>OX376699.1:38584180-38622876 GCA_947389925.1 Coelopa pilipes | reverse complement strand
TCTCGGAACTGATTCCTTCAACAGTTTTCAGTTCCTTAGTTTCCGACGAATTCTGCGATCCCCGACGGACTCGAGTCGAACTCGATTTGACTGAATTAATCGGGAGGCATTATTGCAAGAAACGAGTCGAGTTCATTGAGTTTCACGAACATTCAAATGGAGTTTTCTGCTTAATACTGTGATAGAAAGATTCTCATTATATGGGAAAATCGGAGTTTCTCCTAAAACGCGATTCTAATGATTATAAATATGCATATGTATCTTCCGAAATGTGATGCAACTATGCATATAGAATTATAAATAACTACAAGACTCGATTCTGCATCGATTCTGCATCGATTCTGCATCGATTCTTGGCTCGAAATTCCTCCGAGGAACACGCGAGCAAATCCATTCACACACTCCAGTGACATCTGATAATATCGTGAAGAACTCCCTGATTCCCAATCCCTTCCCTTCCCTTCCCGGCACTACCCGTTCCTGCCCTCTCCTCGCCCTTCCTTCCATGCGCTGCCAAACGCGATTCCAGTTGCAACTGCTCAAACCTGATTCGATCCCTTGAAGCCTGGCTCGAACTCCCTCCATTTCCGCCCTCAGCCCGACTTCGCTTCACTCTTGGTTCTGTTTTGATCGTGTTTTTCGCTGCAGTTGCTTCATGGGAACTTAACAACAACAAGAAACAACTGAACAACTTCTCCTCCAGTGAAAGGCGGAGAATCAGCCAAGTTGAGCCTCAAGAGAAGCCCGAGAAAAAATGTCGATGGAATGGCGAATCCGATCCAGACCAACAAATGGACAACAAACATGGAAATCCGAGCGAGAACATCAGAGGAAGAACATCGAATACTAAGAACTAGAATAAGAACAAAAAGAAGTCGATTCTCAACTGGAACCTCCTGTTCAATGCACTAGCCTGACCTTGGCTGGCCGCCAGAGCCCCGAGAATGGACTATAAAAATAGACAGCGCCCGGCAGAAGGACGTGCCGTTCTTGGCAATTGCTAGCAGCAGAAGCAACAGGCATATTAACAATAACTCCAGAAGTAAACAATTTTGCAGAAACCATCATGAAATATGTGAGTACCGAGAGGTTCAATAATGTCAAATTATATCAATCATTATAACCAATTATATCAAATGTTATTGAGCTATGAAATTTATTACCTGTAGTTATCAACATATGGTATTATTAATAATGCAGATTAATTGTTATTTATTAGGGATTCCTTATTCAATTTTTAATATTTTATAATATTTGTTCAATATTTAGTAATATATTATTTATTTTTATTATTATATATTATATATTTAATATTTAATAATTTATAATTTTTTAGCAATGATTTAGATCCATTGTAATTTATTTTTATATATTATATATTTTTTAATATTTTTCATAAGTAAGTTTTTTATTTTGTTTTGAATACACATGTTGGATATTTTTGAAGATTTTATTAAAATGTTGATTTTCATTAAAAATTTGTATTTAACTTTTAATATTCAAAATTAGTTATAAAAATATTATTTATGAGTCTTCAGTGATATTGCTTACTAATGAATTGTTTTGCATTAAGTTTACGAATTAGTTGATTTTATTTTTGTATTATTATTTAGTTTAATTATTTTGCTCTTTAAACATTTTCTTTTCTTTGTCAAATGAATGTTTTTAAATACAAAATCTTTCCAGCTGGTCTTCGCTTGTCTCCTGGCCCTCGCCGCCAGCGCCGAGATCTACTACGCCCCTGGGGCCTACATCGCCACGGCCCCCGCCGCCCACTCGGCCGCCGTCGCGCCGCTGGTCTACACGCGGCTCCAAGCCGCGCCCATCGCCACGCCCATTGCGACCCCCATCGCCGCCACTTCCTCGGTGGAGACCTACAACAGCGTCCAGACGCCGGACTCGTTCCAGCAGCAGTTCCGGGCCGACTTCAAGCCTGTGCCCGTGACCTACGAGTACATCTACTGAACGGATCTCGTGCAGGCTGAAAACTGATCACATCCACTGAACACATCCAATAAACACATCTACTCATCGCATCAACCACACTTAACCCGATCGATTGGATTTTCATTGTCACACCGAAAGAGAAAATAAAATATTTATGAAAAAAATCCGACTGCTGATTTTGATTTTTAGTGGAAAACTAAATTTTTAATAAAAATTAAACCTTTTGAGTTTGACTTCTCCCTTCCCCTGTTTTTTTTTTAAATAAATAGGAAATTGTGATTTGTGATTTGACTACAAAAAAATGTTTTTGAGTAAAAATCCGACTACTTTGGTTTTTGATTTTGACCTTCCATTTCTTGAATAAAAATCCGACTTTTTCATTTTTGATCGTCAGTTAAAGAAGGAATTAAATAAAAAGTCGACTATTTTTTATTTTGATTTTGAACTGTCACTTGCCACAGATTTTTGATGTTGGGGATACAAATTGTAGTTAAAAATCTGACCATTTTGTTTTCTGATTTTGACATCAAAATCCAATTTTCCTAAATTTGGATTTTCCCCTCCCACTGCTCCCCAAGCTCGGCAACAAGAACAAAATATGGACATTTGCTTCGATATGTTTAATTTTATTGTGATTGAATACCCAAAAATATTTTCAAATGTGAATTGTTTTCGTCTATCAGAATCATTTGCCGTGGTCCGTCATCGTCTTCAAAGTCTTCGCCTTCGTCGTCGCTGGTCGTCTGAAGCCACTGTCCATCGGTTCTTTCTTCCTTCGGTCGTCTCGGAGTCCGACACTTAGTGGTAGAGATGGTTGCCGTAGGAGTTGCTGCCGTAGGCGTTGCTGCCGTAGGCGTTGCTGCCGTAGGCGTTGCTGCCGTAGGAGTTGCCGTAGGAGACGTAGTCGTGGGACTGCAGGACCGGGGTGGAGACGACGCTGTGCAAGGCGAGCAGGGGGCGCACGACGTGCACGCTGGGGGCGTGGTGGAAGGTCGTGGTGCTGGCCGCGGTGTCCAGCAGCGACGAGCTCAGGTACCCGGGCATGGCCAGGGCCGTGGCCAGGAGCGAGCAGAGAACGAACTGTTGGCCAAGGATTACAATGTTTCCATTAGAAATGTTATTTATGAAGGACCGAAAACTACTCACGATTTTCATCATCATCTTGATTGATTGAGTCGAGTGGTTTCTGTTGATGGCAGTGAGCGAGCAACTGATGCCGTCAACGGTGCTGCGACTCCAATTTATACCGAGACTCCGTGGCAGGTTCTTTTTCGATCGCGAGGGAGGATCGCGTTACCAGAACAACAACAACAGCAATAACAACAACGACAGCAACAAAGAGGTGCAGACTGTGGCCATGCGTTCGGTTTTCGTTTTCGAGTTACAGCCACTGACTTGAAAGTGGAGCGAGTTTGGAGCGAAGCGCGAAGGTGTCGATTTCGAGAAGGGCCCAGAGCAGCCAAAGGGAAGACTGCGGTGTTTGGTTTTCTACACATTTTATTGCACAAGCTCGATATTTCCACATACATTCCCACATATTTATTTCCACAAATATTCCCTAACGAAACTCCCAGCCCGGCGGGCTGAGCAGGCTTCGTCCGTGGGCGTAGCTGGCCTGGAAGTTGAACGAGAAGCCGAAGCTGAACGAGAAGTTGCCGATCGGCTGCAGGACGTAGACTTGGCCGGGCTTCTTCTTCTTCTTGGGCGAGAACGGCTCCGTGATGGCCGTGTACAGGTAGTGCCGGGACTCGTCCATGAAGCTCAGCAGGCGCTGCAGCAAGTGGCTGATCTCGCGAAACACGCGATCCGGCAGCGTCTCGAGCTGGAAACGGCGCAGCTGCTCGAAGGTCTCGTCGCCGAACTCGACCAGGACGAAGGAACCCTCGGCCCCCGGCGGCAAATTGGCGAAGTCCAGGTCGTCGATCAAGACGACCGCATCCAACTCGGGCAGGGCGCAGGGCAGCGGGACGGCACAGCAGCGTCTGAGGAGCAGAAGCAGGAGCTGGAGCTGGAGAAGGACCCGAAGCAGCTGAAAGTGGCGGAGAGAGGAAGGTGAGGATGGTGTTGAGCGGAGGCTCCGACGAACTCACGAAGCGCATGGTTCTGGATCTCCTGCGAGGCGATGGCGTTTGGGCCAACTGTTTTGGCCATCTGGGGTCGCGGCATTTTTATAGCCCTCCGCCTGCATCGACGATCTCCAGACAATAGCCAACCTGCTGTTGGGAGCGCATGAAGGGGCGAAGGCGAAGGAGTGATGAAGGGTGAAGAGGAGCACGACGAGGGGGAAGGAATCCAATGAGAAGTCGACTGAGGAGCCGAATGAGGAGAAGTCGACTGAGCCAATAGTTATCCCAGAAAACCGAGCTCCCGGCATCTCGCAATCGCATGCAAATTCTGACAACAGTTAATTAAAAAGGCCGAGGCCCAGCCCAGACAAGTGGCCAGACAAGAGGCGGCGAATTTCTGTGATTCCAAGAACAATGAAAAGAACGAAAACAAAAACAAAAAAGGAAACCAAAAGCTCCAGGCGTCGTGCAGTCCGTCGAAACGGTCCAAGGGCTCCAAGGACTCCGTGGCCGCGGAGTCCGCCGACGATTTATGGAGAATGGCACATGGCGCAAACAACAACAACAGCATAATCTCGGGTTTCGACGCGCTCTAACCGAACGTAACGCGGTCGTGGTCGCTGTCGTGGTCGAGGCTTCTGCGACGCCGGGGCTCCCTGCGATGGGGCCTGGTAGAAGGGTACTTATTATCATAATGGGTCGGCTGGCGATCGAAACAACGAAGTCATTTGGCAAATATAAGTTCATTTACATAAGTTCATTTTCGATATCAGACAACTGGGAGCGCAAAATCTACTCATCTTTTTAATCATTTTCAGTGCATTAAAATCCTCTTGAGATCCCATTGAACATCGAAACATTGAAATCACTTTGAAATCAAATTGAAGTTGAAACCATATCGAAATTATATTGAAATAATCATCACATTGAAGTAAAATAATATTAAAATCTAAAATCATATTGAAATCATAACGATTTTATATGGAAATCAAATTGATTACATAGTGAAATGATATTGGAGTCATGTTGAAATCATATTGAAATCATAGTAGATCATAATGAAATACTGACAAAAAAATGCATATTAAAATCATATCTTTCTTGGTAGCTTATTTTGGTATCTTCCCTATGAACATTTGTATATTTATATATTTTTCAAATATTAATCTTAGTCAACTCATAGTCCTATTTTCATATTTTTGATGACACTCATAATACCTGACCTTAAAAGAAGCCGCGAAATGCATAACAATTCATCATCTAATCTAAATCTATTTAGATCGTTGGGATGACCAGGTCACACAAATAGGACTGATTAAACACGACACTAATAGAAAGGCTCGCCATGTGCAAGGAATGTTATGTAGAGTAGAGAACGAGAAACCAAGTACAAAATAATAAGCAAGCAAGAAATTAATACAGGCTTAAAAACATTTCGACGGAGTGTTTTAAATGAGTTGTTTTTCATTAATAATACTGAAAAATATTAATCTGTTTAAACGTATTTTTACAGAATTAGATATGAAAAAAAAAAATATTTTTTCACAAAAGAAATATGAAAAATAAGAATGAACTACTTGGTTTTGGATTTTCTTTTTAAGGATCATTTATGAAACCGCTTCCGGAATTTCGGAAAAGAATTGCAAGGCCCTGACTCTCTCCTTCCCTGTCTCTCTCTCTCTCTCTATCTTGTTCTCTTGAACAGAGCCTTGCAGTTGTGATCCATGACGAAGCCGATGCCATCTCGTCAACCAAAGTATGCCTCTGTCATCCACATGGCGACGACCCCGCACACGTGACACCTGTTGACGCCTCCCCGGGCCGACGCCGTGCGGCAGGCCGTCACAAAAGACGTACATCCTTCATCGCCGTCGTCGTCGCGGTCGCCGTGACCACCTCGTAGTCCTAGTAGTCGTCAATGAGGAGCTTTTACTTTACTCGGGAATGCGTACCATTCCGGTGATACTAAGAAGGGCCTCGCAGGACCTCCTCCTCCTCGTCCTTCTCCTACACTTCCGCATTCTCGCCCACTGCCTGCCTTCGTTAGCCCGCGCATTTCGAACGCGTGGGGTCGGCGACAAGAGCGAATAATTATTCCAAACTATTGCAGCCGTAATTAAACGCATGAATGGAGGGACAGAGGGAAGGAAGGTAGGGGAAATAGGGAGGAGGAAATGCTACCTGGCAGCCACGAAGAGAGGAGGACGGAGTGAAGTCGAGAAGAAGGTGGGCGGTTCCCGTCAAGAGTCGAGCGCCGGGACTTGATGAGATCCCTTGGATTTACCGCGGTTCCAGTTGAACGCCACGAGTAGTTGGAACGAAACAACAACGATAATAAACACAACAATAGCAGCAACAACGACAGCAACAACAATCCAACAATACCCCGTTTCACTGAAAATGAAACCAAATCAAATGGACTCGAAATGATGCAAATGGAGCATGTGACTTGGAACGAGGTCACGTGGTCCCGGCAGCAATAACCAGGGCCACAGCAACAACAACTTCTCGTCGCTGGCGCCGTTCTCTGCGTCGTGTAGTTGTTGTTGTTGTTGTTGCTCCTGTTGCTTTGGTCGTTGGTGTGCTGTTGTTGTTGCCATTGTTCTCGACGCTTCTCGCTCGCTGCGCAGTTGTTGTGGATCCCTTTGGCGGCATTGTTGTTGTCGTGGCCGTTGTTGGTTTCATCAAAGAGCAACAGTCACCTGCCCTCCTCTCCCTCCTCCTCCCCCTCCCGTTCGCCCTCTGCCTGGTTGATGGATGGGTTTCTGGGTTCCGCCGGTCGGGCTTTGTCCGAACACACAGTGCTGTCACATTGATCGGTTGCAGTCGGCACCGACGCCCGACCAGGTCTAAGGATGCCCGATCGATGCCCCCAGCCGCTCCCCCTCCTCTCACTCTCAGCCCCTCGTGCCCCTCTGGCGCTCCACCCGGTCCACCCAGAGCCGCCTCAAAGCAATAAAACTTCTGCCGTTGGCTCGACGCCCGCATGGATGCCAGATTTAGTTCCCGGCTCTGAGGACGATGGGGAGAGGGTGAGGAGGTGTGAGGAGAGAAAAGAATAGGAGAGAGAGGAAACGCGAAAGAGAGGGAGAGAGGAGACAAGAGAATCATCCTCCGTCCTTTGCCCCGCCTTCCTCGATGCCGTGGTCGACTCCAAAAATCCTGGTCATTTCCTTGCCATCAGGCGCCGCCGTTAAGAGAACTCGTCAGTTTCTCTTCCTCCATCTCGACCTCCTTCTCTACCTCCATCTCTTCCCCCATCTCCTCCTCGATCTCTTCCTCCTTGTCCTCCTCCCCTACATCTCTCCACCTCCTCCTTCACTCCTCCGTTTCTCCACCGCCGCCCCTGCTTTTCGTCATACTTCTCTTATCTTCTTCTTATTATTTTTCTCCTCCCCTCTCTTCCGCTCTCACCCCTCTCAGCTTTGTCATCTTCCCCACTTCTCTGCAGCTGTCCTTCGAACCCCACTGAATCGCACGGCTTCGTCGGCAGATGATGTCCTGGTTCAAGGATTCCACTTTAATTATTTCGCCCCATCAATCAACCTAGCGTTCTGTCTCGCTCCCTCCCTCTCTCTGGCTCCCTCTCCCTCACCCTCAGTCTCCATGCCTCCTCTCTCTTCCGCGAAATCTCTCTCTCTCTCTCTCTTTCTCTCTGTCTCGCCCTCAACATCGTCGCCTCTCGTTCCATTTAATTTGTGTCCTTTGTCAATTAAGGCGAATGTCCTGTGTTATCGTGCCCAGATAAGCCGCTAGCTGGACAATAACAACAACAACAATGCCAACAATAGCATTGAACCAATTTACCTTTATGATTAACATGATATCCTTGTTTTGTTTAAACAACATCGACTCGGCTCGGCTCGGCACGGCTCAAGGTTCATCAGACATTGACTGACCTAGCGTAAGGTCAGACGGGAGTTGTTGTTGTTGTTAGTGTTAATGTTAATGCCATTGTTGTTGATGTTGTTGTTGCTAATGTTCATGCTATTTTTGCTGTTGTTGTTATTGCTCCTAATTTGTCTCATTTGTTGAAATTTAGTTTGTTTGTCTTTAGGTGTTGTTTTTTTTTTTTTTTTTGTTGTCTTTCTGTTCAGTGTGTCATTTTTTTGTTGTTGGTATTTTTTACCCATATCTGGAATCATCCAAAGCTCTTTAGGCTGTCCCCGCATGTTTGGTGGCAACTCTTTTGATCGTCCGTTGATCGAATTCACACGAACTCGAAAGCGCCCGCCTCCCGCTGTCTGGCCTCAGACTCGCAAACCTGGGGTAGACAGTGAGAAAGAGGGTTGGGGATGAGGAGGAGGCCGATGAGTATGTCGACGATTAGGATGCTGAGATTAGGATGAGAATCAGTCGAGGATGAGCCTGTGATAGGACCGAGGTTGGGGCCTAGGATGAGACCCAGGATGAGGTCCAGGGCGAGGTAGAGGTTTAAGGCGAGGATGAGGCTGGGATGGGGCCGAGATTCAGGCTTACATTGGGGCTGGGAATGGGGCCCAGGATGAGGCTGAGTGTCGACCTATGACACTAAGGTTCATGGAACCGCCCAAGCGGCAGGACTGCGGAGTCCTGGACCTCGACCAATTGCCAAGAAGTTCCCGGAAGCCGCTGAAAACACGGGCATAACCGAGAGAGTGTCTCGACCCGTGCTCCGGGGCCACGAGCCGTTCCGGGCACGAGCCTCCCCACGAACGGGTCTGCAGCGAACTCGACGATTGGTCTAAAAATATTCGATTCCGATGCCAGGGGCGGCGATCGGGTCGGGCGTCGGCAGGGCAGCAGCAGCGGCAGCGCAGCATAATCGAAGGCGAGCCGAGCCGAATCGAATCGAATCGAGGGATTGTAAAACGCTGCATATTTTTAGACGCCCGGACGTGGTTTCCCAGAAGAGTCGATGCTGGAGACGTCGCTGCATAATCCCAGAAACTGACGCTTACGCAGTGCGGCCTTAAGTGGATGCGGCGTGTAAACGTGCTTCGCAACAATGACAATAACACAATGGCGACAACTTGCACAAAGAGACACCACTCGACACAAGGAAGGAAGGAAGCAAGAAAGGACGATCAGGCCCAGGAGGGAGGCGGCCGAAGTACGTGGAAGCAGCGGCCAAATCAACGAACTCTCGAAGAGGACGGCGGAGCAAAACAAAGCAAGCAAAACAGAAGCGAACGAGACGAGCCATCGCGGTAAAGTGTGTGAGGAAGAGAGGCTGGGAGAGGTAGGAAGGAGTTGAGAGAGGGAGAGAGCAACAGCGGCCTGTCTGCCAAGTGCAAAAAACCCCAAAACGCAATAACAATTGATGGCCTGAAAGCGAAAGCCGACCGACCGTGTTTTGCATGTTGCGAAACCGAGACAAAGGAGTGGATTAAAGGAGATGACAAGAAGATTAAGTAGGAGGAGGAGTCGATGGTGAGGCAGACGAGGATGAAGGAGGCGATGGTGGAGGAGACGATGGTAAAGGAGACTGTGGTGGATGAGACGAAGCTTGATGAGAAGTTGGAGAAGAAGACGATGGTGGAGGAAAGGAAGATTGGGAAGACGATGGTGAAGGAGAAGCAGGTCAATAGGATGATGAATATCTACAGAATGTCGCAACAAAGATAAGTCTAGAAGGAATTGGAACCGGAGAACTTCAGATAGAGCGAAGATGAGACAGAACTAGAACAAAAGGAGAAACTGACGGAAGCCGATTTCGCAGAAAATCAAAGAAAAGTCGAGAAGCAAGGGAAAGACATGAACAAAAGGAAAGAAAGTAAAGAACAATAAAAAATGAAAGCCTTAAAAAGGAAGGACTTTGCTCTTCGCTAAAGAAAAGAAAAGAAAAGAAAAGAAGAGAAGAGAAAAGTAAAGAAAAGAAAAGAAAAGAAAAGAAAAGTAAAGAAAAGTAAAGAAAAGTAAAGAAAAGAAGAGAAAAGAAAAGAAAAGTAAAGAAAAGTAAAGAAAAGTAAAGAATAGAAGAGTAAATAAAGGAAAAGTAAAGTAAAGCATAGAGAAGAAAAGAAATGAAAAGAAAAGAAACAACATAACAATGTTAAAGAAGATACAACAATGTAAAATAAAGTAAAAAGTAGCAAAATTTTTCAACTAAATAAAAAAAAAGACACCACAAAAGCAGGTACGGAGAAAACAAAAAGAAGGAGAAGCAAAGAAAATCAAGTGACAAAGGAAAAGTAAAGAAAACAAATCGCGAAGTTCAAACACGTTGTCAACGACTGGTCGCCGACGCACGGACACCTGAAGGACGCAGGCCAGACGCATCACGATTTGGCAATGACTGCGTTGGTGATGTTAGTGATGGTGATGTTGAGCTTATGAGGGAGACTGGAAAGAGAGAGAGAAGAACGAGGAGGAGGCTGAGGTGAAACCAGTTGGCGGCCACCGAGTGATCCCAGAAAGACAACGACGAGGCAGCGACGGAGCCCGTCTTGGACAGACCGACTAAGAAGAGCCGACCCGAGCCCACGGATTCGCTGAGATAGAGAGCAGGAGAGGCCGATGTTGGGGCAGATGATTGGAGAGATAGAGAGAGAAGATATTCCTTTAGTGCATCGGGATGCCAATGTACGGAAAACCACAAAAAGAAGGCGAAAATAAGGAGTCGAAGGATCGAGAGAAGCGACCTGTGGCTAAAGTCGAAACTCGTTTTTCACGAAGGCCGAATAAGCAATAACAAAAACGGGAAGAAGGGAGAAGTCCATGTGAACATAGGGAGAAAACGAGTAAAAAGGGGGAGGAAAACGGAGCGAAGATTGATAGAAGAAAGAAAAAAGACTAAACAGAAAACGCTAAAGAAGATTCCCATAAACTGGTGGCATTTGAGAGCCAAAGGCCTCAGACTTTGGCCAAGAAAACTGCAGGAGTTTTGCAGAGACTAAGAGAAAACCAATGAATCGAGCTATAAAAGAGAACCTAAAAGAAATGTCCAACGTATTCAGACAGGCTAGAGGAAAGAACTCAAAGAACAAAACTACAAAATGGTCAAGAGCAACCAATTGCCAGGAGTTGGAGTAGGTTGGGAAAAAGGAAAAACCGAAGCCAAGACTTCTATAAAGGGTCGGTCACCGGACGCGAACACGCAGTGGACGGAGCGACTCCGAGCGACTCCGAGAGACTTCGAGCGACTTCAAGATTCGGTACTTCGCACATCCTCGCCAGCTAACAATAGAACGAGGACAGTTGGAAATAGGACGACTGGGAAGAGGAAGATCTCTAAGGAGCATGTTCAAGATGGTAAGAGACACCGTTGTTGCAATCGTTGTCGCTAGCGTTGTCGTTACGACGACGATGCAGCCGAATGCTCGATGTACATAATCGCAAAATTATATTTTTAGTTAATTTGTGTCACTCTGCTGGCCCTGGCCACGGCCAAGCCCACACCTATTTTGGGACCCGCCTATGGCTACGCAGCGGCCCCCGCGCCCTGGTCTTACGCCGCCCTGGGGTCGCCCTACGCCCTCTCCCTGTCCCTGCACCAGTCGCTGCCCCACGCCCACTCCTACGGTTACGGCTACGGAGGTCCAGGAGGCGTCGGATTCGGGGCGCAGTTCGTGATCTGAGGGGTGCGGGGAGTGGAAGGAGAGGAGTGAGTGACAGCTAGCGAGCAGCAGAGAGAGAGAGAGGGGGGGGGGGGGAGCGAAGAGTGAGAGCGACTGATGTGAGCGATGGGAGGAAACGTGCGCCGAAAGGATTGAGTGGCTGGAGACAGAACCCGATATCAAGGAGCAGACATTCGATGTCGGCAAAACGTGCACCGATCCCATGACGGGCGTGGCGAAAGCGAGACAGACAGACAGACAGGCGGGCGGACGGACAGATTGGAGGATTTTGTGGAGGAGTGGGAACGAGTGATGCAAGTGGACGAGTGGGGAGAAGCGAATTATGCGCAAAAAGTGGGACGGTGGGGAGTCTCAAAATTATGTGAAATAAAGGTCGAAGGAATTTCGTTAGAATTTTCAGGGATTCACCTTTATACATTCATCTTTAAAAATAAAAAAACATCATTAAAAACATTGTAGAAAAATGATTTGAATAAAAATAAAAACTTAAAAAATTCCACTTTATGCAATTCTTTTTAAATGAAATAAAAAACAAGAAATACAAAGAAATTCTCATTCTTTTAACATTCTTTAAACATTAAAAATTTAACAAAAAAGTCTCCTTTTTTAGATTTATTGTAAGAAAAATACTGAATAATTCAATTTATGAAATTAAATTACGTTGTAAGAAAAAATAAAAAAAAAATTTAAATATAAATAACATAGATATGTGAACTATAAAAAAATATGCAAAAATTATTTATAAAATTATATATATTTTATACATGCATCTGATAAAAATTACAGCTTAGACTTAGAAGCGTAAAAGAAGTGAGAGAGAAAGCGAAAAAAGACTAAATTAAGACTAAAATTAATTTTATAATATAAACATATTTATTTTTAAAATAAAAGATCTTGAAAAAAAGCATTACAAAATACATCTTGAGAAAAATTCTCTTTGAAATATGGGGTTGTCAAATAGATCAAAATGAATTAAAATAAATCTTGAGAAATAGTCTTGAAACTTTAAAAATGGCATTGATGGAAAAAAATACTTAATAAATAAGTCTTGAAAAATAAACTTGCACAAATTCAATAAATATTGCATAAATAGATCTTTGAAATATTTAGCTTTAACAAATCGTATTTATTTCATTTTGTTTTTCCCTTTATTAGCATCCTGTTCATTGTTGCGGTTGACACGGCATGACGTCATCGCCCCCGACCACCAACTCCGACCGGAGCGACAGACGCAAAGCAGCACGTTTTCCCTGAGCGCAGGTTGTCAGAATTCGGATTTCGTCCTTCTGCCGCTGTCACCAGGGTCCTTGTTGTTGTCACGGCTGTTGCCGTTGTTTCTGGCACTCCAATCGAATGGAATCGAACCAAATCGAATCGAATTGAACCGAATCGATAATTCAATTCCGCCAAATTTCGTTCCGAGTCTGAGTTTTTCAAGGGCCGCCGAAGGAGCGACACGAGCAGCTCAATGGACATGTGCTCGTCACCCTTCTCTCTCGCTCTCCCCATCTCCCCATCTCACCTTCGCTTGTCTGAGCTTCTTGTCGAAGATTTGCATGTTCGGAATTCTCTAAGGCTTCCTCCTAGACTCACGAAAGTCGAGGGCGAGTCGAACCGGGGGTGAGCGAAAAATCGGTCACTTGTCTGGGATGCACGGGGCGCGATTCGCAAGACGCAGGGCACGAGACGCAGGGCTCGAGACACAGGGTTCGCATGGCAAGAAGCAGGGCTCGGTTGGCCGGAGCAGGTCACGGGTCGCAGGCCACAAGTCGTCGCAGGACGACTCGCAGCTCACACAAGCGCTTCATTGATTCGTCGGCGCCGCAGTCGGGACGACAAAAGTCGCCTCCTGCCGCCTGACTTCCGGCGCCGCCCTCGCCATCGACGTCGCCCCCGAAGTCACGCCGTCGGCCAGCCAAAAGTCACATTCGCCGCTCACACATCGCCAGCCAAAGGAAATCCTTTAATTGTTCGATTGTGGCCGAAGGAGTGAAAGGAACGAATGACGCAGGACGTCACGTTCATCCGTCGCAGTCACGACCACATCCTCGGTCGCAGCCACAGCCAGAATCACAAGCAGCCACAGCAGCAACAACAACAATGTTAGGATAAGCGACGCCGACGCCGACGCCAACGCCGACGACGGCTATGGCTATGGAAAAGTTTTCCCAGCGGCAGGCGAAAGTGTTCGAGCAACAGGAAGAACAGAGAAAACTCTCGCCAACCGACAATGTTTAGGCGACAGCAACAACACCCAAGCTCAACCACAACAACAACGGGCGAGGAAGGAGTGTCACGTTTTTAAAAATAAATCCGCAACGCACATCCAGCGTCCCGAAGGACCTCGAGACGACGACGACGGCCACGACGACATCATCCAGGAAAAGGAAACCAAAGCCGCAGGAAGAGGGAAGACAGAGCGAGCGAGAGGCAATGTCTATCTCTCGCTCTCGCGCTCTTCCGTCGGTCGAGACTCGCGGCGCCAACGTGCGCTCGCGAAGGACGGCCGACGCGCGCTACGTGAACCGCCGCAGGACACCAGCGCAACAGGTGACCAGCAGGTCGAAGCGAATCGACTGGAGACGGTGGCGAGCAGGAGCAGGAGCAGGGAGAGGAGGATCGCGAGGAAGAGGAGGATTTGCAGGAAGAGGCGGACTTGGAGGAAGTGAGAGATCGAGAGTAGGGCGAGGGGCTGGAAGTGAGACAATGAAATGGAGACAATGAGCGAGGCAGGGAGGGGTTGAGGGATTGAGGAGCCGCGGAGTGCCTGAAGGGTTGAGGGGTGCTCCCGGGCTTCCGTGAGGAGTCAAGAGTCGGGAAAACGCGAGCGAAAAACTTTGAGCCAACAATAAGACAGGAAGCAGGAACCTCGTTGGAGAAAATGATTGAGGAAACTCTGGAGAATTTCGCAATAAATTCTGCCGATACGACCAAAAATTGTGATTAACGTCAAAAAGATTCTGATTAACAAGAAAAAAACTAGAGTAGAGACTAAAGGACTATTGACAACAGTTAATAGATTCCGAATTTGAGCAAACATATTTTGGGCAAAAAGAATTACAATAAGAACAGAGTAAATTATAAACAAAATAGAAAATGCCAATAAACAAAAATATTAAAAATAATAAAAAAAAAAAATTTTAATATTGCCAAAAAAATAACAAAAACACCACTACAACAAAATCGCTAGGAATTCCAACAACTACGCTGTGAATTGGCAGCAACAACAACACGAAAACATCACTTGGTATTACAACAAAAACTACACTTAATCCTACAACGAAAATTACAAGAATGTTGATATCCAACAACAACAACAACACTACTACAATTGGAACCAGAAGCACCGAAAAATTCCATCGAACGCAGCAGCGGCAGCGAAAACACGATTCCGGCCACTCGTGCCCGCGACCTCGCCACGCCCTCCCGCCGCCGCCCTCGGACCGAACAACGCATTCACGCAACGAAAGGACACGGTGGAATCCTTTGACGGATACCAAAAATCACGTTGTTCGCTTTAAGGACATGCGAGCATCAGCCGCACGGCCCGGAGCCAACGTGCGACGAAGCCTCGGCATCAGCCGCAGACACGGCACGGGCGACGGCGATGGCGACGACGGTGGCGACGGGGATGACGGCGACAAGGCCGATGACGGCGCCGACAACGACGCCGATGACGGCGCACGCGTCGGTCGCGAGCTTTCGCTCCGTGCCGAGCACGGACGGCGGCCGAAGGTTGCCAGCGCGAGCTTTCGAAGGTTACCGAGCGAGCGACGACGACGGCGTCGGCGACGGCGACGGCAGCGACGACGACGGCAGGCGCAGGTATAAAAGCCGGCCAGGATGGCAGCGAACCGACAGAATACGCCGTGACTTCCCGCAGTTCGAACCGCCCGACCGATCGCTCAGCCCCGAGTTCAATCGTCAGCCAGCGAACGGAATACACAGTGTTTTTGAGCGAACCAAGTTGAATTGTTGAGAATTGAATTGTTTACTGAACTTTGAAAAAATCAAGAAAAAAAGAATTCAAAACAAGGACATCTGAGAAATCAGAAAAATAAACTCTAAAGAACACTTGAGTCGTGAAGGATTTGCGAGAATCCTGAAAGTTTGAGAACTTATTCGAAATCGTGTGTGTTTTGGAAATCTCTTGAAAGGATTACAACAAAACCATGGATACACTAAACAACAATCACAACAATCGAAGCAGCAACAGCTACGAAAACTCCATGCAGCAGCAGCAGCAGCAACAGCAGCAGCAACAGCAGCAGCACCTGCAGCAGCTCCACCAGCAGCCGAAACTGATCTCGCCGCACCGGCAGCGCGCCATGAGCTTCCTGTACTGCATCAGCAAGCGCCTGGGACGGCGCGTCCAGCACGACCTGGCCTACAACAGCCAGGACGACCTGCGGAGCTCCTCGACCGACTCGTTCTCGCTGAGCCTCGACCGCGGCTCCGGCTCCGAGAAGCACATCCGGAGCTCGAGCATCGACCTCTCCAGCGACGGACACTCGTCGCGCGCCTCCTCCAGCTCCGGCTGCTCCCGCCTCTCCTCCAGCTGCATCGACGAGAACGACGACTGTCGCTACGACTCGACGACGGTCTCGACACAACAGCAGCAGCAGCAGCAGCAGCAGCAACAGCGCCGCGGCCAGCAACAGCGGCATCTGTACGAGAACCACCACTGCTACCGCTCGGTCAGCGTGATGGGCGAGCGCGAGGACGACGACGACGATCAGGAGCAGGAGCAGATCGAGCGGGAGCAGCTCGAGCGGGAGCAGGAGGTGGACCGGCCCAGGAAGTTCTCGAGCCGCACCCCGCTGAAGGGGCTCAACCTGAACCGCATCTCGATCTCCTCGGTCAGCCGCGTCCTCCTCCACCTCTCCTCGTCGACCTCGTCGTCCTCCTCCTCGTCGTCCTCCTCGTCGACCTCCAACAGCACCAGCACCAGCACCTCCAACTCGAACTCGTCGACCTCGATGCGATCGCTGTCCTGCAACAGCACCCCGCTCAAGCGCAGCTCGACCAACGGCGCCGACAAGAAGTCCTCGTCCTCCAGCGGCGACAAAAAATCCGCCGGCTCATCCTCGACTTCGGGCAAGGGCAGCGGCAGCGGCCGGAGCTCGTCGTCGTCGTCCTCGTCGGACGGGGGGTCGAAGAAGGCGTCGAAGCCGCAGCCCCAGCAGCAGCGGATCCTGCGGCAACCGGTCAACTACGTCTACCTGAAGGGCATGTCGGGGCTGCCGACGCGCCGCGTGCCCCGCTCCTCGCTCTGCTGCAGCTACGCCTACAGATAAGCGCCAGGACGAGCACGAGCGTCCTCGCTTTGATGACCAAAAGAGAGAAGAAGGAACAAGGAGTTGGAGAAGAAGGTGTTTGGCTTTAATACGCGATGTCAGGTCTAAATCGCCGGACGGCCGGCCAGCGATGGTCCGGGCTCCGGCCAGTGATGCAGTGCCTACAACCGGAGTCGGTGCAAATTAGGGAACTTACTTAAGGGTTAGGCGTAGGGTAGGCAGTACTAGGTACTAGGTACTAGGTAGTAGGTCGTAGCAGCAGACGACAGACACGAAATCGTAAACAACATCAAGGACAGCAACAGAAACGAAACGAACACAGACACAAAACCACTGACTAGTCACCAGCAAAGGCACTAAAAGTTCAAAACAGGAGCACAGATCCAAAGAACACACAAAAGTATTAAAAAAAAAAAAAAAGTAATAAGAAGTTAGACAAATTATAGTGAAACCCTAGAAAATACTAGTCGTAAGAGAGAAAATGTTCAAAATGTTCTAAGCGAACGAAAAATTCAAGAAAAATTTCAAGTTATTCCAAAAGTCCGAGGGAAGGAAACAATTTCTCACTCTCGCTGGCCTGCGGAACTTTCGATGTAAAATTTCCCTTTCGAATTTCTATTAAATGTAATTTTTCGCCACCAAATCGAATTTTCGAAAGAATGAAATCAAAGTATTGTAAGAAACTCACCAGAGACCAAAGCTTTACCGATTAGTCGTAGAATTCTTAGCACAGGACTCGAATCCAATTCGAGTTCGCAACTTCGAAGCACCTATTGATTTGCACGAACGTTCTCAAATAAGAACACTCAATTTCCAAATTGTGAAAAATATAATCGAAATTTGAAATCAAAAAATTAAAAAATTACACACAAAAAAAACAAACAAAAAATACGAAATTTGAGAAAAAAAATAAAACAAACGAATTTACTATCGATTCAAACTAGATAATATTTCTCTCTAACGAATTCTTAAGAATTGTAAAAACCAAAACGAAAACCTTAACACAAATTGCCTCATCATATACTTTTAAAGAAACGCTCACAATTTGGAGTCGACTTTTATTCCAAACCAAAAATTGCTTTCATAATTACTTAGTATAATGATTTTGTGATTTTACCTGCTTATTAAGAGAAACAAACCACTATATGTAAAAATCAAAAAAAAAAACAAAAGTCAGAGATTATTTTGTAAAATTTATTTAAACGTATATTTATTAAACCTCGAACTCTAAGTGAGAGGAAATATCACATGTTGAAAACACTTTACGGTAAGCGTGGAGAAATTCAATTATATCAACTACTTAGCTCTTAAGAGATTACAACTATTTTAACTAAAATATGAAAGTATGAAAATATGAGAGATCAAACTCAGCAAATACAAATACAAAACTATTGAAAAAACTAAAACAAAATCTGTTTGATTGCCTTCGAAAACCCCCTGGCCTTTGCAAGGAAAAACCTTGCAGCCAGCGAATAGCTTGGAGATTTTCTCCTCTGAGCTTCATCGCTCTCTCCGCTCGCTGTCCTTCTCTCTGGGACTCGGGCTCGGCTCGGCTCGGCGCGCAAAGGACACAGGACGATGCACTTTGCAGCCTTGGGCCGCCATCTTCTGCAAGTGGTGGCCGCCCGTTTGTTTACAACTGTGTGCGTCATGCGCAGAAGGTCACGACGCACGTGCTTCCTCCATCCGGCCTGGGAACAGGTCCTCGCAAATGTTGTCCTAGGTCGCTGACGAGGTCCTCGGCCCGCCCCCTCCGTTGCCCGCACTTGCTTTGTTTGTACACGGGATTCCTTGGCAGAAATGTTTTTTTGTTTGCCTCCGTGATAATTTTTCATTGGCTCCTCGGGAAGGGTTTGCGGTTCTCAGTTGGGAAGAGTTCAATTAATGGTGGTCAATTGGAAATATAATTGGCCTTTAATTGCTGATTGAATTACAGTTTCCGATCGATTTTCGAGCGCTTTCCGAGCATTTTCCAATCATTGGTCACTACTGACACTAGTGATGGACAGGGGTCGACATCCTTTGCGTAAAAGGAGTTAACCAAGGTTCGTCTGGAACGCTGGACAGGTTCATCCTACACCATGTTCCATGTTCCATGTTCCTTGGGCTCGAGCCTTCGGAACCGTCGGCGAAGTTCGTGAGCCACGAGCAACAGTTGGCGAGTTCATTGCCTGCTGTTGAATAAGGGTCATCCGATACTCCATCACATCGATCATAATCATCATCAGCGCCCGCCCCGATCATCTTCCCCGTCATTGTCGTCGTCGCTGTCAGTGTTTTCCTCAATCCAATTGCAAACATTATTCGATGTTTATCTCGGCATTTCCTCCGACAGTTTAAATCCATCGCAAACTTCGCGTTTCGTTTGTCAATTGTCGACGAGGGAACAGCAACAGATACCCAGAGAGTGTATCCATCAATCAATCAAACAATCAATCAATCAATCAATCCATCCATCAATCTTCATCGACGCACGAAGGACACAAACAAGAGCAACAACCAGCGGATATGTGGACGTTGAGTGAAATTAAAAGAAAAACAATGAAAAGTCCTCCAACTCCTCCACCGCTCCTGCTCATCGCTCGCCTTGTATCCTGCGGGCTCGAAAGTTCGTTGAATCCCCCAAAGGATACGTTTATAAATGCGACATTTCCCTCCAACGACAGTGGCCATTACGACGATGACGCCGGCGATGGGGATGATGATGATGATGATGATCATGTTGTTGACGCCGGATGTTGCGAGAGGGTTCGGGGTGGGTCTCGGGCCTGGGGTTGGGGTCGTTCCCCATGAGTGTTTGCGCTGGTCTCGTAAGTGCTTTTTCCAATGCGATTTCAGCCGTATCCTCATTGGAGGCGGATCCCCTTCGATAGCCTGCGAATCCGGCGGGATGACGGGACAACAAACCCAGCCGAAGACAAGGGAATCCACTCGATGGCGTTGTAGCGATTGTTTTTGAGTTTTCCACTTTCGGGTTGGACGAAGGACTTCAACGTGGGAGGGGGAGAGCGGCAAGAGAATGAATGGCAGGGATTTATAAATAGAATATAAAAAGGAAAACGGTACGACTGTATTTCAGAACGACAAAAATCGATCTTGAGCGTGGGATTTAGAAATGTCTCTCTAAACTTACTTTAGAAAGAAATCATAGAAAACCAGTGAAAAATAGTTCTGAATGCGTTTACAAAAGCGAGCTAAAACAAATTAGGAATGAAATAATAAAATTATAAATTTAAAAATTCAAGAGAGTACTCTAAAAATATATATCGAAAGAAACAAAACTTAAATAAATTCATTTCGAGTATGAGTTAAAAAAGTTGAATTAAAAATACAAAAAAATGTGAAGTGAAATTAAAAATACATAAATAACTAAAATAAGTCTGTAAATAAAAATGCAATGAATAATTGAAACAAACTTAAAGGTCTTACAATGAAGAGGCCGATAAACTTCAGAAGCATCAAAATACGAAGATGAGAAAGGGTTCATGAAGGGGTTCGGGAGCGAAATAAAAATAGAGTGAACATGGAAGGAGAGAAATAATGTCAACGATTTCAATCCTCTTGGAGCAACGAATGTCCTGAACAAATATCGGCGAGAAGGAGGAGTGGGAATCGAGATATTTTAAGAAACCCAGCCGAGATTTCTATAAACCAGCTCCGAATAGACAGACTTTGATCTTCCAAGAAACCGGTGCCTCGACCCCAGCCTAATGACCCGGCGATTAGTGGAGGCCCGAGGGCCGTCCCGTGACCCTCGAGGTCCCGCACCGTCGCTGGACTCAACGGCCGCTGACTCCCGGGCCCATTAGGCGGCTAAAAGCGGCTGCCGTTTAAAAATAACGGACATTTCTATAAACCTGCTCCGAATAGACTTCGATCTCCGTAGAAACCGATTCCTCCACCTCGACCGCCGCCTAATGACCGGCGATTAGAGGAGGCCCGAGGGCCGAGAACCGTGCCGTGACCGCTCGAGCTCCTCAACCTCGTCGGCTAAATGCGGCCGGCGTTTAAAAATAACGGACATATGGCCGGTGACCAAGCGCGACTCCAACTCAGCCGCCGACTGGGAGCGAGACTGCGACGACCCGGGAGGTCCCGACGCCAACGACTCGAGCACGTTTTTCGGCCACGTCATTCGTTTCGTCTCCGACTCCCACGCCGCTGTCGTTGGCGTTGCCTCCACCTCCTTCTCGCCCATCCATCTCTCTGTCCTCCCCCATCCGTCGCCAGTGCTTCCCCGACAGGCCACTGAAATCCGAGGAGCTGCGAAGATTCGTCACGCCGTCACGTGATGCAAATATCGATGACACGGCGCGCCTTCGGCCGAGTCGGCAAACGTGGACCGATTGTCGTTGGTCCGTCCGTCCGTCCGTCCGTCCGTCCGTGCGTCCGTTTTGCAGACAGCTGACCGGGCCAGCGGATGCCGGGGCAACTGCCAGGGTCACGTGATGTCGGCCGTTGGTCGTCGGATGGATTCAGGCGTCACGAAGGTGGATTCGGTGGTCGTCCAGTGGCTTCGATCGTCTCTCTGTGGCTTCGGTGCCTCCTTCGAGCGCCGGTCGTCGTCCGTAGGCCGGCGTCAGGTGCCGCAACATGTGAGTGGCGTTGGATGAACCCGAAGTCGAGGTCCAGCGATCCGCCGCGGACCTTTGACATTGCTAGCGGTGACCTCCTTCACGCCCTCTCTCTTTCCCTCCGCCCCTTTCCCAGCTCACCCGCAGGTCTTTCAGGATCATTAGAGCGCCGTTTAAGCCTTTTTTAATCGTTTTCATGCATGTCTGCTTGTCATTGGCCGTTGTCTTGATGGTCGATGGTTGTTGTTGTTGTTGTTGTTGTTGTTTTGGTGTAGTTTGATGTTGTTGTTCCTGCTTTGGTTGTCTCCATCCATCCCCAATTGCGTTTCATCCTCACCACACCGAGGCATCGATCTCCGCTGGGGACAAATTGCCAATTTATTGGCCGAGTTGTTGACACTCCGCCGACCGACCGCGAGGGCGAGGGAAGCCGATAGAGCAGCACAGAGAGAGAGAGGGAGAGGAGGACGAGGCAACGCAATAATCTTAGGTTATCAGGAGTGACGGCTCTGATGGATGGTGGGAAGTGAACGCCGGGATGAACCAGGATGGATGTCGCTGGGTTGAACAACCGGCCGCTTTTCCCACCCCCCCCCCTCGCTATCGCCCTCACTCGCTCTATCAGTGCAGCGATCGATAGAGCCGGCTTTGTCTCCCTCATGGGGATGTCTGTCCTTCGGTCCATCGGGCCGTCCGCCTGTCTGTGTGAACACGTCGCGGAATCGGAATTCAATCCCCTGGTCGATGCCACGTTTCGAGATTAAACTTGCTGATTAATTTTGATCTGCGTCGTAATTAATTTTTATTTTTAAATCCTTTGTTCGTGGCTGGGGACGACTTTTTGTTCAAATTGTTTCTGGTTCAACTCTTCGAGTAGTTTTTGTGATGGATTCCTGTCCAATTGAGGGGATTTTGCAAACCAGGTGAACGCGTATTAATTGGATTAATAATTTAATAATTGCTTGCTTTTTTAGTGATTCTCTTAATTAATGTTTCCTGCGTCATAATTTGGACTATTCATTTTTGATTTTAGTTACTTGATCTTTTGCGTGAATTTTATTTATATTTTAATTTATTGTGTATAATTTTAATGGACTCTGTTTACAATAGAGTCCAATTCTATTTTCAGTTAGCTTAATTAAGGAGTTAATTTAAATTTGCAATTTGTACGTAACGAAAAATACGACAAAAATTCATTTGGTTCGTCTGGATGTCAAATTTTATGCAATTTTTTTACTTTGTTCTATTTAAAGCTACTGAGAAGTGCAAATTGATGAAATTTTTAGTTTTTTCACATCGAAGAAAGAACAAACGCAAGTACCTTTGACAGAAATCCAACGAAAATGCAATTAAAGGATATTGCAGAAAATTTATTCCGTAATTTTGAACTATTGTAATAATTGTAATAATTTTCGATTAATTAAAAAAAAGGAAGAATTCGCAAGTTATCAATTAATCGTACAGTAATTGACAAATAAGAAAATTGTATCAATTCCAAAAACAATAAAAATATAATAATATTATTAGGATAAACCAAACAAAATATATTAAAGATAAAAAATTATTTTTGAAATCTTCAAAATGAAAGTAAATTAAATTTAAAAAAAAAAACTCGAGCACATGTCACTCCACCACCCCTTGGACCCCTGCCATCGTCGGCTCTTCGGATGGGTGCCTTCGATTCCCGGGTCACTGAATCCTGGGTGCACCGCAGCCATTGAGGAAGGAGGTCGCGAAGGAGGTCGGTGGGGGCAGGACCAGCATAGGCGAGAGAGAGCGAAAATAAAGCACTGAATGACGACCAGCGAGGCGGCGGCGACTGATTCGCCTTGGGGGCGACTTCGTGATTAAAAATAAAGCGAGGGCGAGAGGCGACGAGTTAAAAATAATTAGACGACAAATAGTATTCTCTCTCTCTCTCCCTCTCTCTATCTCTTCCTCAACCTCTTCGCAACCTCTCCCACTATCTCTCCCCCTCACCCGCCTTCTAATTGCGCTTCCTGTCGCCTCCGCCGCCGTCCACTTCCCCTGGGTCGCGGTGCAGCGAGCAGAGTGCAAGATGGCGGCGATTAAGCCAACGGTAAATATTTGCAGCCCCACGAGAGGACGTTGACCACAAACCGCTCGCTCGCTCTCCCTCCCCCTCTCTTCTCCCCCCGTCTTCCCTCTCCTCCGATCCGCAGGAGGAGCCGACGTTTCAGGAAGCGAATCCTCCGCGATGACGTGGAGTCTGCAAAGCCCGAGGAAGGCGAAGGAACATGGAGAGAGTGAGTGTGAGTGTGTGAGAGACGGAAAGAGAGAGATGGGGACAGTGCGCCGACGCGTGCAGCGCTGCGTGCGGCGAGCGGCGAGCCTTTAAAAGGAAGCCGCATCCTGCGAAGGTCTCCATTCGCAAAGGACCGCCGCTGTCGTCGGGAGGTTTCAGTGACAAGTGCCGAGAGGTGCCGACAGACCGAGGCAGAGTCAGAGAGCGAACGAGAGAGAGTGAGAGCGAGAGGGACACGAGGAGCCGGAAGTGAGCGAGCCAGGAGGGCGAGGAAGTGGAGCCGAATTCAATCAGAGACATCGAGCGAGATCCCACCGACAGGCCAGAGGAAGGAGTGAGGTGGAAGCAGCGAGGAGGAAGGAGTGAAGAGGAAGGGGGAGGAAAAGCGTGAGAGAGAGGGAGAGGGCGTAGTGTGCGTGAGCGAGAGGGACTGAGGCGAGATTCCTCGCACCAACTGCCTGTGGTGTTCGGGCCCGGTTGGCGGCCTTCGGACTGCACAACTTTGCGCAACTGCAACAACAAGGAAGAACTCCAGCAACAACAACAAGAACTCCAGCAACACTGAGGACCTCATCTAGCGCTGCAACAACAGCAATAACCACCACAAAAACAACAACAACAACAACAACAACAAGAACCAACTGCACCCCGCAATGGCCGCCCACGTCTGCTTCATCGACATCCCGCAAAAGGCGTCGCCGCTGCTCGAAATCGACGCGCTGCATCGGCACCACCACCGCCGCCAACAACAACAACAACAACAACATCATCGACTCGATCACCAGCACCACCACCACAACAACAACAACAACAACAACAATAGGAACCTTCACAACAACAACAAGAGCCGCCTGCAGGACCGGAGCCCGTCGCCGCTGTCGCCGCGCTTCGAGCGCAACATGGGCTTCTTCCACCAGCTGAGCCGCCGCTTCGGCCTCCGCTCGAGCGACGACCTGGCCGGGTTCGGGAGCGAGGCGGGCCCTGCCGAGGGGCTGGGGGTCGAGGAGGACTCGCACAGCTCGCAGTCGACGGACTCGAGCGGTTCGGGATCGGGATCGAGATCGGCCGACGTCGCTCCCGCCTCGAGCCTCGTCGGAGTCCGGGAGTCGCAGGTCGTGGCCTCCAGCCTCGAGCAGATCTCGGTCGCCAGCAGCGACGACGCCAGCAGCAACGTCGACAGCAACGGCGACGTCGGCGGCGGCCTCGTCGACATCTCCGGCCTCGTCCACCACGTGCAGCCCGAGTCAACGGCTTCGGCTTCGGCTTCGGCATCGGCATCGGCATCGACGGCCTGCGGTCGTCGCAAGCTGTCGTCGGCGTCCGCGAAGTCGTCGATGTCGATGTCGACGCGGTCGAGCTTCTCGCGGCTCCACCGCCGGTCGACGTCGTCGATCCGGCGCGCCTTCGAGAACATCTCGATCTCGACGCGCTCGCTGTCGTGCAGCGGGTCGACGCCGCCGCAGAAGGCCGAGGGCGGCGGCAGCTGCGGCGCGTCGCCGGCCCGAGCGCGGACGTCCCTGAAGACCGTCTCGACCCTGGAGCTGAAGTCGTCAGCATCGACGTCCACGTCGACGTCGGCCACGTCAACCTCGTCATCGTCGTCCAATTCGACCAGCTCGGCGTCGTCCAACAAGGCCACGGCGAAGTCGTCATCGAAGGCGCAGCCGGCGCCGCAGCGGATCCTGCGGCAGCCGGTCTCGTACACATATCTGAAGGGCATGTCGGGGCTGCCGACGCAGCGGGTGCCGCGCAACGCCGTCTGCTGCAGCTACGTGAGGCGGTAAGCAACAACAACAACAACAACAAGAACAAACAGTAGGAGCAACAGCAGAAACAATCGGAGACAATGCGCCACAAGGTATGCAATGCAAGGGCTCGACCGAGCGAGCCGAGATTTTGTACCGAAAACTCGATTTCGAACTCAAGAAGAGAATATTCACCACAAATACCAGAATTCACCAAAGAATTGCACCTCACCACGCATCCCACAGCTCACCACGAGTCCCACAAGTCACCGCAAACACACCAAACTTATCCCATCCCAAAACTCACCACGGTCCACTCGAGATTCCTCAGCATTGTCGCCTAAGAAACTCCAAGCCAACAACAAAAACCAGCGTCTGCACCACGCCCACTTTTCACACACCCTTGCACACCCATATCTACACACACACATGTAGCGCCATATAGAAGCATATATAAATATTCACACATATTCGACGACGAAATATTGAACCACATTTAAATCGAGGCAAAATCCAAAAATAATAATATTCCTAATGAGAAACATTTTTAAATTTATACCAAATGCGGAGTTAGAAAAAAAATCGAACAGTAGTGAGAATAGTAGAGTAGACAATGATGCATTTATCGGCGCTAACTGAAGTCGCAGCCGTCTGCGAGAGCCAAACTTTTCAGCAATATTCGAGGTAAAACCATGAAAACCTATTTAGACTAGACTTTAACACCGCCAGCAGGCGCTCTTGGGGAGATAAACCACATAAAACCACAGAATTGGGGTCACGGAAGAGAGGAAAAATAGTGGAAAAAGGAGAAGACAGGAATTTTGAAGGAAATCGAGGACGGTTGTAGTTCGGATCGGGAGTGGGGTGAGAAAGAAAATGTCGTCTAAACCCCTGTATTAGCTAAAAACTATTAAATACGTACGATTTTGCACGCGATAAAATTTAGTAATCAAAAAAACTATTAATGAAAGCATTTAAAAAAAAAATTTCAAAATACGATGTCAGTTCAACAAACGGCCAAGACCGTTTAATAACCACAAAATGCAGTTAATAGAAAACACTGTAAAACACACAAGATTTAAAGACTGGTTTAAAATTAACAAACATAAAAAGTACTATAAATATTTCCTCACTTTTCGAATAAAAGAAATCATTTCAAGCTTGCTTCTTTTTGCCATTTAATGAGATTAAATATTTAAACAATAATTAAAATACTTAAGATCAAATTTGAACTGAATAATTTCAAATCAATCCAGTTCAAGAATTGCATTCATAAGTAAAATAATGTCAAGTAAATTCATTTTAAAGTAAAGTAACTACATTTGATTCAAAGTAAATTAATTGTAATGCGAATAATTTAATGTCAAATAATTGGAAAGCAAAATATTTGAAAGTCAAATAATTTAAGGTGAAATATTTAATAATTTTTGACATAATTAAATTTAATTCCAAGTGAAATTATTCAAAATAAAATAATTTGGGAGTGCAACAATTTTAATTGTCTAAAGAAACCGATACAATAATTTGTAATTAAAATTACTTGAATCACTGGGAATGTGTGGGACAAATTAATAATAACTTTAAACATATAGTTGTGCCTTTCTTCAATTTACGGTAGGACTTAATCTCGGTTCTTGGGGCGACTGAAGAAATGAATGGGAAAAAACCACGGACTCCGACAAATAAAAAGAACCTTTGATTTAAGGCATCGCGAGAAGTTGGGATTGTATTGAACTGATTTGGGGGAAATTGAAAGGAAACGGTTTCAGGCACGAGTGGAGCAACGGACAGAGTGGGACAGAAAAACCTCAAGAGGCCTCTCTATTGAATTGACTTTGGCAGAACCCGGACTTCCAACGACCATCCGACGTACCAACAACAAACTGAACATATCCTGCACAGCACGGGTCAAAGGACGAAATTGAACAAAAAATCTCTTTCATTTTTTACGAAAACACACAATTTGTTATTCTTACATAGAAATAATCGTACTTGAGAAGTCCTCATTTATACGATAAAACCACTTATCGTTATTAAATAAAAACTCTTTTATTCTTAGTTATTAAAAAAAACTTAATTTATAAGCATAAAAACATCTTTCATTCATACGCAAATAAAAAAACACACTTTGATGGGAGCAAATTATGATACTATTGGATAAATTTCCTTTTCATAAAAATATTCGCACTAGATTAAAATATTTTATTATATTTAAGTAACCTAATAATGTAAATTTAAACTTAAATCATATTTTTAAAATATTTAAATTAAGACGATTATTACTGCAATTATTTGCATTTATTTGATTATTCAAAATATTTATTGAATTCATTGGAAATCAAAAAAGTTTGCCATAATTCATATAATTAATGTAAAATTTTTAATGTCACATTTATGATTGCCATAAATACTATACGATTATCGTGATTAATATATGATTACCACAATTAATGTAAGAGGATATTATGATTATCCCGATTGATACTATCGATTATAAAATGCTATATGGCATTATCGTGAGGATATTTTGTACTTTAAGCAACGCAATAGCAAAAAACTCGAACCTTCTGCACTTCGATAGCGAAAATCCCATGAAATCTATTTAGTAGAAATCTTTTCTCGAACTTATACGAACGACTATATAAAATAAACACTGTATATCGAAAGCCAGATCACAGTGACAGAAGCAGCAGCAGCAACAACAAATCAACTCAATATTCAATAGCAGTTAAATATGTACAAATATGTACATAAATAAAAAAACAAACAAATAAATAAAGTAAATAACTAAATTAAATAGAAACAAAAATAATTTGCGAAAAAG
This sequence comes from Coelopa pilipes, assembly GCA_947389925.1. Classification (NCBI taxonomy): domain Eukaryota; kingdom Metazoa; phylum Arthropoda; class Insecta; order Diptera; family Coelopidae; genus Coelopa; species Coelopa pilipes. Next base: position 38,594,598 of record OX376699.1, on the reverse strand, counting down.
CGAACGATTGTCGAGGACCTTGCAAGATTTATCAACAGCAATAATGAAACTAATTATGAAGATTATAACACTATGATATATACGCCGATATTATAACAAACCTTATGATACATAGTCGAAGCGATTTCATAGAAAACAGAAAATAAATACTCGAATTAAAAACACGAAATATGTTCTATTTATTTAAAAGGGGCAACAGAAAGAGATGAAGCACAAAATGGTGGAGAAGGTGATTATGAAGGCATTAAAAGGTATTTTCCAGCCATTGACTCCAAGTAAGGCGATTTAACGTGGTTTTGCTTACATTTGTGCTGAATTCCGATTTGAAAAAATCATATTAAATACATTTTTTCGCCGGATTCTTCATCAAAGAAGTTTAGATTCCATCGTAACCGAGTTCAAAGCCGGAGGAATTCTCGTTGCTCGGCCCGGAAGTGACATCAAAGTGTTGCCAACAGCCGACGTACCTGTAGAATTCGCCAGGCTTAATTCCTCTCTCCATCTCTTTCCCACCATGAGATTTCCTCCTTGGCATTGCTTCGATATTAAATCTGTGGAAATTCCGCCAGGACTCGCCCTGGAAACGGTCGACAGCCGAGGACGGAATTTGGTTTTCAATTTCCTCGGCCTTCTTCTTCCCTTCTCCGTCTCCCCCCGTCTCCCTCTCTCCCTCCCTCACGTTGTGTGGGCCGCCTAATTTATTAATAACCGACAAACTCGTCATGTTTACTTCGGTGTCGCTTTTTATTCCATTCGGAATTCGCTTGAGCATGCATAATGGACAGCCATAAAAATACATTCAAACCCGACCTCCCCTTTTCCACCCCCTCGATCGCCTCTCGAGCCCCCTCTGCACCCCTTCGGTGGCCTCCTCGAAGGCCCCTCCATCAATCGCTGCGTCCGTCCACAAATCAATTCGACATCCGTCCTTTCATACACAGTGACCTAGTTTGGCTCTCACTTTCCTCTCCTCTCCTTTCTTTTCCTGTCCACAGTCGTTGCTTCGCCCTCCCACTCCCCCTTCCCATTATTGGTCTCGGTCCATTTCTTGTCCTTCCACCTTCAGGCTGCCTTTTCTACTTCTGCATTCCGCCCGTTTTGTGCCTTTCCTCAGAGTCCTCTCCACTTTTTCCCCAAATCTTCTCGTTTCTAACTGAATGAGATTTTTTCCAATTTTCCTACTTTCCCCTGAATTCGAATTTCTTCGCCTACTTTTCTCTGAATCGGATTTTCTTTCCCATTTCTTCTCTCGGATCCTTCCGTCTTTTTCTCCAGATTCTTTCCTGTTTTTCTCCAGATTTTTTCATCCTTTTCTCTTCGATTCATCCCACCTTTTTCCACCCGATTCGCTTGTCCTTTTCTCCCAGATGTTTTCATCTTTTCCTCCTCGCTATTTTTCTCCCTACAGCGCCTTTGTTCGATTCTTCTCCCACACTTGTCGCACTTATTTTTTATTTCTCCCCACTCTGTTCTCAAGTCCTCCTCCCTCTCGCACTCTTTCACTCCCACTACACAAATAAATACACAAAGAATCTATCTATCTATCTATCTATCTATCTTTGTATCCCTCTATTTCTATCGATGTCTCGCGATTCAGGCTTCGTCATTTGCATTTCCTTCTGCGAATAGTTCGATTCATCCTGTAAATAGCATTCATTCGGCATCGAAATCCGCCTCGTTCTCTTCAAACCATCGCTTTGGCATTTTCTATTCATAGCTCGGTCCTTCCGCCCTCCGACCTCTCCTTCCCGGCCCGGTCGTGAGTGTCAGCGACTGAGTGAGAACTTAATGCAGGCTTTAGATAAATAATTAGAAATCATCCAAATCTTCCGCCCCCCTCTCCCTCCCCCACTGCCGCCTCCCCCCGCCACGACTTGACAAAAATGACGCAGAACTTTCACATGTTCAGCATCCTTATCCTTGTTAATCCGCCTGCTTGTCGTTGCCCTCGTTTCCGTCGCCTCCCGCGCTCACTTCCTGTGGCTCCTTCTCGCTCCTCCCACTCCTCTCACTCTCCCTGCCTCTCGCCCCATGCGTTTCGTTCGTTTTAATGCGTGTTTCGTAAAGTTTTCATCGTAGTCGTCGTCGTTCGAGGAAAGTTTTTCCTCGGCCGGATGAAGAAAGCGAGAAGCGAGGGACGAGAAACTGGGTCAACTGGGCCTAAGAACGACTGCGATCGACGACAACTGTGACAACAACAACAATTACAACAGCCACCATACAAAGAGCAACAACAACACCAACCAACCAAACTATAAAAACCGAAAGACATTTCGGTCAAGCGCTTTTTCCGCCATCCAACTTCGATCGGCCAGGACTCTGATATGAGTATAATTTCATTTTTATCGCCCTCAACTTATTTCCGACTGCATAAAAATTCGGCACTCTCTCCGTCGCTCTCTCACTCCTCGCTGCCCCTCACTCGAGCCTCCGGTTTGGCCTACTTTTAGGCCTCAACTTCCGGCTCCTGCTCCTCCATGGCCTCCTCCTTCGCGTCGGTCTCTCTCTCTCTCTCGCGAGTGCTTGGAGAATTCTATTTTTGGCTGATATTTTTCATTCTATGGCTTTCGCCCTTCTCGCCACGGACTCTTCCTGGGGATTCCGCGAACTCGGGGCCGGTCGGTGTCCGGTCACCGAGACGGAGCCGCATCCACAGCCGCATCCGGATCCGGATCCGGATCGTGGGTCTTCCAGGCTTCCTCGAAAGGTGATTGTGGGAATTTTTCCGCACAAGGACGTCTTTTAATTATGGTCGGCCTCCGTCCCTCGATCGGTCGGCTTCCTGGGGACGCCTCGCCCTGAATTCGACTGCGGCGAAATTAATTAACTTCCTCCATGCCCACATGGATTTCCCGAACTCCGGGCTTTGTCTCTGTGCGCTGGACCGATTGTCAAATTGAAGAATCGACTGCGATTCCGGCTAATCGGGGTCCTTTGGGCTCTTCGGAGTACTTCGAAGTCATTCGCTCGAGCCTCGTTGGCTTGGCTTCCTTTGTTTCATTTCCTTCGCATCCTTTGCGTCCGTCCCTTCCTTTGCTTCGCCCCTTTTGATTCCTTCGATTCCTTGTCTTCGATTCTTCCTTCTTTTCCTTCCATTCGCTGCCGTCCTTCGCATCCTTTGCTGCCGTTCAGCGCTTCCTTTGCTTCGATTCCTCCGCTTCCGTGACGTCGTCTCTTCTTCGACTCCTGGCCTTCCTTCATCCTTCCTTCAAGGGAGGTCCCTTCCAACCTCCACTTCTTCCCTCCTGCGTCAAACTCCCAAACAACCCTGTTCTCTGTTGACTCCAGGGCCTTTGGACGACTGCTGAAGCCCACGTTCGGATCTTTCGCTGCTCGCTCTCGGCAAAGGCTGCGAATGCGGAGTCGAAAACTTCCGAGTGGCAGGGATTTCTATTTTTAAACTGAACCGCGAACATTATAAATAGTAATGAGAATGTGAAAGGACAAAATAAGTTTTCAGGTCCACACGTCGTGGGTTGAGAACAATGGAAAAATATTCTATTGTCATTTAAAACACATGAAAACAAAGCCGAAGTCAGCGGGAGGAACAAAAAAACCCAACAAGAACAACAAAAAACAAACTGTACAACAAAAACCCAATTAGACAACAAACAATGTCACACATACAACAACAGCAACAACAACAACAGGTGGCTTCGCTCTGTGAAAACACTTAAATAAATGACTTTGGACGAAGGTAAATTAATTTCCGCTTCCGCTGATGGTCGCACGCACACAAACACACAGCCACAGACACAGACACAGGCACACCCACACACACCCACGACATTCCCAGCACAGCCTCCGGGCCGGGCGACGGCGGCGTCTGCTGTTGATTCGACAACAACGACAACAACGACAACAACAACAATGAGAACAAAGCGCGCTCCCGACGCTGGCCGAAGGACATCAAGGAGAGGATGCGAAAATAAAATAAAATGTGACTAAAAATAGTCCTCAAAATATTTGCGAGCCCCGACAACAACAACAACAACAACAACCGCAACAACATCAACGGCAAATAAGGAAAAGCACAACGGGAATTGAAAAGTGAATTAAAAAAGTCAAATAACAAGTGAATAAAACGTGGAAAAAAACGTACAAAAAGACGTCCACGCGAAAAGTTCAAAGAAACGTAATAATAAATGAAAAAAAAAACAATGTTCAACAATAATTGAGAAATTACAACTGAATTAAAAGTCATATAGTGAACTTAATTACAAAAAAAAACCAAGTAAAATAATAATTAATTAAAAATATAAGGAAAAAGAAAACCAAAGGAAGTGAGTTCAAATAATAAAAGATATAAGATTAATAAGATAAATGATAAATAAAAATTCTTAAGTAATAATTGAAGAAAAAAAGTGTAGAATAATTGTAATTAAAAAAATACATATAAACATTTAAAGAAATAACTATATACTATAACCAAAAAAACAAACAAAATCGGTAGACAATTGAAACTAAAACATCAATATTAATGAAATAATATAAAAATTGTTATTCAAAAAATTGAAATTGCTACTATTTTCCTAAATAATGCATTGAAATCAATTAAATAAAACGTGAAGGATTAGGACAATTTTTAAGACAATGAATAATAAAGCTATAATTAAAAGTAAAACCAAAAAGTGAAACAGAAATAATAGAAAATATAGAAATTCAAGATTAAAAAAAAAATAAAAACAAAAATAATACAAACAATATATATTAATATATAAATTAAAAAAGGACGCAATTAAATTAAGTTCAATTAAAATTTAAAATTGGAAAATACAATTTAACAACGCCCAAGGACTGGGTCCTCACTTCAGAAGGCGACAGCTGGAGGCCTCAAAATCGGTCCTCATCGACTCAGTGGCCCCGCCCACCCGAGGGCGGCCAAAAACAACAACAACAATCGATGTTATTCTACAACAACTTGGGCAAAACATAAACAGGGCGCGGAGCTGCTGTGGCGGCGGCGGCGGCTCCTTTGAATCGATTCGCTGTGATTTATTTCACTGGCCAGGGCCGTCGTCATTTATTTATGACAATGGGCCGTGAAACGAAAGCCGACGGTCAGCAGGGGGAGGGGGTGGGGACTTCGTCTCTAATGGACGTCGGGCGAATCGCGAGCCGAGGCCGGGAGCGCGACCGCTGGGCGAAGCTCGACGAGGTCCTCGCGGCGTACGTGACGAGGTGAACGTCGGGAAAGGATGTCATTGAAGGACTCGGCGGCGAGGGAAGTCGACAAGGGAAGGACAGGGGAGGGCGAGGGCGAGGGCGAAGGCGAAGGAGGTTGGGAGAGGAGTGAGGGAGAGGGGAACAGTGAGTGGATGAAGGAATGCGAGAACGAATTGTAAACAAACGGCGGAGAAACGCACGAAAATAAATACTACAGAAATAAATAACCATGGAAATAAATAACTATGGCGATGGAGGGCGGAGGGCGGAGGACCAGAAACAACTGCAACAACAACAACAACAACAGCCGAACAATAACCGAAAACAAGAACAAGACGAACAACCTAAACGTAAACAAAACCAAGTGGGAAAAGTGGAAGCCGTCGAACAATAACAAAAGTCATCTGGTGTTTTGTTCTGTTGCCCTGCTGTAGTTCTTTGTCAATCGAAAGTGGGTCAAATTCTGTCTGTCTGTCTCTGTCTCTGTTCTCTCCCTCCCCCTCCTTCCCTCTTCTGCCACCTTCCTCGGTCCGTCCGCCCGTCCGCCCGTCCGTCCGTCCTCGGCACATTCAGTCACTCAATCATGGCTCCAACTAATTTCCGTCAAAGCCATTTGTGTTCGTGCCACGAGTGGCACGTCCTGGAGGTCGGGTCCTTCCTTTCATCCTTCTCTCCACGCCCGAGGACTCCTGGGGACCCACCTGGCCACTGGGCCTCGTCCTGGTCCCCGCTTCTCGTTTTCGGGCTTCGTCATCTGGGTCGAGATCTCCAAATGAAGGACTTCTCGACCTCGTTTTCTCCCCAAGTCATTTCGATTTGCTCTCCCCTCTTCCTGCCTACCTTCCTCCCTACCTCCCTCCCTCCCTCCGTCCCTTGCCAACCCCCGTGTGTTCGTCTCCTTTCCTTCCGCCGTCGTCACGTCGTCGCGATTCCTTCGCTTCCTGCTGCAGTCTTTTCCTGATGATTCCTTCCCCACCCTCCTCCGCCGTCTTCTCCGTTCTTCCGTCACCTTCCCTCGCTCCGTGCTTCGAGGCTCCACCACCCACAGGTCCTGGTCCTGGACCTGGGCCTTCACTTCACCTCTTCCCCTGCCGCCATTTGTCTCGCATTCCAATAACTGGTTGCAATTTGTCTCTCCATTCCTCGCCTCGCCTCTGCCCCGGAACCCTCAAACTGCGCCGCCGTTGACTGTTTGCCAAGCCAAGTCAGTTGTCTTTGCCCGCCGACTTTCGCACCACTCGCTTCGCGTCCTTTTCACGCGCACTCCTCAACATTTTTCTCTTCCTTTCCGCACACTTTTTCGCTTCCCTCTGCTCGGCTCCCACGACTTCTCAACAAGGGCCCGGCCCAACCGCTGCAGCAAAAACGGCTTCGCCTCGTTAACGGACTCCTCCGTGGCCGCAGGGTCCGCTCTGTTTCGGACAGTTAAAAATGTCTCCTGTCTGCGAGGATCTGCCGCAGCCACGGTCCTGGCCCGAATGTCCTGCCATCTGTTTCTCGGCCGGAGCCCGCATGGAGTGTCGCTAATCCCCGATTGCAGGCTCGTCGCCGGGCTTTGATGGCGGACGTACTCAAGCTGCAGCCAAGAGACAGTGGCAGGGGGGCAGAGCCCAGTGGAGAAGGGGCAGGGGGGAGGCAGAGTCAAGTGAGAGAAAGAGAGGGGGGGGGGGGGTAGGGCGACTTCGATCGTTTGCTGGTCCATTAACCTGATCCGGCTGCTGGGGGAATCAGAGCGCGAAACTGGGCCGAGGCTCATAAAGTGTTAAGAGCACGCAGGATTAAGCGGAGGAGCCTAATGTCCACGAGTCCGCCTCCTCTGTGTGTGTGTGTGTGTGGGTGTGATTGCGAGGGACTGTGGGGATGTGTGAGTGTGTTGGACTCCTTGGCAGGTTGTGTGGGTTTGTGTTTGTTTCCCGCCATTGACGAGCGCCTCGAGGGGCTCTCGAGCTAATCCGGGATTTTGATGTTCACTTGAGGGGGTTGAGCGCGTCAGGGGCCTGAGGGAGGGAGAGCGACGGAGGGAGAGAGACGGAGGAAGAGCGGGAGGAACAGACGGACGGACGGACGATGGAAAACGAGCCGAGGAGAGGAAAAGAGAAGGACCATGACATGGGAAGGAAGACGAGAAGGAGGACGAGAAGAGGAGGGACTCAGGGGCCGGAGCACGGCCGGACCACGAGCAGACCCTCGGCAAGGACCCAAATAAAAACCCCTTTGTTCAACTCCAAGGACACCTGCCTGAAGGCCTCGCGCAGTTCCAGGAAGTCATCGCAGAGAGAAATCGACCCCAAGGAGCCGACAATTAATCGCCTCGCTCTCTGGTCAACCGAGTCCACCTCCCGCAGTCAATCAATCAATTTTCGAAGGGCTTCGACGTTGGGGTTGGGTTTTTTGACCCTTCCCAAATTTCGAGCCCGATCCTCCAACCTCAAGGACGAGGCCGCCCGATTTCCATACGGCGACCTGCGCCGTTTGTTCGTTTTTCACCCGTCCGTCCGTCCGTCCGTCTGTCCGTCCCGGCGGCGACATTTTTCGCCGAAAGACACCTTTGGAGCTGCGCGTGAAAGGAACTTCAGCGGAAACCTTCAGCCCGGTCCTCGCCTCCGACTCATCGTCGTCCTCATCCACATCACCGCGATCGCCGTCGTCGGCCTCGGTGTCGGCCTCGGCATTGGGCGCTAATGAGGCCATCAATCATAACTTTGTAAACAAATCTGTCAACACGAACTCGACTCACAAGCCCTCACATTCACACACTCGCATTCTCACCCTCATCCACTCGATTCCCACGAAAAGCACCGTCGGCGCTTGGCGAAAAATGGGCGAAAAAATGACGTGAAATGTTAACAAATTCGGCCCGCAGGCGTCGAAGGACGAAGGACCAAATCGCAACCACTTCATCAGGTGAGAAGACGGGGCGCGGGCGGGGTTGGAGAGAGATGGAGAGAAGGACGACACCATTTCGTTGAAATAATTATAACTTTCTATCTTCTGGCTGCCTACTAAGTCTCCTTCTTCTTCTTTCATTCTTGCGAACTACTTTGGTATTCATTTTGTATTAAATACAGTTTCTATATTTGACATTATGTTAATAATAATTTCAATTCTTGTCGATTATTTCTATATTCATTTTAGTATTGGTTTTTGTATTAAAAATTTGCAATAATGATTGTTTAATTAATGATAATTCTTCTATTTATTGAAGAAATTTTTATATTTATGTTTTCATTTCTATATTTACTACAGTAATATTTGCATTATTTAATCTGTATACTTATTTTTTCTCTTATCCGGCATTTAAAAATAATTCTTATGTTTTTATATTTATTTGTTTATACAATTTTACATTGAGGTCTTATTTATTATTAATATTTCTTTATTCTATATTTAATTCACAAAAATTAAAATTTATACTAATGTTTGTAACAATTTTAGTGTCATTGGTTTTGTAGATTTTTATATTTAATATTATTTTGAACGAAGAAGATTTTTATTTAAATTTTTATATTCAAGTTTTATATTAAAATGTTTATAGAATTTTATTTCAATTTATCTGTTCCTTGTGTAGCAATATTTGAACCAATTTCTTTAATAATTGTCCACCTATTTTCCAGAACTACATAAATAGAACATAAATAAATCAACAGGATAAGAAAAAAAAATGATTGCGAACAGCGCTTTTCATCATGATTTAAATACGTGTATTTATGTGTATATTTCTTTCGATTTACGCGCCTGTCCGTCATTTGTCTGTCCATTCATTTGCCTAGTTGTCTGTCGGTTTGTACATAAGAATCCGTTCCCACGTCCTCTGGTCACGAAATTGCCCGGAAACAAAGGACGAAATTACACTGGGCCGAGGAGGGAGAGGGGGATCGGGAGGGAGTGAGACAGAGATGGTGGGGACGTGAGCCTGGGCCCGAACTCGTCGGCCGTGTCCTGCGCACGTCATAAATCCTCGCAATCAAAATATTAACTCCGTCTGGAATACTAATTTCCAGTTTGACCCAGATACAAGCTGAGTAGCCGACGCCAACAACAACAGCAACAACAACAACACCTCAGTAACATATGGCCTAACTGTGTGTGCGACGGAGAGGGCGCGAGCGAGTGCGAGAGCGAGAGAATTTCTAATAAATTGTTGAACTCCAGATGATAAATTGTCGCCGGATCCTCGCGAGGCTCGGGACGACTTGTTGGCATTGTTTGTTGTTGTTGTTGTCTTCTGGTTGTTGTTGTCTTCTGGTTGTTGTTGTCTTCTGGTTGTTGTTGTCTTCTTGTTGTTATTGCAATTGGCATTGTTGTTGTTGTTCTTGCTGTTATTGTAATTGCTCTCAACGCTGTTTCCATCGTCCGATATTCATGTTCTAAGAAACTTATTAAACAACAACAACAATATTGCCAAAAATAACAACATCGTCAACAACAACAAGAACAAACCAGTTTTCAAGCTTTTCTAAACCAATTTCCAATGGATTTATTTCAACAACAACAAGAAGAAAAAAGAGTTTAAAGAACACAACAATTTTCAAATATGAAGGACAACAACAATGGCAACGGAAATCGATTAAGTTGTAATGGGAACAACGAGAACAGCAACAGCAAAAACAACAACAACAACACGAACTAGTACTTTATTACAACAACAATTGGCAGAAAAGCAACAAAACAAAAACCTTGTCGCTGTGAGTCGAAAACAACAAGAGCAGAAACGTCATCATTAGGAAAAACATTAGAAAAAACAACAAAAACAACAATGACGACAACAATATCTACAAAATCAACATGAACAGTAAGAACGAAGGCAACAACAACAATAACAACAACAACAAAATCAACACCATCAACAGGAAAAATATAAAAAAAAAAACAAGATCCCTAAAATCAAGAACGGGAACCTCATCAACAGTGCTAATAACAACAATTATAGCAACAACAACAACAATAAAAACAACAACGAGAATAATAACAACAACAACAAGTTCATCAAAACCGACAACAACAACCACCACAGCGACAGCATTAAATATCCTTCCTAGACTTCCGGCTGCTCCTGCCTTCCCGCCTTCTCCACGAACAACCTGAGGGAAGACGGTGGACTGGGGCGCCAGAAGGGGTCGTGGGGAAGGGGGAGGAACGAGGGGCGAGCGACGAGGGACGAGAGCGAGGAAGGAGGCGACGGCGACGGCGACGGCGACGCGACTGGGACGTGGGACGTGTTGCCATGTTTTCATTTCATTTGCCGGATTAGG
>OX376699.1:38518860-38583980 GCA_947389925.1 Coelopa pilipes | reverse complement strand
ATAAGATTTCGATGGAATTCCTTGAAGATTTTGTCGCTGGCGAAACTTTTAATGAGTTTCAACAAAACACATGTTCGAGTGAGGGAGAGAGAGAGAGAGAGAGAGGGAGGAGGATGGTGAAGGGAGGAGGGAGGGAGAGGGGAGTGAAGCGAAAAGGAGGGAGGACGAGGGAGGCGGGCCATCGAGAGACCGAGGGCGAGGCTGGCAATTATGGCTTTGTGGCAGATGCTCCATTGTTCCTTTGTATTAGTAAGGACTCGCCACACACACACACACACGCAAACACATACTCACACTTGCGCATATTTACGAAATTAATTAGAAGTCGTCAAATCAAGATCCGCCCTCGTCCCTCGTGGGAGGAGACGGAGATCGACCGAAGTTTGATTGAATGCAAGAGCGAGAGGCACCGATGTTGAACAATAACCGAAATAATTATTATTTCACTAATAAATGGAGGTAATTGAGAGAGAGAGAGAGAGAGAGAGAGATATACTTCGTAAGCTAGAGGAGAAAATGAGAAAGGAGAATGAGAAAATCTACTTAGAAATTCAAAAGGAAGATTGGAAATTATTTAAAGAAAAATAATTAATCTGAAAAATTTTCAGAAACAATGAGAAATGCTAAAAGAAAGATATTTAATAAAAATTATTCCATAAAAATAATTTACAGAAATAATTTCAAAAAATAGGAAATTTTAACAGAAATATTTCATGAAAAATATTTAATCTAATATTTTTAATGAGAAATATTTAATGTAAATAGTTAAAGAAATAGTTAAAATGTTTTAAAAAAAAATCATTTATTTTAAACATTTATTGGGAAATAATTAAAAATAAAACCAGTTATTGGGAAATGTTTGATCAAAAATATTTAGTGAGGGCAAAAGCAGAAAATTGATTTCAATATAAATCAAAAAATCAGAAAAAACATGAGCAAAATTGTTGAATTTGAAGAAAAAATATTTGAAGTAAAAAAACCTTCTGTTTAATAAATAATTCAATGTAATTGGAAAAAATACTAGAAGAAATTCACGAAGTTTTCTGAGATCCATTCGCGAAAATCATGATAATGAAATCCTGAGAAATGTTCCAATGATTTAATGAAAAATGTTGAATACGTAAATGGAATATCGATTATAAAAGGCAAATCATAAATAAAAACGTTCATAGAATTTTGAGAATTTTGCCTTTTGCACATTGCGTGATAATTAGCAGATAAACCTTAAAGAAGATCATTTGATTAAGATTCCTTAGAGTGCGGTTCATTTGAGTGAGAAGAACTGGAGGGAGATTCCTTTGGGTGGCCCCGAGTCCTGACATCCGAAGCTCAAACTGAAGAAATTCGAAAAATCCTCGAATTTACAAAAACATGACAACAAAAACAGCAGCCACTCGACAACGACACATGCCAAAACAATTTCTTAATTGCCTTCAATGTGTTGAGGGTTCACAGAAAACCCGGCACTGCCACACAAACAGACAGACAGAGAGACAGATACAGAGAGAGAGAGAGAGAGAGAGAGAGAGACGGATATTGAAATGGGCGTCAGCGCCACGTGCCCAGGAGCCGCCTTTGTGTGAGCCGAGGACGTCGTTTGGGGGCTTCGAGCACTTCACGTTCCTCCCGCACACATGCGAATATCATTTCAAGCCACGCCCCTCGTCCCGCACCGCCCCGCCCCGCCCCCTCCAGACTACAAACAAATATTATTGCAAATTTAATCGCAGATTTTTCACATCGATGCCGAGCGTGAAAGGATACACGTGCCCTTGCAACAGGAAGCAACACCCTTGCACAGTGGGACCTGCGGATGCAGCGATCGAAGGAAACAAATTACAACACGAAGTCGTCCTGGAAAGCCGAAGGGTGGAAAGAATAAGGAAAACTCCTTGCACAGCAGGAATTTCATCGATAAATAAATTTGACATCAACGAACTTTCGAAGAACATTTTATATAAATTTAACTACTCGAAAGGAAAAGCAAATTTATTATTTATAAGAAAAGAAAAGATGTATCGATCTAAAGGAAAAAGTTTAATATTTAAAGAAAAACTATTAATGAAAATAAATTAAACATAATTTTTGCTACAATTGAACTCTTGAATTTTAGTATTAAACACGTAATTATTGGTAAATTTATTGAACATTGTTTTAATTTGTTTTATTTAAAAGAGTTTCTAAAAAAAATTTTAGATTTAAAAATTTTAATAAGAACATGAATCATTTATTTTAAAAAATATAGCAAAAATTTTAAAATTGTTTATGTTATTTTAAAGTGAAAATTTGCTTGCAGGAAAATGCTTCAAACAAATTTTATTTTCTTAAACATAAAACCCTTTCGAATTACGCATTTTTTATTAAAAGCAGTCATTTTTGTACTGATTAATTACTGGATGAAATTCAAGCGAAAAATTTGACTCAAATCCAAATTAGCCGGATCCGCGGAAGGCCTGTTTGCTCCACTGTGGAGTCACGGCTCGAGTCCCCGAGGAGAATCCGTTGAGAAACCCAATGGGGCGAACTCATGCAAAACGGGAAAAAATACGAGATCCGTCTTGGAATTGGAATTACGAATTACAACAACAATAACAACAACAACAATTTTTTAATGGCAACAGACAGGAACAAAAAGGAGCAATAAAAACAATAAAACCACAAGAGCAAAGAGAACAAGGGAAACAAACACAACAACAACAACAACTAAAACGATAACATGTGCCAGGACAAAGCAGAAGCAATAAGAACAACAACAACAGCAGCAACCAAATCAACAAATTCAGGTGGAGATAAAAGGACATGAATATTTATGAAAGAAGAAGATGAAGAGGAAGGAAGGAAGCAAGGCTTTCTTCCGGTTCCAGAGAAGTGGCAACAACAACAATAGTGGCAACAACCAATAATATTCAATTTTTGCAACAACGAAAATATGTACAACAACAACAGAACCTTACGATAAGTGACTCCCGAGCGACTGGAGCTTAAAATCTCGACAGGAGCCAAATCGACGGCGTCCCCCGGCGCTATCGAGGGCTCGGAGGGACCTCAAAGGATCGCCAGGTGTTCGGAAAGCACTTCGGGGACCGCCGAGGGGGAGGAGGTCGGGAGGAAGACCGTGACAGAGACCGGGGAGGCGACCGAGGAGGCGACCACGAGGACGGGGCAACACGTGGCCGGATCCGGAGCGAACTCAACTTAAGTTGTCAACACTCTGATTGCCTTGTGGCCGACGAACCCTTCCATGTCGCTCGTACCCGTTCCTCGCTCCTCGCTCCTCGCCCTCGCCCGGCCGACCAAGGAGTTGTTGCGCCATGAGGTAATGAAATTTTTGCAGAATACTTCGGAGTTCAAAAGGATTCTCGCGGCGGCGCTCGAATCAAAGACAGGCGTTGGCAGGGGGTTGACGAGATTGGGAGGGCGATGGAGAGGGAGAGAGTGAAAGTTTGAGAATAAGAGAGGGATTGAGAGTGATGGAGAGTGATGGAGAGTGATTGAGAGTGATTGAAAGTGAGTGGGAAAGGGAGGTTGCGAGTGAGAGTGAGAGAACCAGAGTGAAAATCGATGGCTTTCGCAGACGATAATGAGCTTCTTAAAGCCATCGCGAACTCGAGCTCTCGAGCAATTACGAAGCAATTAACTTCGGTATCTCCATCCTTCATCCCCGCAGCCTGTCCTGGCCATAAACGGAACCAAGTCGCCAGGATTCGCTGTGCTTTGACCCGAGGGCCGAGCTGGCAAAATGGGATCAATTAAAACGACTGAACTATGAAATCATCGATAGAAAGGGAAACTACACAAAAAAAATACAACAAAAATATAACTGAACCACGATAACAACAACAACAAAAAATAAACAACAACAACTAGTTGCCAGCGATTGCCATTGACACCTGGTGACGTCATTGTCTTGGCGAAATGAGCCGTGCGAAGGATCTCGACCCAGACGTCGTTCGTTCGGCACAGACACAAGCCAAGCACACGCACGCACACAATCACAATCGTCTCACACGATGCCATGGTGACGAGACGGACCAACAACAACAGCAACAACCGGAGAGAGCACCAAGAAAGAGCAAGAGCACCGACAAGAATGAGGATCAAGGTGAGAATCTCGGCGTTGTGGTGAGTTTTGAAAAATGCCGCCATTTGCAATTACTCGCCTCGCATGGAAAGCGACAAAAAAGAGCGGGAGAGGGGGAGAGGGGGAGACAGGGGAAAAAGAAAGAGAAAGTAAGAAATAGAGAAGGAGATGAGAGGGAGAGCGAGAGCGCCATTGAAAAATGACGCTGCAGAAGAAAGAAAGAGACGATCTTTTGCCAATAAAAGAAATTCAATAAAGACAAAAAATATTCACAATAAGAAATATAAAGAGATTCAAATTTGTAAAAATTGTTATTACGTAAATTTAAACAAATATAGCCATACTAAGAAAATCAATCATTAATTATCAAAAATGTAAAATCGATTATACAATGAAAAATCAAAAAATATAAACAAAGACAACAGCAAAATACTTGTAAGAAATTTTTCTTTTTTAAATAAATGAATTGGAAATAAAAAAAAAGTTGTACAAAAAAACAAGTTACAAAAAATCGTTCCAAAAAGCAACAAAAAACATAAAAAGAAATCAAATGATAGAAAGGTCTAAAAAATCAAAGGAAAGCGCTTTGGAGTAGAAACAAAAATGCATAAAAATAAATGGAAGAGACACGAAAACGACAAAATGAAGAAGAAAACGAGAAGACGAAGACGAAGAAGATGAAGAAGAAGAAAAGCACATGTCGCCGATGTCGATGGCAACAGGTACGAAAATAAAATCCAGCATGACAATGAGACGACAAGGACAATAGAAATAACAATAGAAATAGAAATAATAATAAAACCGATGAAAACAGCTCGAACGTGGCATCGGCGGATGCTGGAGTCAAAGGTTTTTGACTCTTCGTATGGGGTCCCGATCGGGGTCGAATTTTTGTTGTTGTTATTAGTATATGGTCCGTTGTTACTTCCATTGTCATTGCTGTTGTTGTTATTGGAATTACTGTGATGCTCGTTGTTGTTGTTGTTGTTGTTGTTGTTGTTGTTGTTGTTGTTGTTGTTGTTGTTGCAGGCGAAGAGCGTCGACGTCTTCGGGCGTTGACAACAACACGGCGAAATAATTTGTTTGAAAATAGATCAGCGGGAAGGCGAGAGAGAGAGGCGAAGGGCGGCGAGACGATTGACGAGAGAGTGGCGAGTGCGGGAGGCGAGCGAGTGGCGAGTGCGGGAGGCGAGCGAGTGGCGAGGAAGAAAGGCGAATACGAGAGGCGGGAGGCCCTCGGCAGAGGTGCGAGGGAGAGGCGAGTAGGCGTCAAGTCGTGGAGCCGCCGCCGCCGCAGCCGAAGTCGTACAAATGGTCGTCGGCACAGCGGCCTCCGAAGGATGGGCCTCGTTTGCCACTGAGAGGTCGTCGTCGCCAAAGGTCGTGCCGCTTGTTGTTTTCAATCGAGACGTCAAGGTCTAAGCTCGAGTTAAAGGAGGGCGAATTTGTTCTGCGGCTCGAAAGCGAAACAAAATTCGAATTCAAAATCGACAGTGAAATCGCCTTTAAAAATCAAGTCGGCTCCTCGCTCGTTCGGCGGGCGTCCAGCGGTCGGTCATTCGAGCACTAATTCTAATGCAAAATCGTTGCCGTCGCTCTTCCTCCTCCTTTATTCCCGCCCAAAAGCCTCACGTCGTCTCGACGCGTCTCATTGCGATTCGTCTCGTCCCATTTTGCATCATCTCGTTTCGTCTCGTCTCAACTCGTCTCGCCCAACGCGCCTCGGGTCATCTCGTCTCCTCTCGTCACGTCTTGTCTCCTTCCCTCCTCATCATCGTCCACAGCGACGTCGTCGCCCTGTCGCCTTTGCCACGGAACTTTTCCACGAAGGAAAATTTCCCAATTATGGGCCCAGCGGTCGGTCCCGCGCCCCATGGAGAGAGAGACATGGAGAACCAGAGGGACAGAGACAGCAGCAAAACAGAGAGTTTGAGGTGTGAGTGAGAGTGAGAGTGAGGGAGACAGCGGTAATGGTAATGGTAATGGTTGTGACTGGGTCCAATCATGGCTCACGCATAATACCGTAATTACAATTAGCATTAGCGAGAAGTCGGCGACAACTATTATACAACAACAACAACAGCAGCAAATCGCACAAAAAAATACCACTACAAGAACAACAACAAATCGTAAAACACATCTTACAACACTACAAACAATAAGAACAACAACAACAACATCTATGAGAACAACAACTAGGCTGTTCGCAACAACAACAATAGGGAATTGTTAATGATTCTCTCATAATTTGCATCCACAGCTCCTTCTGTCCGTCCGGCTGGCTGTCTCTTTCTTTGCCCCACAGACAGCCCCCCCCCCCACCCCCTCTCTCTTTCCCTCTCCCTCTTCCAGCCTCACTCTCTGCTTTTCCACCTCTCCCTTCCTACTTCGTCTGCCTCGTGTTCTCTGCTCCTCGGGCGATTGTCTGCTCCCTCACCCCCTGGCTGACCGACTGTCGGCTCCAGCCGTCGTGTTTGTAAGTGTTTTCCCCCCCCACCCCCCTCTTCCTCCCCATAAACAGCGTCTCCGTCTTGGTCTCCATCATCATCATCATCAAGAACGTCTTCTGCTCGAGTGGTGCCGGCAACTCATGCTCTTCATATCCAGCCGCTTGGCTCTAATTTACGCCTGGAAATTTTCCTCTCAAACATCGAATTACGAATTCTCTTATATCAGATCGTGTGTTTCTTTCCCTTCCATTGCCTGCCTTTCACTTTTCCTCGCTTATTCTCCCTCTCGCCGAACATCGCTTCTCCTCACTTTACCACTCCTTTCCTGCCCATCTCTCTTCCTTACGCTTCCGTCCACAACTCATTCGCTTCTCCTTTCGCCTCGCCTCGCTCCCTTGGTCGTGCCATGATTTTTCCATGCGTTTTAAATTTCCTGTTGCTCCAGCTCCGCCTCCTTCCGCTCGTTTCCCTCCTGTTTCCGCTCTTCTTCTCACTTCTTAGAAGGATGCTTTCTTCCTTTGTGGTCTCTGATTCAACCGATAACCTATCTCTTTCTCTCTTCTAGGTTCTGCGGTTTTCTGCCCGATTCCTCTGGTTTCACCTCCCTCAGTCTTCCCTTCCCTTGATTCTTAATTTCCCTCCAACCTCGTTCTTGTGCTCGGTTCTTGATTCTCTCCCTTGTTTCCTGTCGTCAACTGAGTCGAGATTTGCTTCTTGTGAATTTTGCCTGCCTCCCTTTTGGACACTCTTTATTTCCGCCTTGCTAAATATCCCGGTTATTTATTAAGCCTTTCCATCGCACTTCAACCACACTTCAATCAGCTGCACGAGCGCCGCTTCTTCACCACTCGTCCTTCCACACGCCGCCTTCGCCACTCTGCACCTTCACAACTCACTCAATCTTCACCATTCTTCCTGCACCAATCTCTTTCCCCGATCTCTCTTCACCAATCTCTTGCGCCACTCCGCCTCCTTCCCTTGGTAGCCATAACTTCTAATCCGTCCCCGGAAGTTGTCTTCGAATCCTAGAAAGAAAGGAAAGGGAAAGGAAAAACCTTCGGGATGGCTTCTAAGAAAGAATACGAGGAATTAAATTCATGGTAAGAGTGATATTTATTTAAAGAGCGCTATTATATAGGGAAATTAAAATGACCTTTAAATAGAACTAAACTTATTTCAATACTGGCATTTACACAGAATTAAACGTATATAAATAGTGGCATTTACATAGGATTATATTCATATAAATAAAGACATTTATTATCGAAAATAAAATTGATCTATGCATAAACTAAAAATCACAAATAGAGAATCACATTTCGCTTTCAGGTCGATGTCGCATGGCACCGAAGGACCTCCCACGCCTTGCCTTCCTCGTCCTCGTCCGCTCGCTCTTTCTACGACGGATACTCGGGAGCCTCGCCGAACAGGTAGCACTGGATCCAGGGGATCCGCTGGCGCCCGGTCATGGTCACCTCGAAGTTGTAAATCGAGTGACGGAGCTCCTCGTCCTCGTTGGCGAAGCGAGTGCTCGACTTGCGGCACTCGCCCACGAAGAAGTCCGCGAAATACTGGGCGGCTCGTATCGCCTCGGGGGCGTGGCAGAAGTCGGAGCATTCGCCGAACTGCTCGTAGAGCACCTTTTCGGGGTGAAACTGCACACCGTAGAAGGGGTAGCTGCAGGAGAGAGGTGGATGGAGGGTAAATGGTTAAGGGAAGAACGAGAAAAGGTGACAGTTGAGAGATGACAGTTGATAGATGACAGTTGATAGATGACAGTTCATAGTTGACAGTTGACAGTTGACGTGACCTACCGTGTGTGTTCCATCACGGAGATGAATTCGAGGCCCTTGGAATCCTTGTTCGTGGCCAGCACGCGCCAGTCGTCGCTGATCTTGAAGAGATTGAGGTCCTGTAGACCAGCGATTACGGCCCAAGAGAGGGTGAACGGAGAAAGGCGGTAGTAAGAGAAAGAGAGAGCAGTCAAAGGAAGGTTTGAAGTTAGACAACATGGAAGGTGGAGGAGAAAATTCTGACCATGAGTTGATGAAATGGCTGGAGATAGTCTGAAATGAGGGTGAAAGGAGATAATGATCTTGTAACACGAAGTGGTGAAAGAAGAATTATTTCAAGGGAGTTGTTAAAAGAGTGGTGTTGAGTCGTGAGAAGAGGTGACGCGTAAAGAATGTAAAAGTAGGTTCCAAGAAGATAATTAGAGTATGGTGAAAAGAGAATAGGTTCAAAGAGTGGCGTTAAAAGGGTCTTGTTAAAAGAATTGTGGTCAAGAGATTATGTAAAAAGAAGGATATTAAAAAAGTAGTGTGAACAAGTGTTTATTGAGAAAGAATTGTACAAGAAATGTGGTGAAACAGATGGTGTAAGTGGAGTAGTAAAAAGGGCTGTTTAAAAACACCAATCACTATTGCAAAAAGAGACAGAATGTTGCAGTACAAAGTGATGGTGATGATGGTGAGGAAAAGTATGACCATGGAAAAGGCAAAGGAGCGGGAAGAAGTAGGTGAATCGCAGGGAACCTCACCGATTTGGTGATGCAGTAGCGATGGAAGTGATAGGCGAACGGCAGGGTCATCATCACCCGCTCCAGGTCCTCCTCGAGAGCGGCGAACAACCGCGACTGGCGAAAGTCTGCACAAGGAAAACAACTGTTTCGATCACTTCGCCCCTTGCCACGCCCACTCACCGCCCCTCTCACCCTGCGTAAACTCCAACGGGGTCCCGCAACGCATCGTGTAGCAGTTCTGGCGCGGGTCCTGGCCTCCAGCCGAGTGCAGCAACAACAACTCCATGCCCAGGCAGGTGCCCCAGATGGGGAACGCGTCGGTGCCGGGGTCCTCGTGGCGCCTCGCCGCGATCTCGTACACGATCTGCGAGCTGCGGACGCAGTCGTTCGTGTGCTCGGGCCGCGTGATGTGCGCCGGGTTGAAGAAGACGGCGCCCCCTGGTATCAGGATCCTGCAACCAGGGAGGCTCAAGTGGCTGGTTTGCAGCTTCAGAAGGTTCGAGACTCACCCGTTGAGTTTGCCCATGATGTCCTCGTAGTAGGCGCGATCTCGTCCGATCCTGAGACACAAAATATAAATAGCATAAATAGAGTATATAGTAAAAGGAAGGATTTAACAAAATTATAAAATAAACAAATTAATGTAAATGAAATAAAAAACTTTAATAAATTAAAGTAAAAATAGTAAAATAATATTTGATGGATCAATTTGAAATTGAACGAAATCATATAAACTCATGAAGTACTCAATTTATTGAAAAAGCAAAAAACCAAATTTAATTGATTAAAAATAGTTAAAAAAATTTCGCAAATACAAAATACTTAGATGCAACAAAACAAAAAAAAAATATTTTATTAAAAAGAATTTTCAACCAAGCAAATGTACTAGTTACTCAATTTTTTTAAAAATAAAATAAAAGAATGAAAACAATAATATTTTTAATATTATTTATATCAATGAAGTCAGAAGCTTGTTCATTAAAACAAACATCTTTCTGTAATTCAAATTCAAATCTTGAATACGAAAACCGTTTTCTCATCCCAACAATTGGCCGACGACTTTTTCTCCGAAGCTCCCGCATCACGCATGCCCCGAGGCCGCCGAGCTTTCGGCCAACTTCCCTCGACCGCCGCCGACGATCCGCACCCTGGGCCGATGTCGCTGTCGCGCATCGTGGGATCTTCCGTCTCATCTTGACGTGTGATTTGTTTATTTAGTTTAGTCGCGGAGGAGGGGAAGACGGGGAAGGAGAAGAAGAAGAAGAAGAAGCACTTCGTACTCACCAAACGGGCACCACCCGCGCCCCCGCTCCCTCCAGCCACTTGACGTAGGAGGCGGCGACGTAGCTCCGGACCTGCGGCCCGTAGACGTCCTGCAGCCGCTGGGCGACGTCGATGCAGAGGACGCCGACGGAGGGCCCCGAAGCCGACGACGACGACGACGGCGACGGCGACGGCGACATCCCGACAATTGGGAGAGCAAACAAAAATAAATCAAAAAAATATGTTCGGAACGAGTTTTCACTTGATTTGTTTCGATTCGCTTGTTATGGATTCGATTCGCTTGTTATGGATTCGCTTGTTCGGATTGTTTTTGTAATCAATTTTCACTTGTCGTTGTTATTGCTTCCGTCGTTGTTGTTATTCCCCTCGTTCTTCTTGTTGTTGTTTCCGACCTCTAGGCGGCGGCGACTTCGGAACCACTGAATGCAAGACGAACGTTTCGGGGCTGCTTCGGATACGACGGAGAGCCGAGAAATGCATTGCCAACGATAGCGAAAACTAGGAGTGAAAACAACACCAACAAGCGCGAGTAAAACAATAACAGCGTTGGGTGAAATAACAACAACAACAGAGTAAGATCGACATCGACACTCAGAACAACGTGACCGTCGAGAGCTTTCATTGAAATTTTAATTTTTATCACGTTTTCGCAATAAATGATAGTCGTTCCTCTCGATCTCTCGCTCTCTCTCTTTCACACAAACATATTCTTCTATTTACCCTTTCTTTCTAACCCGATTTTAATTGTTTCCCCATCGACTCATCGTTACTGGTGTGAAGAATTAGTACGCAGTACCGAACCAGCCCAGACCCCACCTGTCGCCACCGCCCCCCTCCTCCGAACCATTTCTATAGCCCTTCTTCACGTCATCGACCTCTGTTCTACGATCCTCACCTTGCTTGCTCACCACTGGAGCTTTTCTCACGGTGTGCAACGACCCGACCGACTCAATCGAACCCGATCGAACCGAGCCGAACTGATCGAACCGAGCCCAATTAAGCCGTTCGAACCGAATTGACAGCACCGAATCGACCCGACACTGACCTCTATGTCATGAATGACTTGATCCGTCCACCTTCGTGCTATCATTAACGACCTCATTAACGACCGATTACACAGAAGCAATTTCTTTGTCTCCCTCAATTGATGGTTGGTAAGCATGTTTTAATCTTATTTTAATTCCACTGAAAAACGAAGTCACTCATCTATACTGTGACTTCAGTATTTATCTTTGAACAAACATGTGCGGGCGGTGCAGAGAAAGAAGAGGGGTTGATAATAACAAAATCATACAAAGGAAGATAAGATGATTTGGGGGAGGTGGGTGGTGGGAGTTGTAGAGAAGATCGATGAAAGAACACCAGAAGATGAATCATTTAATTTCAATTTTTATATTTGTGTTTACATTAAACAAAAATATTCTTTGAAAAAAAAAACAAAATCCCTGTTTACATTAAACAAAAATATTCTTTGAAAGAAAATAAAACACTTTCAATAATTTTTGCAAAAAAAAGACACTCAAATGAAAAACGTCCAATAGAAACGAATCCTATAAGTATGCAATGCAAATTACACAATCACTACTCCACTACTGCGTTGCCAACGTCTTAAAAGAAACGCAAATTTAAGGGATATTATGCAAACAAATAGAAATTTGGCATCTACGCATTGAGCAGAACTGGTTGTTTAAAATTTTATTTCTCCGTAAACTGGCGATTCTCACTCCTCTTCTCTGAGAACAAAATTTTAGATAAATGTCAACACTGCCATTAGAAGGCCGCCATTGACCATGAACACCAGAAGGGAGAGAGAAAACGGTGATGGATGTTGGCCTTCGTTGGTAAAGAGAATGAAAGAAAGATGGAGTGGAGATTCCTACAACAAATTCAGAGGAATAAATGACGTCGTCTATTTTCGTCACACGACGTAAATACGATGCTTAAATGCAGAAGCAATGACGTTAAAACCAAAGTCGAATTTGAGGATAAAAAATTTGAAGAATTTTGGCAGCTTTAAATGATTTGCTGCCCGTTCTTGAATAAACCTAAGATTGTTCAGGGAAGAATAAAAAAAACAAGTCGCACATATTTTGTGCATCGCGTCAGCCCTGGTACTTAGAAATTCCAACGCAAATGTTGAGTAGTCGAAACGTTAATGAATTCAAAAATGCCTATACCTCAAATAAGCATACTTTTCGTCGAAGAATTAATCCCTCTATTGCCCAGTAATATGACAACTCTTTGTGTTGCGAAATTATTTTATTACAACAAATACAAGGGTTGGTTGTCAAAATGACGCAAATCGAACGCACAAAATTATGAAGGCAAATATTGGACATACCTTAAATCGGTATTTTGTATACCGAGTAGCGCCAAAGTGCTGCGTGGTCGCCGTAATGTTTATTAACTTCATAATAAATGAGGGATTCTTCGCTGTGGCAACTTTTACAAAATTTATTTACAATTATCAACACTTCTAAAGGAAAATAACATACGCAAAAACTTAAATAAGAACTAAGAACTACGATTAGCAAAAATAAACAAAATATATATTATTGGGATCAAATATCCTTTGCTGTACATCAATATCCGATGACAATGTCATTAGTCTCTAACAAGAGTCCCTGGATCGCTTTGGCCTGAATATCCATGGCCTCCACCAGTTTTTCTATGGCATCCGCCTGTCTTTGAGCAATCGCTGTCTGCTGTTCTGTGAGTTTGATGAATTTCTTTTGCAGTTCTATTTGCTCCTGCAAAATTTCAATATTCTGGTTTTCACGTTGGCGTTTCCTTTTACCGCTTATTTTTATATCTTCTACATTAGAGAGCTCTTCATCTCTGGTATGATGCGAAGTGTAGTCAATTGACTCAATATGGTCGGGAGTATATGTTGGATCATCATCTTCCTCAATCTTAGGACTGGGACTGAGCTTAGCAACTGGAACCGGAGATTTAGATTTTTCTTTCGGGAAATGTTTTCTAGGTCTGCCTCGTTTGCGCTTAACAATGACGGGTGGTGGAGGGCTGGGTTCTATCGGAATATCTTCTTCTGGAGCACTGAAAGCAATTTCATTGTCATTGTCTGAACAATACATTGTTTTGTACTCGGATTCAGATTTGGACGATGCCATACTGGAAGTATCATCATCATTGAAGGCTCCAGACGACGGGTGATTGGTGCCATAGCCCGACGCTTCTAATGACTCTGTAATGCGTACTATTCTGTCCACATCCTTTTCCAAACTGGATAGATTCTTGGGGCTATATGAATAATCGCTTTTACGGTAATCTGTAAGTTTTGCTAAAATTTTTTTCTTTGTGCGTCCTCTGAGATCTGTCCATATCTTTGAGAAAAGCGATAATTAATATTAATCAAATCATAATTATAAAAAATATAAATACTTTTCTCCACTCCGACGGCTTCCGGTAAGGGGGACCCAGTGCATTTAATTTTGCTGTTATTACTTTCCATGTCTTATAGGCTTTCTCCCTTTTTAGCCCGACGAGATGAATTTGACTCGCTAATTCCGGATAAGGTTCCAATAGTTTAACGAGATTTTTAAATTGTTCAGGGGTAGTTGACTTTTTGTTCGGACGTCTGCAATAACTAATAAAAGAAAAATATTAGAACAATACCTATATAATAACACAAATATTTTTACTATCTGCGAGACAATTCCATCATTTTTCGACGTTTTGCTCCGAAAATTATTAAGGATTTGACAGTTCAAGTGAACGTCGAGACAGCGTTGCATTTTAGAAAATATGACGTTTCTGCATATTTGCGACAAAACGTTACGGTTTAGCGAATATGCTCCATGTTGTGTTTTTCCTTTGTAACACTAATTTAATGCTGTCCCAATAGCACAAATATTAGCGTTTTTAAACATTCATTTTTTTTTTTTTAAATCATACATTTGAACAATTGTAATGTTGGCTTGGTTTCAAAATTTCCTTCGGTGAGAAAATGTTCCCCGCGACAACTACCACCGCTAAAATCAAAAGATTTTATTGTACATGCGGGACAAAAAAACAACAACGGATATTTTAAATATGAGTATGTTTAATAGAATACATATATTATGAATACATTCTCATAGGAACTGATTGTATTTCAATTAATGTCTATAACAAAAAAGAAATCTAAAAACCTAGGCATACACACAACCACCCCCATCAGAGTCGACGACATCTGCACCACGTGAGCGCACACAGCGCGAGGAACAACAGCAATGGGGATCCGCAACGGACGCCCAAAACGCCATTGCGTGCCTCGTCCTCGAAGAGATACTGCTGGACAAAGGACGAGCCCACGGCTCCAGTGTACTCCGGCTGATAGTTGTAAATGAGAGCATCCTGCTCCTCGGTCTGGTTCGCGAAATGGTTCTGGTTGCGACGGGCCTCGCTCATGAAGAAGTCCGCCAAGTACTGCGAGGTCCGAATGGCGAGCGAGGTGTGGGTGATATTCCGATTCGGAACAAACTCGTACAGGTTCTTCTCAGGATGGAATTGAACACCATAGAAGGGATATCTGCGAAGTGGATAAATGACAAGAATCAATGGCTTGTTGATTCCACGAACGCAATCGCTCAGTTACGTCTTGTGCTCGACGGTCGAGATGAATTCCAGGCCATTCCAATCGTGGTTGACGCTCATCACTCGCCAGGACTGGTTGAGTTTCAGTTCGGCGAAGGTCTTCAATTGGCAGGGGGAGTCGCGAGGGGTGCGGATAACGACAGCGAAGCGTTGGATAATTTATGAAAAGATATTAAATATAGAAATATGTCAATTCCTATCTCTCTTCACCCCGACCGAACTCTCAGTGGACTCGAAATAGTCCAACAACAGGCACATGCTCGCCTCGGTCGTCCCCGATGTCAGGTGGCTCATCATGCTTTTATGCGGAAACACTTTGCATTAGTGGCTCCGAAATGTAAGCCGTTTACCTTTCCCGCCCACCCCTTCACAATGACCACTGCTCTCCTCGCCTGCCCCGCCCCGCCCAGGACACCCTGCCGCATTAGATAACCGTGCCGTGCACTCGACCCGAGGACACGAGGAGGCACGTTGCCAACACAGGCGCATCCTCCCCCAGTGATCTCTTGCTCTCAGGCCGTTCCCTCCCTCCGCCGACCCCTTCGGCTCGGCTAACGGTTCCCCACGGAGGTGGTGCAGTGGTCGTGTGCATTCGGCATTCGTCGAAGGTCGCAGTCGATTTTTGGGCCAGGAAGCCGTAAGCCGCTTAGAGAATTCCTGCCAACCAGGGGGCAGGTGAGTGGGCGTGTTCGTTGCGTCGCCTCGGGTTCTCCGATTTCCGAGTGAGATCGAGAGAGAGAGAGAGACCGATTCACAGTAATGAGTTCCATGCCCAGGAATACTTTAAGCCCCGGGTCAGGGGTCAAAATGATGCGACAAAGAATTATTCATTCATAAAATTCCTTACGAACTTCTTACACACTCGGGTATTAATAAATCGAAGGAATTGCATTGAGTTGTAGGTGGGCGATGAGTCTCCAAAGGGATCCCAGCATTCTATTTGATGGCATCTGATGGACAGGGAGATGGACATGGGCATAAAAGATTCAATGACCAATTTTAGAAATAGAATTCTTCTTGAATTGATTCGGACGAGCTAAAAGGCATGATTTTCTTTTCTTGGATTAAAACAGAAATTGTTGCAAAACTTTTCTTGCCGCTTTACCTATCTCCCTTTCTGGTCTTGTCAGGGTTGTCGGTTTGAAATTTTCGAGCGAGTAGCAGAGAAAGTCTATCAATTTAATTTCATAAAGAAAGGTTAGAACAATTTCTTGGCAGAAATCCGAGGATCAGAATTTAATAGAATTATGCGGAAAATTAAATTTTAAAAATTTGACTCCAACAACCAACCAGAATTCCCTATAAGCATAAATTTCCTCCAGCAAGCGGGAAAGAGAAATTTCCCACTGAGGTCTTTTCGGCAGCCATGGTCTTTTACACTGTATCTCCCCTCTTCTAACACCAGGATAATGTGCCAACGTTTGATTGACGTTTGATGCACTTTGAGAATCCAGTCCAGTTTCTAGTTACTCACCTCCTCGGTGAAGCAGTACATGTGGAAGTTCGCTGTCACGGGATACTTCTGGAAAATGTCCACAACCTCATCGCTGGCATTGTGGAAGAGCCGACTGAGGCGAAAATCTACCAATCAAACAATGGATACCATGAATTGTCTGGGAAAGAGAAAACAATAGGAATTTGTCATTACCGCTCTTGAACTCCAGCGGCAGGGCCTGACTGGACGAGGCGCAGTCGCTGCGCGGATCCGTTCCGTTGGCCGAGAGGTAGATCAGCAGCTCGAAGCCCAGGCAGGTGCCCCAGACAGGCATGTATTGCCCGTTATTGTTCATGTCTATGGCGATCTCGTACAGATGGCGCCCGGCGTCCGCGTAGCCGTCAGACTGGTTGAAGAAGGTGGCGCCACCAGGCAGCAGGACTCTGGAGGAAATGGAAGACATTGGGAGAGAGAGAGAGATTAGGATGAGGATGAAAAGCTTGAGATCATTAGCGGATATTTACCCATTGACTTTGGTCATGATGTCCTCGTAGTAGTCACGTGACTTCCCGACCCTGGAAGAGTTCAAGAAGAATTTTGGTCAAAGCTCTGTCAATGGTAAGGATCGAGGAATTTTTATCGATATTATGTCTATCATCAAATAGCAGTTTGGCTTGAAAACATCCTTATCTATTGTTTGAATCCAAAGCTGCCAAATTCATTGCCGTAAAGCTGTGCAAAGCTATATTGTCGTCAATGTCAATTGCTATCATTATCGATTGCGAGTGCCGTGGCCGGTGTCTGTCGTCGCAATCGCGGTAATCTGTGTGCGTGACGATCAATATCTCTATCTATCTCTCTCTAACTCTCTCCTGAAACCCTTTATCTACTGCTATACTTATGTTATTTTGGCCAATTGTTATCTCCTGCTTTGTTTATGTTATCTCCTGCCACCTGTTATCTTCCGCAATCTCTTATCTGAGCTAACGTAAATATTTTAATTTTAAAATAATACCGTCCAATGCTGACTGCATGTCCATCTACCGTTATGATTTGACAAAAGCCCAAACTAGTATATGCTAGAGTTGTACAGAATAAGTACAAACGCTGAACTCAGGAATTCGAGGTTCCGCTTCGTCGTCTTGGGGTTGAGGTCAGTAGTCGGTTTCGACCAATTGCGACCGGGGATTCACCAAGTGATTTGTGGGGATTTTTCTCCCGCCAATCATATTTTGGTTTCTTGGAAACCCTATTCGAGCACCAAGTACAAATTGTATAAAGATCGTAGGAATAGGAAATCAATATTGAAAACCTTGTTTGTGCACATGCAGACGATAAACCAGAAACCGGACTGGATATTGTAATTGAATTCCCCGCCGTTGATGGGGGGAGGGGGCGATCGGTTGGGGGTGGCGGCATCTGCGGCTCAACAGAACCGGAGCTCAATGGTTGCAAAGCAGATCGTGGAATAGATAATTGCGTTAATTGGAAGCTTATGCGGGAGAAAAACACTTTCTACATGCTATGTAAAATAAGCGATTGTCCGAGCGGTGACCTTGTCGCAGATCTGCGATTGCCGACACTGCCCGCTCCCTCTTCTTCCCCTCCCTTCCCACCACGATCGGACCTTCCGCAAACTGATCTTATCGGCCCTTCGCGATCTGTGACTCTGTAAGCAACCTTTGGCTAGATTCGTCGCCCGCTTCCTCGAGTTCATCTTTGAACCACTTCCCCTCCCTCACCACGTCGGTACTCACCAGATGGGGACGACGCGTCCGCCGGCGCCCTCGACGAACTTCACGTACGAGGCGGCGATGTAGCTGTGGAAGTTGCGATCGGGATACGTGCGCAGGATGAGGCGCGAGACCTCCTGGGCGAGGATGCCGATGATCGGTCGCGTGTTCTCGCCGTCGACATTCACCGTCGGATCGTCGTTGATGTCTTTGGCCTGGAGGCGGGAGCTCGAACGGGCCTCGACCACGGTCACGAAGGATCCCGCGATGAGCAGGCTGAACAGCATAAACAACGACGCCGGAAACTGCTGCATGGCGGCGAGAGCGGGAGAGAGAGATGAAGAGCGGTTCGCGTCACGTCCAGTTGCGACGACGTCGATGAAGAAACTGTCGACGGACAACAACAAGTTTTGGTTATCATTTCGCTTTATTCAATTTTCATTCGATTTGAATAGTAATGTTTCGCTTTTGAACACAAATGTGCGAGTTCAGCTCCAGCCGCTTGCAGGGAGTTGTTTGCAATGGCAACAGAAACAAAAATAACAACAACATAAAAGTGACATGACAACAAATAACAACTAAACAACAACAAATAGAATCAGTATAAAAATCACCAACAACGAGTTTTTTTTTTCAAATTTCATTAGTATATTTTCGATTATTATTGCTGTTCTTCAATCCTTTTCTCTCTTCAGCCTCAGCTCTCAATAGCACGTTTCATTCTATTTACCCTCTCGCTCGCTCGCACTCTCTGTGCTGAGACTGATTAGAGTTAATTTGAGTTGTTGTAGTGGCGAGTCAAATGAGTGGATCATTTGGGAGCAACAGAAAACAATGAAGAGATAAATATTTAAGAAATAATTTTGTGTGTATTTTACGATAACAAGTTTATTACAGTGACATTTAAAAGTGCTAGAAATTAAAAGTATTAGTATGTACGTATTACGCTGAATACTATTATATATGATTTATATTAATTTGATGTCATTCGATTTGCATTTAATTGCGGGTTTTTTGAACTACTGGGTTTATGACAGTCACATCGTTGTCCATAGCTATAGCGAACTTTCACACGAAAAACAAGTTAGGGAGATAAAGGCAGCAACAAAAGCGCCCAGCAATTTGCATTCGCGTTCCGTTTACCTTCGCCCACAGTTGACGTTGTTGGTCTCGTTGTTTTTGTTGGAGTTCGTATGACCGAGGAGTAGCATTAATACATACATGTGAAATTGTCGACGTTTTTTCTCTCCAAAGTCTGAACAGTGACTTCACTTAAATGAATACATTTTAATTGTTTTAATTCAACTGGTACTTTTTCCACTAATTTGAGAATTATTTTAAAATTGTTTTTTTTTTTTGTTTTTGCTTTTCAAATAACAAACAGCAAAAATCCCCGCAGTAAATAATTATTTGATGAAGTGAAAATATGTTTCGCTTATGACTGCTTGACAGCCGCTTCCAGTATGTGGTCAAAAAAGCTGTCGGTCTCTTTCATTCCTCGCACGTTGCTTTTACCAACCTCTTTGTTTATGTTTTTACCGCCAACAAATCTACCTGCAATCTACATGTAATAGATAATAATAGTGGAATAGAAAACGTTTCTGAGGGGATCAAATATCGATTTGCGGCTAAAAATAAAACCCCGGCAGTTCAAAAGTTAAAATTTACATAGAAGAAAAACATTCGAGTTTGCATAGTAATTTTTTACTAATATTTAATAATCATGGCTTTTTCAAAACTGATTTATTTTCAATTACAGATACGTTGTTATTGTACACGAAGCATTGCTATTGACCACTTGGCCACCCCCCTACTCATCACAGACACCTCTAACTCCCCATCATACTCTGAATCTTCTTCTTGATGCTGTTCTGTACACTATGCAAGTACTTCATCTGCACGAGTATCGAGGTGACCGCTTCCAGGTCATTCGCATCGAACTGGGTGCTCAGTTCATCCACCTTTGTCTGTAATTCATCGCTAATTTGGTCGTACAGCACCTGTAGAGCTTCCTTGGTGTCGGCCTCCTCCACCTCCTCGTTGCGCTCCATCATCTCCATGAGGAACTCCTTGTCCAGAGCGCTGTTATCCTGCGGAATTTGCCGTCCATGAAGACTCAGCATGTATTGTCCGCGGTCAATGGGCACCAAAAGGGTTTTGTAGGCCTTGTTGATCAACGAGCTCCAGTCGGCGGAGTTAGTCTGTTCACGTGAAGATCTAGAAATGCAACCATTTAAATACCAAATTCAAAGTTTAAATGGAAAATACTCATACTTATTGCTGTATTTATCTGGATGGACAATGGTCTGCAGCTGCCGGAAGTTTTTCGTCAAAGCCTGTGTCTCGAGTCCAAACGATGTTGGAAAATTTAGCAGGTCGAAGTAGTTCTGTACGGAAGAACTTCTTTCATTGTTTCTATATAATGAAATTATACTATCTAAACTCACGATTTCCATGTCTACGTCCTGTATGTGCCCGCACTCTTCGCAGATCATGTGATTCTTCTTGTTCGTGGACTTCTTGCAGTTCCAACATACTGTAGTCTGTCCAGATACTGGTGCGTATTTCCTCACCTGTTGCACTGCCCCTATAAATCCGGTTGGTTCCCGTGGTTGTGGCTCCACTTGCAATCGGTTAGAGCCGATGGCGCTGCAGTGGAATCCCCTTACCGTCGTCGTGGTTTGCGGTATCGTGGTTTCCTTCCATTGCGAACGACAGCAATTGGCGGTGGACGCAAATTTCGGGAAAATTCTTGCAACCTTTCGCATCGTTTGTGTTCGAAAAGTTATCTAACAGATAACTAAAAGGGTTTATTGAAGGAACACTGCACGATGAGTGAAAATGAAGTGAACTGATTTAACACGAAGACAGGAATCAAAATAAAAACAACAATGACATTTCAGCGAAACAGCTGTTTTGAGGATACAATTTCTGAGGATCATATTAGAAAATACTCAAATTAAATGCCGCTAGTTTATGTCTTTTGAAAAGTTGCATATATTTAATAATTTATATTTAATTAGTTTTGATTCAAAAGTTAATGTGTATAATATATTCTTATGTGGAAATACGGCACAGCTCCTTGTAAACCTGAGTACAGGGGGCGCTGCCTGTATTTGAAAGTCATCTTTAGAAATGAGTCAAACAGGGAAGGTAAAAAAAAGAAGAACGAATGTATTTTTAACGTAATTTTCTGTTTACTTGTTGACATTCTTCTTTCTTTTTTCATTCGTAATTGACAAAAACCTAACCTAACCTTCCAATTCTCTCTTGGTATTCTCACCATTTCCAGTATGTTTTCAGTATTAGTGTCCGTTAGTATGATTGTAGTTTGAAAAACACGATTAAAAAGGATTCTTTAACATAATTATGGGTTTGTACTGAATAATTGTAATTTAAGAATCCTTTTTAACGATATTTTAATTCTAGATAACTTAAATATACACAAAGAAGTGTCAGCACTGAAGAAACTTCGTAAGAAATGTCTTGTTTGAATATAATTTGTATTCAATATTTCGTTGTATTTAGGTGAGGAATATGAAGACCAGTTGAAAATGTTTGGTTTCGAAATTTGTGATCTACCAGATGATGTTTCCGCACTCTTGGAGGATTGCGTTGAGCTGCAAATGGCTACACATTTACACGACCTCAGTGAAAACTATCTTCAGGAATACTACTACACCAAGAAAAAGGAGGCCATCGACAACTTCCACACCATCACTCAACTGAAGGCTGAGATCAAGAAGCAAGAGCAAATGTTGGCCAAGGAGACGGAGGAGTGCCGCAAATTGGAGAAGTAAGGAGTCTTGGCAATTTCTCTTCTCCTAACAATTAAATCAATTCTTCAGATTCACAACCGATGTGAACAAACGTCTTGTGTCAGAGGCCGAAATGCAACGAACCAAAATGACGATGGAGAACAAAATGAAGGGACTGCTTGACAGACAGGTGAATCTTTGCAAAATATCGCTCTACAATCTATATACAACATACCGCATTAATTTCTAGAACTCCCTTCAAATTCCCGAGGATATAAATATAGATGAATTGATCAAGAAAATTGAGTTATTGAAGCAAAGAAAACCGAAAGAAAAGTGAGGAAGCCATACCCGACAATCTCGCCATTTTATATGAACATTTGTGTATTTATATTTATTAAACCTAGACTTCATTCATCAACGCACTGACTAGTTATTAGAATAAAGATAAATTATATTATGTAAACGACAAAAACCAAGTTATTTTAATTAATTTGCCGCTCTAGCCTTTCTTCGTTAAATAACACATATCCTTAATTTGTTTTAAATGTGTTTTATTTTTTTATAATCATTTATGTATATTTAGTTCATTCCGTAATGAATTCCATTCATAAAAATCGTTTCAGTTAATAAAAAATAAAGGAAAAAAATAATCGTAATCATTCGTAGCAGTAGTAAACATACCATAAACAATAATAATCAAATGTTTTCGCATTATTTTTTGAAATATTTATTGAAATTGGTTTTAATGTAGAAAAGCAGTGGTGTTATTTTATCCTCTTCGATCGGGTTCTATTGCTCTTGATTGCTGATTGATTGTTTTTCCTGGTTTTTTAAAGGATATTGGAAGCTTACAAAGACATCGAGACAACGACGATGAGTGTTTGTGTGTGTTTCTGTTTGTTGTGAATATGTAACTGTAAGGTGTGTAGTTTTATTGTTGTGTTTCTATATTATATAAATGTTCAACTGTTTAATATAAAGTTTTTTCTTAATTGCTTTAATAAATTTTCATTATTATTTAAGTTGTTCTTTTCCATTTTTCAAGTTTCATATATCATTGTTTTTCTTGTTGTTGTTGTTTGTTTTTGAAGGGCGGGTATGTGGCAGACAAACATTCAATTCGCTGTTGCACACGGCGAATTTGTTTAGTGGCT
This sequence comes from Coelopa pilipes, assembly GCA_947389925.1. Classification (NCBI taxonomy): domain Eukaryota; kingdom Metazoa; phylum Arthropoda; class Insecta; order Diptera; family Coelopidae; genus Coelopa; species Coelopa pilipes. Next base: position 38,560,965 of record OX376699.1, on the reverse strand, counting down.
GAACTCGGGCGCATCGTCCTGAGTGATGTCGCCATACTTCCAGATGCACAAATGCGCTGCGAGAGCGGCCTGCTGGGCTGCCTTGTACTGCTCAACAAGGTTCTTCAGCTTACGTTCGCGTCTCTTTTCAACGAGCACAAGTCCATCGGCAACCAGCTGCTTTCCAAGGTCCACATTGGTCGCGGGATCGTGCAGGGTGGCGAGACTCAGGCCGGTGTTGACCTTCAGCTCGACATTCAGCTGCACCTTGCGGTTGAGCACATCTTCGGCGAGGGCACGCAGAGCCTCCTCCTTGTCTTCGTTGTCGGCAGGCAGTTGCACGAGAGCGAGCGCGTACTCTTTAGCGTAAGGCTTCTCGCTGGTGAAGGCAGGAGGCAGGTTGGCCAAACGATTGAAAGGCACAGTCTAAAAGAAAGGAAAATCCAAACATTATTTTTGGTTATTTATAATTTATTTATGAATGTCGCTGCTAAATCAGTCTTGCGCTGGTACCTAATCCGACCCCACAATTCTCTACCACCCGACGTCTGGAGCCGTGCGGGCCGCAGTAAACTTCAAGCGCAGCGATACAAAAAAATATTGCATCAACGCCTTCCATCGACTTTGACCCCATGACCCGCTCGCGCTGAGAGCAGCATGATCGAGAGTTGGGTTTACGCTCATGACAAGCGAGTGTCGGACAACACCTTCGCATAAGCATGTGACCCAGCAGCATATTTAATCTGGCAAACTTATGACTCATGCGTTTCGCTTTTAGCCGGAAACGGATCTAAGGAGCTTGCGGTACACAAAAGCACTGATCAAACACTCACCTCCTTGTTGCCGTAGTCAATGTACAAGACGACTGCGTTGTTGCCCTGCACGCGCTCAACCTTGGCGCGGTACCACTGCTTATCCGCGGAGAATTGGGCGGCGCAAAGGTCGTTGCGCTTAGGCGTGTATGCGCCGGTAATTGGTGGATTTGATTGGAAATCGGCATGGAGCTTGGCCATCATTGCCTCCAACTTGCTACCGGCCTCAACCTTTTGCGCAAAGAATGTCAACTCGGGAGTGATTTCGGTGACAATAACATTTTCATAGTTGGCCTTCTGGTCGGCAGGGGCGGGTTCTTCCTTGTCGTCCTCGACGGCGGCGGGCTTCTCCTCAACGACCTGTTCTACATAGTTGGCCCAGATGTTCTTCTTGGCGGCCTTGGCGCGATCCTCTGCGTTCTTCAGCTGGCGGAAGTATTCAGACTTCTCGGCACTGAAGTGAACTTCGGCGAGACCCTCCTCAACGAGTGCCACAGACAGATTCACATTGCTTTCGGTCCACAACCAACCGATGACAGAGGAACCAGCCTTGTCAGTGGTGTCAATGTGCACTGACACATCGCGCTGGAGAACTAGATCGCGCGTGAAGGCGAGAGCCTCATCGCCGAAGGGTTCACCATCCTGGGCGGGAACGCCGTTCAGGGCAGGGCGTGACGAGCGTGGGCAGGAAATGCCAGCCAGCAAGAAGGTAACCAAACAGTTATCCTTCGGCACGTAAATGCGGAGGCGAGAGCCGCTGGCCACAAACTCAACGATTGCCTCAGTGCGGAGGGCACGTTGCCACGAGGGCAGGTACTGGCCCTTGATGCGGGAATGATCGAAAGTCAGGTCGTTGATGCGCATCGGCGTGTTCTCCTTCTTGCTGTGCATGCCCTTGAGGCCCTTGATAGCCTGTCCCTCGGCAGCCAACAGTTGATCGTAAGCCGATGATCGCTGATCGTCGTCTTGGCGATAGCGCACGCAGGTGGCCAGACCCCTGGACACCAAGGCTTCGGCAACGTTTTGTCCGCCAAAGATTACGGTGTAGCAGTACTTCTCAGGGAAGTTGTCGCGAGCCGGCGAGATGTAGTCGAGGTTACACTGCACCTTCTTGTTGATCAGCTTCTTGCGAAGGAATTCACGAGCATCGAACATGAATGGGGTCTCGTACAAGGGACGATAGTTCTTGCCACGTGGGGCAGGCTTCACAACTTCCTCGCCATCGGCACCAACAACCGAACGGGTGTCGCGTGGAGGGCGAATCGAAGAGAAGAAGACCTTCTTCACTTGACCATTGGGCTGTCGCACGCTGATGGCATCACCATTGTAGACCTCGACAACGGTGCCAGCGAAGTTCTCCTTGGAATTGAAGGTGGGAGCCTTCGATTGGTAATCCTTCCAGAGGCGCAGGCGACGCTCCTTGGCGAGACGTTCGGCGGCACGAAGTTTTTCGGCACCTGCCACAACAAATATAATAATACAGAATATGTCAATTTATGTCCATTAAATGTTAGTTAAATAGAGATGACACACAGATTTTGACTATTGAATTTGTAGACGGGGTGAAATGATTTTTCAACCAATTAAAATGAGTGTAAAATCTTGGAGTCCGTCAAATTGCTCTGGCACAACTCTCGATATATATCCAGTACACAAAAGGTATCCCAAGGAGATACTGCATAGCTCGAGAGATGTGCATGTCAGTTGATTTTAAATAGATTAGCTATTTGTTGGCAAGATAACTAATGTCAATACATAGGAACTTATGCTAAAGACACCTTGAGACTGCCAAAATTACTCTGGCACCTGGGTTTTCAAATGGAAGACAAATAATTTCTCCCTCCCATATCGGATCCAGGTGTAGAGAGAGACAAAATCAATTCTCATCGCTACCAACTGTTGACGCCCGGAACTAATGCCTCTGAGTTTGACTAATTCTCAGAGACACCTTCAATGCGACACGTCTTTTATCGATTGCTCTAGAATCGATGGTTTCCAAATAGAAAGACGGTGAAAGAACCTTCTATTTGAGATCGCGATTCAAGAGGCAATAGCAAAAGATCTAACTAACAAAATGATATAATGATACCTAATCCATGGATGATGGATTCAACGTACCTTCGGTCATGACCACCATAGACCAGTCCACACACTTGGCAAAACCTTCGCGAACCAAAGACTCGGCAATGTTGCCCTTGGGGTGGATGATGCTTCCAATGAAGTTGGCATTGTTGACCGATTCCAGACGGATCTCGACATCACGCTGCAGAAGGCGGGTCTCCACGAAGTAGCGAGCCTCGTCGGCAAATGGAATCTTCACACTCAAATCGGGTTTGCCGTCCACATCCAATTTTACGCCTGGACAACGAATGCCGGCCATCATAAGGGTGATGTAATGGAAGTCGGGCAGGAGGAACGCACGCACGGTGGAACCATCGCGCACATGTTCAATGATCGCCTGCACTGGCTTGCGGTTGTAAGCTTCGACAAGTTGTGGTGGGTTCTCCTGCGTCCACTTGATCGAACGGACCTTGTCGGCTGCTGGCACATGCGACCATTTACCACGTCCAGCGGATTTAGCTTGATCCTCCAACTCGATAAGGGCTTGCAATTCCGGCAACTGACGTCCTTCACGGCGTACAGTGACCAAACCCTCCCTCACCATAGTCTCAATTATATTCTCGCCGGTCTCCTTGTCCTTACCCAAGTAGACGAAACCATATGCCCGACTGGAGTTTGGTGGTTTCTCAAACGTGAAGGTAACCTCTTCGCCAATGAGCTTCTTGCGCAGGAACTCACGCGAGTCCCAGGCCCAGGGCTCGTCCTTGGTTTCGTCACCGCCGGCGCCAGGGCGACGGGCCAGTTTGGGAGCGAGCACATACGAGAAGGTGATTTGTTTCTCTGGGGGAGGGGTGCCATAGAATGCGCGGATGACAACGGTATCACCGGACAGAACCTACGGATAAAAGAATAGATTATTATTCGACAAGTCTTCTTGAGGCAGCGTAAGAACTAAAGTCAAAGAGTGAAGAAGGGAACGAAACGCACAGTGTGATACTTCGCAGCAAAATGAACGCCATTGTGAGGTTATTTCCTCTTGGGGAGGAAACGCTAACCACGTGTGCGGCGTGTGATGAGGCAATCGCGTGAAGTGGGCGCGAGTAGAGAGAAACGACAGCGGCGTTGCCACAGAGACAGATGCCATCACGGCGCATGAACGCATCGAGGGCGACAACGTCTTCTTGAGAATTGCCGCTCTCCAGATTCATTCAACCCATTTTAATAGCATAAATAAAAAATTATATTGGAGCATGATTTAAAAGACAAAACAAAAAAGCTATCACTTCGTTACAATACAAGTAATTATTGTTTTGGGTTTAAAAATGCATTTCCATTGTGAAAGTTCAACGACACGACGACGTGTTGTATAGCGTTGCGCAAAGGCTGATAAAATAAAAAAATAAAATAAAAATTTCGTTAAACAATTTCGAAAAGTACAACGAGTTTGTATATTTAACTAAAAACAATAAAGCTGGCTGTTAACTCATTCACGAAACCTCCTCTCCCTCTTTCTATCGATGCTCTCTTGAAAAATAGACTTAGTCACCGGCGAGCGAAACCACCGGCCGGTAGATGGAGACACAATCGGCAACGACTAAAAATAGCGATCGTCAGCGGTGCTGCCTCCACTCTCGCAGGGTTCCCGCCAGGTCGTGTAATTTTTTTTTTTTTTCATAAACTTACGCTATATGCCAATATCGTTGTTTATCAGTTAAGTATTGAGTTAAGCGAGGCGGTAAGCGAGAAAGGGAAACGACAGCAACAGCAAGTGCCGTAAATAGGAAATACAAATTCCAAATGAACTCATTACCTCTTAGATATGTTGCAATGATTAATCTAGTAATATAAGTTTTCTTCATACAAGTTTATTTTTGCTGTATCCATTAATTACTAAATTTCATATAGAATATTGGAAAAAAAAATGCGGAGAAATGCAAAATTGCAACGAATAAGGTAGTAGGAGGCATGAGCGACCGCCGAAGCAGTTTTGCGGACAGATCCAGACCAGTTTTGGATGTTAATGATGAGGTGGCCAGGCCAGCCATTGGGTTACACAAGTAAAAGCCACGAAACGGAGGAAAACCACAAAACCTAAGACTAAAAAGAAAAAAAAGGAAGGCAGTGCAGAAGCCTCAGAGACAGAAGATGATAGGCGTTATGGGAAGCTCAATGGCCACAGCAAAAGCAAAGCCAACAACAACAGCAACAAATAATCAACCAACAGACCAACCGGTATGCAACAACAACATACATCAACAAATAAAAAGAGAAGGTGAAGCGTAATTGTTGAATGGTTTTTAACATCGGACTAACAACAACAACATACATGGGAAGGAGGAGGAAGCCTACCGTGGCGCAGGTAGACGGTTGAACATAGAGAAGGTGAAGGGGCCAGGAAGAGTAGGACGACGATGATGGCGACGTTAGGCTTCATATTTGGATTTTGAGCATGTGGTTGTGTTGGCGTTAAAGAAGGCGGCGATGTTTGTGGAACTGCAACGTGTAGCAACGACACCAACACCAATACTACAACCGACAACAACACTGGCAACAACAGGTAAGCGTGGTGAGAGACAGAGTTTTCGTAAAATGCACTTCAACGAAAAACAACAAGACCGACGAAAAAGGCTGAAAAAGGTCAACAGTCGAGAGATCACCTCGAGAAGTACCTAGTAGAGAGGAGGATTCGAGGAATATGAAAAGATCAGGAAGAAAAATATATTTAAAGTGTAGTCGAAAGTCTGGATTAAAATAAAAATGAATAAATTAAATTGTTGATGGGGTAAAATAGAGCAACTGCAACTGGTTTTGATGCAAGAGCCCATTGGAATCCATCGATATTGTAATATAGCATTTTTGTTCCAAAAAATATAAGACTTAGGTTTTGTCTTAAATTTTAGATCGAAATGCAATTCCTTATATAAGTAAATCGGTAACTAAAAACTGGTGAAATAAACAAGAAACTCCTTAAACGATTGAGTATTTTAAACTGAGGTTAAGGTTAAAATATATCAGATAATTTGGGTTCACACCCAGGTGACAACAATTGCACTCAGTTTGAATAGATTTCATAGGGAACTGACAACGTATGCAACTTTGTCTCAACAATTTCCTTCGCTTATCAAAATCGACGACGATAGCTACTTCAACATTGTACGAACAGTAAACACCATCAATATGCGAACATTTGCAATATCAACAGTTTTCAAATGGTTCGACTATAGTTACGATTATTAGTGAGAGAGAGATGGAGCGAGAACAGGAGCGAATGATTCTAATGGAAGAAGACCTTTCAATACTTGCCACATCCACACAATTGAAAGTTGATATCGAAGTAAATTCGATTAAAACTTCGGGAATGTTATGGAACATGGATAGAATTGAAAACTAACAGGCAAGATTCCACATAGAATTTATAATAAAGTACTGAATTATTTACGAATTCAACCATTGAATGCAAGTCGTTGACACGTTGTCGACCAGCCGGTTGTTGCTTGGTCGGGTCGATCAATCGATCGTTCAGAACTGGTTTCGATCGTCTTTATCAACAAACCCTAAGATAACTCAGTGCGGCTCGTGTGCTGGGAGCAGGTCTAGACTTGTTCGGGTTGAAGCTCATGTGGTTGCCAAGTTCTCGGGAAAAATTCGAAGCTATTGTCCGTCCTTTGGTGATAAACGAACTGGAGATTGGTAGTTCGGAATTAATAAATGAAACGATAAATATTCTCAATATCTATTGCTTTAATAATCCGATAACAGTCAGCGTAGACAGGAGCAGATTGTGCATTTGCTGACGTAATAGAAGGATATATCACTTGGAGCAGAATATATACTAACACTGAACGAATAACGATTGTTATCGCCCCTTGCTCATGTGCCACGAATTTTCACACATTTTTTGTTTTTTGTTTTGGGAGATAAAATTCCAATGAGTTCATTCTCATGTTTTCCCATTCAACATTATTTCCGAAAATTGTAACACACTTTGTGTCCATTTCAAATGGAAGAATTTCAATGATGACATTTTTGCTTTAATATACTCGAATGTCCACTGAATAACATGGCATCATCCATCCACTGGAAATTTCACCGCACGCTATTGGAATTCATTGAACTCACCGTGACGTCGGCAGGAATATGAAGTATTATTTGCAAAGTAAAGAAATGTTAAATTATTTTTTTGCAAAGAAATACGATTGTTTATTTATTTATAAACAATTTGCCCTTCACGCTCTTTGCTAAAACATATTCCAGTCTACAGCAAAAATTGCAACTACTCGCCATTTGATGGTATAAATCTTCAAATTTTGGTATAAGCTCATATCATTTAGAACTCAGAAAGTCTTTAATCTCGAGATACAGTAGAACTTGGACTTTTACAACTATTCTCAATTCGAGCATTTTTCGCATTTGTTAGCGACATTTTTGAGGTTAGGTTCGGTCCGGCAGACAACAACAACAAGAGAAATGACGACGGCGAAGCCGAAAACGACAAAAGCACCATCAACGAATTTCAAAAACTTTGTCGACAGCACCGGACGACGGCGGCAACAATATCTGCCGCAGTCGACGTCGCCGTCGTCGTCGCCAAGCCGAAATCTCTTTCAAAATCTGCCAAGTTGGCACCTTCGTGGAACTTTCATTTTACGCTGCTCTCATGTGCAACGTTTCACGCGCACGCACCGCCCTATGACGCCATCTCACTCTCACAGTAGACAGCCGACCGATTGCTGTCTCCCATTCTTTTCCAATTCGTTTTTCGTCGTTACGTTTCGCTCCAAGAAATGTGGAGACCGATCAAACGTGTGCGTTGGAATTTCCCCCTAACAATGTGTCTTCTCCAGACGAAAAATTGCGATAATTTCGTAGTGAGCAAACATCCTGAACGAAGCGACGATATGGAAAGTCTCCAAACGAGAAAACGGCGTCCGATCAGACACGTTTATTTGCCAACTCACCTGCTTGACGATACCCCTGCGGGTCGGTACATCGTTGGATGGCGTGAAGTTGCCTCCGCCTTGGGTTGCTGGAGCAGCTGCCGCGTTTGATGCACTCATTTTCAGTGATTTCGATTGGAAAGCGGGTTTCTGGAGTCTCGATTAATCTCTGAATTGTTGGTGGACGATCTTAGAACACACACAATCACTGGATTTCTAAGCTATCTAGTGGTTGCGATCTGGTTGCTTTGCAAAACTGAATAATCTGATTCAAGAAAAAATATATGGAAACTTTTTCTTTCTTCTTCCGTTCTTTGCGACGCACCACCGCCCGACGTGAGGTTTTCGTTCGGTTTGACACAACGACGAACTCGTTAGCAGCAGAGAAGAGCCAAAACGGAGGAGCAGCAGAAGCGGCGGCAGCAGCGCAGTTTGCAAGGCAAGAAAAAATTGAAGTAAGAAATGGGGAAAATTGAAATATTGCTCTTTGCACGTTCGAAAATGCCGGGTGCGAGTGAAACAGTCCCCTACACACACAAATTGCCGCACTGCGTAAGTCTGTAGGTGAGAAAGAGACCACACTTAGAACGGAATTTGTAACTGTCATTTGGAGTCAATCGTGTGCGCAGCCAACAACAAATATGTTGTCCGCCACGATGCATGGCGGACATTTTTGACGTCAGTTATGTGAAATGTGGGATTTTTAAGTGCGATAGCGAGTGAAAAACTATGAGGAGAAATTTGTAATAAATTTTCAATTTAATATTTTTTTTAATTGATCTATCATGGGTATAAAATGTTTAGTCTTGATTTTGGAATTAATTATCTACTTTTTCTTAAAAACTACTGAGGTAACAACGCTGCCCACCTTCCCACCAAATTTAAAAGAAGGCGTGGGAATGGAGCATTTTTTCTCAAATCTATTGGCAAAGCTAATGATGAGTTCCTCTTCTGTCCAATTGCAAGACGTGATGATGAAAAGACTTTCTTCGGTTAGAAGATTGCGCACTGTATCCAAATACAATTCGCGCTTCTCTTTGGGGTTGTCCGGGCACAGGCTAATGGCATCGTAGGTGCCTTTGTCGTGGATAACGTCGAATGTGCCTAGCTTTTTACACTCCTCAACATTCATGAGATCGGCGACCTGGTAGTCAATCTTGAGTTCCTGGTCCATGGCAATGCTTTTAGCCAATTCCACAGCCTTCGGCGAGTAGTCGACGCCAAGCAGATTAGTATAACCTTCGCGAGCCAGTTCCACTAAAAGCATTCCATTGCCACAGCCTGTAAAACAATTCTTTATATTAACTGATTTTCTATTTAATAATGAAAGATAAGTTGCACCTAGATCTATGACTTTAGCATCATCGGTTATGTTATCCTGCTTCATGATCCAATTGATCACCCGATTCTGCGAGTCCTCATCAAACCAAATTTCACCAACATCACCGTGACTTTTGTAATTTTGTATTTCACGGTCATAACTCGCTTCCCAGTATTGCTTCGTCCCCAGTTCGGAGCCGTTCAACTCATCCACTGACATTTCGATGTTGGGTGTAATAATTAAATTAAACTAATTAACTTGGCAAAACTAAAACAGTTTTAACCAAAACCAAGGAAACAAAACTGAAGTAAACAACAATTCGCACACGTTCGGCACACACATCCGTCAAGATGGAGACGACTTCCATTCCCAGAATTGCATAGGGTTCCTCAGAATACCAAAGAGTATTAGATTTCCAGCAACCAAAAAAAAAAAAAAAAAACGTATAAAAAAAATGAATGTTACAATAGGAAATTTTAAATGTAATCCCGATTTATATTCATTTTCTCTTACCCATTTTTCAGTTAGAATTGTATTTCATTACTGACATTCGATGTTATGTGTATTTATCACTAGAGTGCGCTGCAATCAACACAAAGATGAAAATCGTAATTATTCGATATTTTAAGAAATCAATGTTACAATCAAAGTAAGAATCATGGAATTCGGTTATTTAATTCAATTGCTTATATAAATAAGCATCAATCAACCTTAAGAAAAACAATGTAAATAAAACCAAATTAAATTAAATTTGTTTTGAAGTTTCCCTTGGCTTGTTCGTCTCTGATGTAGTGCTGCCAGTCATTGAAAATTTTCTCAGTACAGATCTAGCTTGCCGCCGCTAAATACTTTGCAGTCAAAATAAGTTAGAACGCTTATGAAAAGGATAGTTTTATAATTGTCGTTATAAAATAATTTTCAATCAATATTGCACGCCAGAAAATCACATAAACCGCATCATATGAGATTAAATGTCAAATCCAATTGGAACATTAACTAATTGCAATTTCTCAATTATTGAAAAATATAATACATAGATTTTTCACTTCGAGTTCCAATTGCGACATCTATAACAAATCATTGCTGTTATCTGAACGCACCCTAAACAAAGCCAAATCTTTAATTTTCACTTCGTTTTGCTTTCTTCTTTCGCTGCAAATTCTTTAAACAACACAAAATTTGTTCCGATTAGATAAAAACAAAATTTTTTGCCACTGTTTTCAAAACAAAATAAACAGAGATAGGGTGAAAAAAAAAATATAGAGTGAAAGAAAACCGCACAAATAGCTAATTTCGAGTGAAAAAAGGAGCGAGGGAAAGAAGCTAAAATTGCTGTGAAGAGGACTGGCTTCCGAGATGCCTCCGCGAAGACACAACCAGAGCGGTGCTGGTGACAGCTCCGGTGGCCATCGAGCGGGTCGTAGCAGTGAGGGCAGCCGCGGCGGGAGTGGAGGCCGCGATGGGCGTGGCCGTGGCGGCAGCGGTGGCGGACGTGGTGGCGATAGTGGAGTCCGATCCGGACGCGTCGAGCGCCGTGGACGCAGCGGTGGCTTTGGTGGCGGCGACGGAGGTCGCGGTGGGAATGGTCGTGGATTCGGCGGTGGCGGTCGCGGAGGCTGCGACGACTTTGGAGGTAAACTTACCTTGTTTGCCGTTATGCAAGGCATTGTATTTTCAGTCAAAATTCAAAATTTGAAAAAAGCAAAAAATAAAAAATATACGAGACAATGCAAAAGTTTCTGAAATTCCTGTAAAGTTGAACTATTTCGAGACGTAGCCGGAAATAATTTGTGTTCTCATGTTTTTAGGTCTTCGAACCATAAACTGGTCCGAAATGCGCCTACCGCCATTCCAGAAAAACTTCTACCAAGAGCACCCGAAGACACGCAGCCGGGCTCAACACGAAGTAGAGCGCTACCGCGCCGCCCACGAGATCACGGTCCGCGGTCCAGCTCCCAATCCCATACAATTCTTCGACGAAGCGTGCTTCCCGGATTACTGCATGAACGAAATCCGTCGTCAACGGTACACAGAGCCCACACCAATCCAGGCACAATCGTGGCCCATCGCAATGAGCGGCTGCAATCTCGTCGGCATCGCTAAGACTGGCTCTGGCAAGACACTCGCATTCATTCTGCCGGCCATCGTGCACATCAATAATCAGCCGCCGTTGCAGCGCGGCGACGGCCCGATCGCATTGGTGCTGGCACCAACACGCGAGCTGGCTCAGCAAATACAAACGGTGGCCAACGATTTCGGGTCGACCGCCTACGTGCGCAACACTTGCGTCTTCGGTGGAGCGCCAAAGCACAAGCAGGCCAACGAGTTGGAGCGCGGTGTCGAGATCGTGATCGCCACACCGGGCCGTCTGTTGGACTTCCTGTCGTCGGGAGTGACGAACTTGGAGCGGTGCACCTATCTAGTGCTCGACGAAGCCGATCGCATGTTGGACATGGGCTTCGAGCCACAGATTCGTAAAATTCTCGGTCAGATACGTCCCGACAGACAGATCCTCATGTGGAGCGCCACCTGGCCGAAGGAAGTGCGTCAGCTGGCGGAGGATTTCTTGGGCACCTACATCCAGGTGAGCGATAACCTGCTCCTCTTCCGGCCCCAAATTCCCATTTTGAATTGCATGAATCGCATTTGCAGATAAATATCGGATCCCTGGAACTCTCGGCCAATCACAACATTCGCCAATACGTCGAGGTGTGCAGCGAGTCCGACAAGGGCTCCAAACTGAAGGAGTTGCTCTCACACATCTACGATCAATCGCACTCGCCGGGCAAGATCATCATTTTCGTGGCGACCAAGAAGAAGGTCGACGAGTTGTCGCGGTTCATCAACGGTTTCGGGGTGCGAGTCGGTTCGATACACGGCGACAAATCGCAGCAGGATCGCGACTATGTGCTGTCCGAGTTCCGCAGCGGACGCACCAACATTCTGGTGGCGACCGATGTCGCTGCGCGCGGCCTCGATGTGGACGGCATCAAATTCGTGATCAACTTTGACTTCCCACAGTCATCCGAGGACTACATACATCGCATTGGCCGCACGGGACGCAAGGATTCGACGGGCACGTCGTATGCGTTCTTCACGCGCAAGAACGTGAAGTGCGCACGTGCGCTGATCGACATATTGCGCGAAGCCAATCAGAATGTGAATCCCGAACTGGAGCACTTGGCGCGCTCGGGTGGTTCGAGTGGAGGACGAGGACGTGGCAGTCGGTACAGAAACAGCGATGGTAACTCTCGAGGCTTCGGAGGAGGTGGTGGCGGTGGCGGCAGGCGAAACGGAGATAGCGGTGGTGGTGGCTTCAACGGAAATTCCGGCAATGCCTTCAGCAGCGGCAGCGGCAGCGGCGGGGGCTCGAGATTTAGCGGAAACGGTGGAGGAGGCTTCGGCAACGGTTTTGGCAGCGGTGGAGGTGGCGGCGGAAGCGGAGGCAGCAACAGTTTCTCGAATGGGGGCGCGTCCAGCTCCCGTGACCGCAACTACTTCAGTTCAAGACATTAGAGAATTCTCCTCGCTTGACGGGGTTTAGAGGAAAACAATCCGTTTGCATAGACTTTTGTTCAGCTGCGAAAGGCCTGCACATCGTTGACTCGACCGCAATCGCATCGACCGATCGCAGTCACCATTCCCACTCCCCCCTACGTAGCATGTTCCCGCTCCTCACTCAATCGGAAGGAACCCTTGTTTAATCTTGAATTTCACAAATTTTCGCATATAAAATCAATTTATATGAATCTTAAATTTAAGTTATTCTTATTTCAATAAACATTTTATTTTGGAGAAAATGTAACTTGTAACTCTTTAGCATTTAAATAAACCAGTCATGAAACAATACCAACAAGGACATTACATTTTGCCAAAACGTCTGATAAATAATTGTACTGAAATAGTGATCCTATTTATGTAAGCTCGAAATAAATAACTCATTTTATATTATTTTTATTTTTTTTTTGGAAATGTTATTAAAACTTTTATTTATCTTGAAACAACTGATTTTTGTAAATTACATTACACAAACTAATTTTTTTTACATGTAAAAAAGTTTATTTTTGTTTGTTTTAAATATATAATTCCCTTATAGATTTACAATTTGTTTCGTTGCTATTTTTCCTTCCACATGGTGATTAAGTAGTTCCAATTTGATTTTTACTTAGCGAAATATTGAAAAAATGTTATGTGCACGAACTTTTATTCAGAAAACTGCATGTGTTCACTGTTGTTATTAATGCTTAATGTTTAATTATTCATTGTTGGCTTAATACTAGAGCTTTTGTCCACTGAACTGCTGTAGAAAATTAAAAAATGCTTCACGGCGAGTGGTCGATGGAGCGTTGGAGCAGTCGTCTCTCCCTAGGCCTGCTGCTGGGCGCGACGGGAGGCTGAAAGGACGCAGATGTGATCAGGTCAGGTTATTGAATCACTAGATTAAATTGCAGCATCCACAGTGGGTTCAGGGAGAGAGTTTGGCATACCTTTGTCCTTGTTCTTGCGCTCCTTGTTGGCGCCCTTGGCCCCGCGTCCGCCGGGGTTGCACTTCTTGCTGATGCTGCGCACCGCCTCGCAGCTGGAGGAGTCGACGCTGCCGGACGTCTTCAGCTTGTCCTGTCGCGACATCTGCCCATCGACGCAATCTGACCAGGAGCCCTTCTCGTAGCGGCAGGCTGAATGACCGAGAACGAGAAGATTAAAAATTCGTTAGTCAATTGTATTCGATTCGAATCGAGATCGATAGAAAAAGAGTACGAAAAGAAGAGGATTGTGGATGATGAGATAACACAGGTGAAACGAGGCGGGTGGAGCGAAAGGGAACGAGGAGACTGACACAAAAGGGATCGGGCAGACTGAAAGAATGGGGAACGAGGAGGACGAAACAGCAGGGAACACGAAGGATTAGATCACAGGGATCGAGGAGAATGAAACCATAGGGAATGAGGAGGCAGAAATGACGTAGATGCAACCATAGGGAACAACGAGAATGAAACACCATGGGGAACGATGAGGATGAGATCAGAAGGAATAAGTGGTATAAAAGAACATAGAACATGAGACCACATGGAAAATTTTAAAATGCTTAAAAATAAGTACGCTTAAAAGAAAACGAAGAAAAAACAAAAATTACGTGGAAATAAAACGTAATTGCGGAGCGAAAAACGTGGAGAGTTAGCGCAGGGAAGAGACCGAAGAGCAACATTCACAGCCCAGAGAAGGAAGCGTCGAGCAGCGGAGAGAATTAAAAAGGAGCCAACAAAAATGTGGAAGGGGGTGAGTGAGAAATAAAAGGAATCCTTTTGATGGCCCTGCGACCATTACGCGAAATCCCGTCGCATTAACACTCAGTGGTCCTCAGTGCCGTCGTCAGCGACAGCGACGTCGGCGTCGGCGTTGTCGTTGTCCCCATCGTCGTCATCACCATGCCTTCCATTTTCACTTCCGGCTGACCCAAATTCACCCGCCGTCACCGGAGCGTCTGAGTGCGCGCGTTTTCGTATGACTTCCTGGCTTCTTCTTCGTCTACTTCTTCGGCTTCCTCTCCGCCCTCCTCCGTCTGCTTCCCAATGCTTGGCTCACTTGCTTTTCGTCGCTCGCTCTCTTAAGCCCCGTTGTTTGTTATATTTGCATCTTCTTTGTTGCCGCCGGAAACGCAATTAAAAGTTCAACGCATTCGAACGCAGTGGCAGCGACAACGGCTGCTTTGCTCTTGACGCCGCTGCTGCCGGGAACGATTTCAGCTCCAGCTCACTCGCCATCCTCTCCTCTGGTGTGGTCCTGACCCTTGTCCCCTCACTTTCTCCCTTTTCACCCTCCCATCTTCCCTTTCCCAGCTTCCTTTTCTCTTCACACTTTCGAACCGCTTCCTCTTCTTTCCCTCGCCTTCCCTGTCTTCCCTCGCTGTCTTCTCTCCTCATCACCCGGCTCTTCTTCGTCCTCATCGTGCATCGCAGTTAATGTGGAGCAGTGGCGAAAATAGCCTTCATTTAGTTGTTGTTCTTGTGTTTCTATCCGTCCCCCCGTCGGGATTCTAAAACAAATCCTTTCTCTGACTCCGTCTCTCTCCCTCTCTTCTGCATGAAATAAGCGCTTTACCTCTTCCTCTTCGTCTCGCTTACTCTCCAACCAATCCGCTCGCCATCATCATCACGTTGCAGCATCCTGAAGCCTTCGCTCTCCACCTTTTCTTCTCACTCTGCCATTTAATCCATCCAATCCTTCCAGCATCTGTCCGTCTCTCTCACTCTGTCTGAACCTCTCAAACCTGTCCCTTACCATCTCTCTCTCTCTCTCTCTTACGCACTATTTCTCGCTCCTTCTTTCACTCTGGCCATTTTCTCTCGCTCTCTCTCGGCCCCTCTCGCTTCCGTCTGCGCCCCTCGCTCTGGCTTTCGCTCTCAATGCACTCGGCGAACATTGTTTTAACTTTATTTCCTGTCAAAATGGCGCATTTCCGGCAGCCTGCGCTTCGGCCGTGCGGCGGGGCGAGAATTCGCTTCGAGTTGATTTAGAAAATGAAACTAACAACAACAACAACAACAACATTAATCTTCCAAAAACAACTCGAACAACAACACTTCCAACAACAACAAATCGACTACCGCGGACTAAGAGAAACCCCGTGCATAATTAAGAAAAAATAAAAAAATAAAAAGAGAAATATGCCGCAAATGTGAGAAAGTGTGCCATTGCAGGTATTTTGCGCAAATGTGGCAACGCTGCGACGCGAACGCAGACAGCAATTAGCGAGAACGCGCTCGTTCAAATCCTTAAAGGGAATCAAATCCTGAAAGCTTCGAGAACCCCCTACGTGTTTTCCATAATTGCCTACGATTTCAGGGTTCACGGGATTCTCTCCGAAGCTCTCAGTCTTCAGTTTATGTCTCGAAAATTTCTTGAAATTATATTTACAATTTATGTAACATTCTTTTCTATTTTCTTTTCTATTTCAATGTTGAATCTGCCAAGAATTCAATAACGGAGCTTTGAAGCTTCACCAACAATTTCTGATCCTCGAAGAGTTGTAGATATTCACCAATTCCTTAAAATTCTCTCCATTTCGAGTTCTTCTTGAAGCTCTCTCCTCCAATCGCCCCAAGTTCAAATTCGCTTTAAATTCTCTCTTCTAGGCTGGAGCCTAGATACTTCAACATTTGCTGTTTCCTTCCTTTCATTCGGAGTTCTACACATCTTCTGCTTCCTGTCCATCGACTCTAGACTCCCCAGACACTAAACTTCATAATTTCTTCACCTCATTTCACCCAGAAGAGTCTGTTAAGAAAAATCCAAATCGGCAGAATGGAAAAAATCCAAAAATTTGAGTCTTGCGGCGAGAGCTAAGTAGAAACTGTGGGGGAGGAAGGAGAGAGGGAGGGAGGGAGGTAGGGAGGAAGGAAGGAGGGAGAGTGGGAGGAGAGAGAATACAGAGAGAGGAGTGAGAATAATAATAATAGAGAGAAAGTGTGGTCAAAATAACCATGTTAAGAAAGCGGGGTTTCTGGACAAAATAAGGATGGCTGAAGCGCTTTTTATCCCACAACAGCAACATGTAGAGCTCCTTCCACCACTGCACACGCCGACCGACACATACATGTTGAGGGGGGGGGGGGGGGTGGTTGGTTCGGTAGCATGGAATGAGAAAACAAGAAGAAGGTGGCAGAGAGCAGCTGATAAATATTCATGGCGTCGAGCGAAAACCGGATGCGCGTCACAGAAGCCCGGGAGCTGGAGCAGCTCCAGGATCTCGCCAATGGTCAACCGGCCACGCCTGCCACACCTCGCCTCGGCCACAAGAAGAAGAAGAAGCTTTTGCGACAAAACACAGAGTATGCAAGAGGAAGAGGGAGGAGAGGAAAGGCCGAGGTCCAGCGAGGACGAGAAAGAAACCTTCAAATTTATGCCGATATGGAGGACAAAGAGATCTTGAGGAGAGGGAAGGGCACTAGGGAGCGGAGGAGGAAAGGGAGGACAAAGGCAACGGGGGAGAGGAAGAGAGAGTATGAGGACGACGAGGAAGTAAAATAAGAAAGAGAAAGGCAGGGCCGAGACAATGGGCACCGAGAAGTGACGCCGATAACAAGGGACAGCCGAGATCAGGGAGCAGAGAAACGGATGAGAGCAAGGAGGAGAAAGTGCACAAAGGGAGGGAATGAAGAGGCCGGGCAGTAGGACGAGTCGGTGGAAAAAGAATGGAAAATGAGAGAGAGAGACGGAGCCGTTTAACGGGCGTGTCTTAAAGAATCGCCTGGAAGCGCTTTTAGGGCTCGTGGACTCCGGGCGCTGGGACTCGAGGGCACCGAGGGTTTTCGATGGCACCGGGGGTTCTGGAAAAGAGTTTGGAAATGGAGGGAATGACTGTGGAAAGACGAGGAAGGTACGACCACGTCCGAGAGCCAATCTGTGACCATAAAACTGCCGGAGACTAAAGAGCGAGGGACTAAAGGCTGAGATTGAGACTGCTGGAATGGGAGGACGCAGATGGAAGGAGATGATGAGAAGGAGATGGCAGATACGTGTTAAATTCGCCTGTCCAAACAACGCCCTCTTGTTCTGGTCGTCGCCATCCAGCTCTAGGCCTGAACATGCCCTGTTCTTCCCATTCATCGTTCTTCCTCGCTCGAACTTCTTTTTATGCGACTTTCGCCTCATTCTGTCGCCCATCAATTCTCCCTTGACCATTACTTTTCCCTCTAGTCGTTTTCGTCACTTCCCTTTTATTTTCTTTTCTTTTCTTCCTCCCATCTTTCTCCCTCCTTTGACTCTGGCCTCGCATCCGGTTGTCCTGTCATTTGTGTGGCTAAAAAGGGATTTAATTACTCCTCGAGGGCTTCTCCGACACCTTCCGGGAGCCCCCTACCTTCCTCTCTTCCCCCACCCCGCCCTCTTTCTCTCTATCTCCTTTCTGCACGGCTCTCGTCAGCCCATTCAAGATTAGCCCGTCTCTCTCACTCGCGCACGCTCGCCCTTGGGGGCTTTAGTTTTCGGACATGTCGTCCTTTGTCACCGGATGCAGCGACGAAGCGACGCCCAAGGAGGCGGGCTCGAGAGGAGGAGAAGGAGGAGACTGAAAGTTCGAAGAAAGGCACGGCGGCAGAGGAAGAGGGGGCGGAAACAAGGTAAACATGAATATGGGGAAATTTATGATGGAATTTTCTTGATGAATGACTTGTGACGTTCCACCGTCCCTTGTGCCTAAATGTCCATGTGTGTGTGTGTGTGTGTGTGTTGAAGAGACCCAGCAGATGTGAGAGGACGTGGGAAATCGTGTGTGTGAAATTTTAAGTGTGTGTGAACGGCATTGCGTGTGTGTTTGTGCTCGGTCCTTTTCTCTTCGTTCAAAGGAAATTAAAAACGTCCTCAAGGCAAGATTTCGGTTATTATTTTTAATGTCCTCGCCCTTCGTCCTGCGTCCCTTGCCCCTGGCCACCGGTGCCTTTTCGTCCTTCTGCGTGTCATCGTCTTCGTCATCCGGCCGGCGGATGTCGAACAGCGGAAGCGGAAGTGTGGCCAGCTGAGGAGGTTGTGGTGGGTTCTGGATTTTTCACTCTTCCTTCCGCTGCCCGAACAAAGGGTTCCAACGAACAAAAAGCAGAAGAGGAAGACATTGAAAGGAAGACATTGCCGGATGATAGGTTGCGAAGGAAATGCATAGAAATCGGGAATTTATTGTGCCGTGCGAAAGAGACGGCGCATGATTTGGGGGATTCTTTTGAGAGCATTCAGCATTTTTCGAACCAGCAGAAACGAAAAGATAATGAAATATTTTCATATAGGGAACAAAAATATAGACTGGGGGACATTTTCGATTTTAAAAGGATTTTTTTGCAGTAATTCGGCTTAATCTGACGACTATAATTTTTCAATTTTACTCCTCAACTTTAATTCTATCTTTTTCTCTTTGAACTGTATTTATTTTTTAATTTTAAGAAGATTTGTATTTATATTTATTTTTATTAATTTTTTCTTCATATTTCTCAATATTGAGAAATGTTCACAATTACGTGTGATTTGTGTTTTTTTATAAATTTCCATTGTACTCACCTTTCTTGCACTTCTTCTGGATGGTCCTGGTGGGCAGGCAGTTGGACTCGCCCTTCATCAGGGTCAGGGTGCGGGAGCGCGAGTTCGACTTCGTGTCGCACTCGGTCCAGGCGCTCTTCGAGTAGCGACAGGTGGACTCTGGAGCGAGAGGGAGAACGAGCATGTTATAGCGGAGCAGTTATGAGAAATGAACACAGGATGTTCTTAAATTACAAATTTCATCACTCAGTAACGATGTGGAAATGATAGGTTGAGAGAGAAGCATGCGAGAGTGAATTTGAGTGTCTGAGAGAGAGAATGGGGGAGAGAGAGAGAGAGAGAGAGAGAAATATTGACTTGTTCAAGGACCGAATTGTTGTTGCGTTCAGTTTAATGAATTATTTTCAAAAGCCGAAAGGTCAGGACCGTTCTTCCGTTTTAATGAGGAAAATTATGTGCGAGGCCACATGCGTTGCCGGACCGAGCAAAAAGGTACATCATCCCCCTCGCTTCCCCCCGGCCATCCCCCCACCCCCTCCGACGTGCCACCTCGAAAGGATAATGAAAAGGTTGTGAAGCAGGAAAGCGTTTAAAACAATAAACGACGTGTCGAAGCGGAGGACGAGTGGAGCGAATGAAGGATTTTAATTATGCCTTGGAGAAGGAGGACAAGGGGAGGGTGAGGGTCGGAGGCGGAGGAGGGTTGTTGTTGTAAGGTATTCCAACCACGTTGTGAATGGTCTTGTTAAGGTCAAAGGACTTTTCGCTCACTTTCACTTCCGGCATGAAAGCCATATTTAATATATTTTTAATGTACTTCTTTGAACAGGGAGCGGAAAAACAACAAAAATACAAAGCAAATAATCACAATAAGTATTAAAAAAAATAAAAAATGTACCAACCAGAACCGAACAAGAACAACAACGGAACTCATCCAACAACCATCCTCAAGGCAAAGGTACAAAGAACGAAAGTTTAATTTCGACTATATTGAAGTCCATCCCTTTCAGTCAGGATGGGAGTCATTTTTTTTCTCAAAAAATCCCCGACTCCCCTCAGTAGCCTGCCGTCAGTCCACCGACCCCGGGACCAGTTGTTGGATCCTTTGGACCTTTCTGCCTCCGACTGGGCCGCCTTTTTGGCCCGCAAAATCAAAGGTCAATTTCAATTTCTCGTTGAAATGCCTTTTCCTTCTCCTTGTTTTTGGTATTATTTTGCATTATGTTGTTTTCTAATGTATTTATTAATTTGAGCTCTTCTTCCTTTCTCTTACTCTACTTTATTAGGGTTTATACAAATTTTGGTTTTATTTTTCTAGTTCGTTATATATATACTATTGTTAAGAATTCTTTTCCATTTTTCTATTCGGTTTTCTAGACATTATTCATTTTAAGATTCTACTAATTTCTGATTTTTTTGGTGAGAATATTTCACAATTTTTTTCCAGTCTATTCTTGCTGAATTCTTAATAGTACTAATTTTTTCCAATTTTTAACTTTTTCTAGCTCTTTTAGTTTGTTGTTCTCAATTTCTTCATTGATCTTCTTATCTGCCTTTGTTTCGCTTTTCGAGCCTTTCTTCTGTGTTCTTCATGTGTGTTTTATTATTATTTTCCACCCCATTTTCCGTCTTCGATTTGTTTTTTTCCTTCTCTATTTTTTTGGGTCAATTCTTTCCAACCATCTCCTTTCCATCCGCCGGTCAATATTTTCCTCTTTAAATAAACCTCTGGCTATCGAATTTCGCCTACCTTTATTGCAGTTTTTTCATTGCTCTTTTGACCTTTCTTCGCCCTCGTCCCAACCCAATCACGAGAGAAGGGAATCAATTTATAGTTTCATAAGGAACCTCCGGACCTCCCTCCTGCGTTTAAGGACTCCTTCAAGGACCCCCCTTGATCCTTGAAGGGGTCGAGGCAGCTTTATTAGCCACATCCTGGACGTTTATCCCTTTGCATCCCTGTCTCGAGTTGGGCTCGCCGAAGTCGGAGTGGCTTAGGAGAGGATTCGCGTTTGAAGAGGGTCGTCTCGATGTCTCCTTCCCTCCCGATCTCTCTCTCCTTCACCTCTTTTGGAGCCCTTTCAAATGTGTTCTTCTTCCTACTGTCTCCCTCTCTCCCAAACGACTCGTAAATTTTGCTTTGAATTCGCACACGGTGCGAACTCGTTTTTAATCTCAAATCGCGAGATATTTCGTAATAACAACAACAACAGGCATAGAAACAGCAACAACAAAAACAACAACAACCATGATAACATGACATCAATTGCAATAGAACTACGAAACAACAATAATAGAGTAACAACAACTACTGATAGAGTATTCAAAACAACCTCGAGTAGTTTTCGAATACAATCGTAATAACAAGTTGATAGTTGTTGTTGTGACAACAACACCGATTACAACTGCGACTGAAATTTGCACCAACTGAAAATAACAAATATTGAGCAGTAAATATTGCATAACAACAACAACAACAACAACAACAAGAAGAACAACAACGCCGGTAACAATAACAAGACCAATAGAAACAACATGAATGGAATTGACTGAAACGAGAACGAGAACCAAAACATGAACAACAAACACACAGACACACACAGGCACCCACATCGACACAGGGAGCAGGATGCGCCCACCGACCACGCCCACTCCCACGCCCACTCACAATTCGCCACCCCCTCGGCCCACCTCGAGCAACGGTTCGAGAGCATAAACAAGTGTCCGAAACGGACGCCAATAAAGTAATAAATAAAATGCATATGTATCGGGGCAAATGCGAGCATGTAAATGTGTGCATGTAGATGTGTGCGCATGTAAATGTGTCCATGTAGATGAGGGTGTGTGCGTGTGCGTCTGCTTGTGCTCGTGTTTACGTCGCATCCGTGCTCGGCGATACATTCCAAAGATAAATCCTTTCGACCAGGCCGAGGAGGATCCAGAAAAGGCCAACGAAGGGGGGCGTGGCCGAAGTGTCTGTGTGCGTGTGCGGGTGTGTTTGTGATGGACTCATGGCGGCCGTAGTCGGCCATTTTGAAATCCCAAATGTCAGATGGAAAATAAATTCCCTGCTCCGAGGATCAGCTGCTGTCATAAATAAAAGATAATTGTGTCCGAATGTGAGGCCGACTGCGTCCGTCCGTCCATCCGTCCGTCCCTCTGTGGGGGTGTTCGAGGCTGTGCGGGGGAGTGTGCGAGTGAGATAGACAGCTGAGGGGTGGCTGCAAACGCTCTGCATCGCCCACTTACGAAGAGATCAAAATCTCGAGGCGATTAGCACGAGCTCCGGCTCTCGGGATGGATCGTATTCGGGCAATAACAATTGAGACAACAACAAACACGACGAGAAAATCATGAACAACAACAAGGACGCATCGACAACACCAAGGACCACTAACATCAACAAGGACCCATCAACCAAATCATGAACATCCACGAAATCGTGAACAACATTTTTATGGACAACAACAAGTCAAGCCATGAACTTGCCCGAGAAGGGCAAAAGGAAGCAATTATTTAAATATTTATTCATCTCCCTCGTTTCATTTCATTTCCTCTCCCTTCCATTTCCTTCCCTTTCATTTCCTTCCCTTCCGTTTCATTTAATTTCCTCGCCTCTCTGGCTTCCTTGTATTTTGCGTCCTCCCTCACTCGGCGCGGAATTTTTAGTTCTCAATTTGTGCACGCAGATCTCATTACAGTGTGTGCATCGTCGCTCGTTCATTTTTGTTTTTTCTCCCTTTAGATCTCTCTCTCTCTCTCTCCCACATTCAACGCCAAAATATTAACATGCCACAAAATATTTTATGAGCCAGCTAAAAAGTTCTAGTTAGTTAGTTATCAATATTAAATTCAATATAGAATCAACAAATAATTCAAATAGAACCTTTTTAAAAATTTTAAATATAAAAAAATAAAATCTACTGAAATTATTATTTCCCAAAAATTCTTATCACGCCTTAAGTTTCTTATAAAATTAAGTATTCGCTCAAAAACAAACAAAACCATCATCACAAAAAATTTGAAATGAAAATGAAAAGAAATTTTCTTTTTCTCTCTATTGATTTAAAGGAAATTAATAAAATAATCAACATTTATGGCTGATTAGTGAAAAAATTATTATTTGTGATGAAAATTTAGTAAGAAATTTTATTGACCCCGGAAGAACTCCAAACAAGAATTCGTTGAATGTCGACACATTCAGTAAACGAAATATTGAACCAATAAAATAATTAAAATCAAATTAAAATAATAAAACAAAACGCATCAAAACACTTAAATACTAAATTGGAGTTAGGGAAAGACGACAAATAAAATTCAAATTATGTTTGGTGTAAAAACTGCTGTCTTTGAAGGCGAACTCACGTGAGGATTTCTCGCCGTTGGCCACCTTGGCGCCCGCTCGCTTGCCGTGGCTCTGGTGCTGCTGCGACTTCAGCAGCTGTCGCTGCTTCCCCTTGTTGTTGTTGTTGTTGTGCTGCTGCTGACTGCCGACGGCGGCCGAGAATTTCTTCTCGAAATGTTTGCGGCCTCCCGACGACGGTGACGGCGACGCCGACTGAGGCGCCTTTTCCGGGGCCGCGGCTCCTGCGGCGACGGCAGCGACGTTTTTGTTGTTCTTCTTGTTGTTGTTCTTAGCCCGCTTGCCCCCGCCAGAGGGCGCAGACGACGCGTCGCCCCCGACGACGGCGGCGGCGGCGCCTCGGGCCCGACGCACGTAGGTGTCGCCCGACTCCATCGCCATCACCAGCGACGCCTTCGACAGGGCCGAGTGCTTCATTCCGCTTCCGCTGCCGTGTCCATGTCCGTTTCCGGTTCCGGTTCCGGCGGCGGTTGCCAAGCCCGAGCCGCGCGAGCCATAAATCAATGTCGGCCGCAACGCCAGCATGGCCAGCAGCAGGACGGATGCCATGGCCAGATTCATTTTGAAATGAGCCCTTGTTGTTCTTGCTTTGTGGTGACTGTTGCTGTTGTTGTTGTTGAGGTGACTACCCTTGTTGTTGTTTTTGTTCTGGTCTCGCCTGCCTCTGCGTCGATGGGAATCGTCTCAGTTACTGTTGTTTGCTGGTCTGCAAAGAGGGCGAAAGAGATGGAGAGGGCTCGGTTAATGAGTTCCAAAAGAGTCGAAAGCGTTTACAGGGAGAACTTGCCTGCCTTGGAAATACGTAATTAACATTTACAACATTTTTCTGCACTTTATTCCTTAGTTTTTACTTTTATGCATGTTGTTGGAATTAATAAAAAAAAAGTAGACAGCAATTTTGTTTAAGAAGTCAACAATTTTGATGAATTCTGCACATTTTATAATTAAATGAAAACCCTATATTATTATTATCTATATAAATTATTAAATGTTTTAAAACGTTCAAATGATTTTCATAATATGTTGACATCTCAACTCAAGAAATAAATACCAATAGACATAAATAGAAGTAAATGTATTTAAGACAGCATTTAAGCGTGTTTTTACAACTCGCTAAAAGTGTTTCTTGTTACAGAAAACAATAACCATAACAATAAAATGCCTAATGACAAAAGTATCGGCGATATTATTGCGCAATAATATTGGCCCGGGCAACTGAAACATTAACAACAAATAACGTCGTAACGTGAGCAGTAAAACAACAACAACAACGATTGTTGGGCTTTTAGCCAACTCAAACACATTTAAATGCGAATCGTGAGCCAACAATAGACAAACAGCGACAAACGTTAACAGCAATTGGCCATTATTATTGGTCAATAAGCAAACACACACACACGTGCACATTTCGAGAGCGCCACGAGAGAAGCAAACAGCGAACGAACACAAACACAAACACAAACTCGATGACCCGGCAGGGAATGGCAGAGAAAGGGGAAGAAGTTACAAGGACTCGTTAAAGAAGAATTGGGAATTTTTATTTTCCCACAACACTGGAAGTTTTGAAATCATTCGCTCAAAATTTATCTTCCGAAATCTCATTAAGAGTCATGTAATTCATTTAATTTCTCATTTTAAGATGAACAAAATAACAAAAATGAAAGCTAAAAATGCTTCTTCAAGAAATAATTCAGAATTAATTGATATACGAATATTTTTTGTTTGATATACAAAGAGTTCAAATTTAAGAAAATAAGAAAAGAAACTAATGTAGAACTATAATTATTTTCAATATTTTTCAAATAATATTCACATCATACATAGAAAATGTTTTCCTTCTCGGTATTTTATTAATTTAAAATGGTTTTTCGTTCGATAACTAAGATAAGAAAACTATGAAAAAAGGAAGGAAAAACAATATAAAAGGTAAAAAAAAGATTAATTTATTTAATATTAATATTGGATCACTTGCGTTTCCCTACCGGGTCATCGGAGGGGGCAGCCTGGGAAATCGGAGCCCTCTCGGAAGCCGCTGCAGAGCGCGCGCCTTGGGTCGGCGCCGATGCCGCGGAGCCGGCGAAGCCATCTGGACCCCGATCGCCGCCCGTCCTCGCCCCGGCACCGGCCCCGGCTAATCCTGATTGCCCCACTGGGTCTGCGGGCCTGGGCCAGAGCCTGAGCCCGAGCCTGGGCCTGGGGCTGGCGCTGGGCGGACGGCGATCAATTACTCGGTAATGGGTCGGCGCCGCGGACCGCGCTGACAGGGCAAATACATAATTAACTCGCGAGCTGAGCAAACAGATCCGAGCGGAGGGGGAGGGAGAAGAGAGGGATGGGAAATGGCGACGAGTGAAGAGCGGGAAAAGGTATAGGGGGGAGCAGCAGAGAGAGAGTGGGAGAGGGAGTGGAAGAGGTCGAGACCGAAAGGGTTTCGGGCGAATTGAAATTCCGCTCGCATCCGCCGACCGCAGAGAGTTCGCCACGCCCCCTGCCTCTTCCTGGCTTGACAATTCAAAGCAACCGCGTTTCCGCTTCCGGTTCTGATGGCGAGTACAAGCCAAAGCGAAAAAAAAATTCAACGAAACAAAGCAAAAACAATTCGCCGACCTCGTCAAGGACTCTGGAAAATGCTGATTGCTCGCCAGTTGTTGTGGTTGCTTCTCATGTTGTTGCTGATGTCATTTTCATTGTTGTTGTTATTCGTTCGTTGTTTTTGTTGTCGGGGATTTTTATTATTCCCGGCCCCTTGGCCGTCCGCCAGGAGTCGCCGTCGCCGTCGCAGTCGCAGTCGCCGCCGAACCGCGGCGACCATAACGAGCAGATTTTCAAATATTTTCTTCATTACCGAGAGAAGTTGTTTATTTGCAGTTGTTGCTGACGGTCTGACGGTCTGACGGTCTGATGGTGTTTGTTGTTGTCATTCTCTTTGTTGTTGTCAGCAGAGTTGTCATTGTTGTTATCGTTGTTGTTGTTGTTGTTGTTGCCCTGCCGTCCGCTAATGAGTCCCTCGAACTTTGTCAGCGACTTCGCAGGCCAGGCTCTGCCTCCCTGGCATCAGATGCGAAGGAGGGAAAGAGAAAGGAGAGAAGGACGATGTGGGAGAGAGGAATTCGGCCTAGGGAGAAAGCGAAAAGGACGATGGGAGAAGGGAGGAAGGCAGGGCGATGGAAGGCGTGGAAGGGTGGGAGGCGAGCGGAAAACTTGGCAGACCAAGCGACAAAACAAGACATTCAGAAACGTGGCAACGAGGCGTAAGGATGAGGACAGCAGACTGAGACGAAGACGAACGGGGGAACGAAGAAGGCAGAGGGCGAGCTGGAGGGAGAGGGGGTGAGCTGGAGGGAGAGGGGGCGGAGGGGAGGCAGAGGAGAGGGCGGGCGAAAGTAAGAGATCGGGAACTGAAGGGAGTGGGTTTTAATTTAATGAAGATAATTGCGTGCTGATTGATAAAAATATACAATTTAATTGAATTTTGAAAAATATAAAATTTTTTAAATTTATATCTTTTGGTTATAATGAATTTATGACTTATTTAAGTTATTTATTTTATTTTTCAAATTAAAAATTAATTATTTTAACACTTTGTATATAATTTCCCTTTGCGGTAATCAATTTTGTTACTATTTAAATTAAGTTTCTTGGGGAGTTCAGTACGTGCATAAATGTTATTATTTTGAAATTTACAGGAATTTGTATAAAGTCGTTTACTTTTCTTTTCAAATTTTTCCATTTTAGAAATACTAATTCCATTCCACCCAAATTAGAAACTCTGTTATTTTTCTACGAATCTGCATCCAAATCAATTTTTGATATTCAAAGGAGAAAGAAATTAAATTCCGTTCTTCACTTTCGGATTCCGAGTACATTTTCATGTTCATGTTCATTAAATTTCCCTCTCTTTCCCTCTCATTCTGTCTCTCTCTTCGCGTCGTCTATCTCGTTCCCTCCTCGGGCCCTTCGACCGATGGACCAACTCGATTTGACGGCCTGGGTCTTGGGTTTTGACCACGATTTGGTCGAGCAAAATGACAGAAGGAAAACGAAAACAAACAAACAAACAAAATAAAAAACCATAAAAGAAGACAAGAAGAAGAAGAACCAGAGATAGCAATAAGGCAACGGCCAACGAAAGGAACAAGAACAAGTAAAAAGGCAAAAACAAGACAAAAAGCAACAAAAACTAATAAAACATTACCACAAAATGACAATAAGGATAAAAGCAACAACAACAATAAAAATAACAACCACAACAAACACGAATCACGAGGCCAAAAAGAAAACAAAGGTATGAAATTGAGAGGAAATGAAAAAATCGCTGAATTTTCCACGCAGCCCTCACATTTTCCCTTCCACTCACACAGTTGTCCTCTCTCCTTCTGCCCCGCGTTACCTCTCCCTCACTGTTTTCCCCCTCTCTATCTCCCCCGCTCTCTCTCTCTCTTTCTCTCTCTCTGTCTCTCCTTCCCTCTCTCCATCGACGACTGTAATCTCATTACAACACAATGGAAACTACAATTCGTTCTCCTACTTTTCCGCCGCCACCTCCTTCCCACCCTCTTGTTCTTCTCTCTCTCTCCTCTTCCTCCTCCTGCTCCTCCTCTTCCCCTTCTCCTCCTGTCCTGCTAATACCGCTGTCGCTTTCCTTTGTGGCTGCGGCGGCTCCCGAGGCGTGGAGCAAAAAAGGCCCGACTTTTCCAGTTCATTCTTTGAGCTGCTGCATGCGACGCGTAGAGGGAAGGGAGGGGGAAGAGGAGAGGAAGAAGGAGTTGCGGAGAGAAGGAGGTGTGGGGGAGAGTAGGAGTTGTGGAGACAAGGAGGTGTGGGGAGGGGCGAAGAGACGAGGGAGGGGAAAACGCAATTAAGCGATGTAACGAAAAGAGGGAAAAGGGAGGGAAGACGAGGCGACTGTCGAGGGAGATAGACAGAGAAGGAGACAGAAAGAGTGAGAGAAAGAGAGAGAGAGAGGGAGTGTGGGAACGAGGCGGACCGTGGGTAAGAAGAAGCTCACATGCTCATGCAAATGCATGGACGCCCAGCCATCCGAATGGATTCAAGGATCAAGGCAGAGTAAAAGTTAGTTAAAACGAATGAGAGTGAGAGAGAGAGAGAGAGAGAGAGAGAGGGAGAGGGGGGAGTGAGGGAGAGAAAAACGAGGCAGTCAGAGAGAAGGCGACGGAAGCCGAAGGTGACAAGAACTCCGAGCTGGAGACCGAGAGCGGGAGGGAAGAAGCGAGCGGAAGTTGCTGACATTTTCTCAGTGGTCCAAGGGATTTGCTTCCGTGAAATTTTAGTCAAAATATAAAAAAAATATTTTTCCTTCATTTTCCCTCCCTTCCCTTCGGCTTCGACTCCTTTCCTCCTTTTCCTTCCTCCTTCTTCTCGTCGGTCGTCGACGCTAATTATTTATCACTCATACGCAGTGGTTCACCAGCAGCTGCTGCTTCGCCGTCTGCTTCTTCTTCTTCTTCTATATTTCTTCTCCTCATCCTTCCATCCCTTCTTTTTCCTCTCCATTTCATCTCGTGACCCCGAGATTTTGAGATTTTTTCTAAAATGAACTCAACAGCGAAATCGCTATCGATGGTTCGACTGAGGTCCAGTCGAAGGAGGTCGGTAGACGAAAAACGAGAGCAACAACAACAAGGAAAAACAACAACAATAGACATCTCGATCGCCGCTGCAGTCGGTGTCGTTCGCAGCTGGTGCACCAAGGACCAAAGGACCAAAAACAAAAGGAAGAAACAACAAAAACGCTTCCAACATAGACAAAAATAGAGAAAGAGGAGAAAAACGTTGCAACAAAAAGAAGTCGAACAATTTGCAGAATAAAAAAAACAACAACAACAACAAAGGAATATTAAGCGAAACAACATCGAGATAAACAACAAAACTACAATAACAACATTAACAAAGGCAACATAAACGGAAACAACAAACATCGACAGCTGCAAAATGCGCTCCAATCACTGTTTTTTCTCCCTCTCTTTATTTCTTTCTTTAGTTCGTTCTTTCTTTCATCGCTTTCTTTTACGTCTCCTCAATGCCTCAGTCTCCTCTCTCTCTCTCCCTACGCTCTCACTCTTCCCACCCTTCCTTTCGAATCTTCCTACATTCTTCCTTTCGATGTAGGCGAAAGATCGATGGCCAGGACGAAGGAGGAGCCGACCGACGGCTGAGGAACAGATGGACGATGAGGGTCCGGGAGAGGTGATGGAAGCAGCGGGGAAGGGGGGGGGGAGGGAGGGGTAGCAGAAACAGACGCTGTAATGAAGGAAGAATGAGCGATGGAAAGCGAGAAAGTTGGAGTTAGAACAAAACATGAGGCAAAAATGCGGGAGAGAAAAAATGAACAAAATTCGAGGAGGACAAATTATGAAAAGAGAAACAGAGGAGGAAAAAAATACGAAGGGAAAAAAGTATGAAGACAAAAAAAAACTGTTGAGAAAAAAAAAAAAATGAGATCGAGAGGACCAGGGCGGTTGGAGGAAGTTGGGGGGAAGCTTGAGGAAGTTCGGGGATGATCGAACGGTGGCGACCGATGGATGGGGAGAGGTCGATGCACCCAGGGAGTTGGAGAGGGAGAAGGAGACAGGAATGGAGAGGAGCATAGAGAGGAGGGAGACAGAGACAGACGGAGACTGATACTGATGCTGGGGAGATGGAGCAGCAGAGGAGGCGATGGAGGAGGAGACGGAGTCGTCGGTGGTGGAGGGTTGTGGTGGAAGGGAGGAGAAACCGGGACGAGGGGTCGCGAGGACGGCGGGCAGACGAGCAGCAGAAGAGCAGAAGAGAGGAGGATACGAAGAGGAAGAGCGAGCGGCTGGCGCTGGAAAATCCAATAGAACGGACGAGCGATCATTCAAAATCCATTTATCACGAAAAATTCGTTACAAACTTTTCGATTTTCCGACGACGCCAGCGCCGAACCGAGTGCATCAAACGAAAAGCAGGAAGAGAGAGAGAGAGAGAGGAAGTGGAAAAATTCCGGCATTGACGAGACTGCAGGATAATCAACAAGAAGAACAAGAAGTCCGTCATGCCGCGCTGACAGTGTTGCAGAGGACGACGTCAGGTGGCAACGCCAGGTGGCAGCGTTGTCCGCCTTCTTCGGTCTTCCTGCCTGGCGTCTGTGTCTGAGTTTTCCGTTTCGATTTCCTCGCAATCCCTTAAATCGACTTCTTTTATTTCTGCGAATTTGTCTTCCTTTCTGCGAAATTTTCTTCCTTCGCTTCTCTCAATTTAAAAACAAAAAATTCCTACAAATTCCGTTCCCAAATCTCTATTTTTTTCTTCTCCTTTCTTTAATTCAACGATTTTACTTTGGCGCTCTAAACTGACTTTTACATCTTTAAATGCTTTCTTTGTTTAAATATTTCAGCTTAATATTTCTATCGATTTTCTCTTTTTCTCTATTTTTTAATTCATTTTTCCTCTTTCCCGTCTGGTTGATCAGTTTCCTTCGGCATTTCTTCTGGCGCTGCTGTCGACAACTTTCCAGACTTCTCCTCATTTTCCTCCTTCTTCGCCGTCGTCTCCCTCCACCCCCCTCTTTCAGCCATCACCTCTTGGTCTTTTGGTTTCTCTCCACCCTCCTCCCTCCTCTTTTGCCCCTCTCTTCCTCCCTCTCTCTGCTGGTGAACGCAATAAAATTCTCAAAGAAAAGGTGAGTGCGAAAACTTGGTGTTCTCGAGCCACGAAAGGAGCAACAATGGAAATAACGAAACAACGACGACAACGAAAACATAAAAACAACAAAAATAACTACTCAAACAACAACAACAACAAGTACGTCTACAGCCGACTCTAGAAGTTTTCAGTTAGTTTCTCACTTATTTCATGGTTACCAAAGGTCATTTTTCGTTCTATGGCATTTTCTTGTTGTATTTAGTTGATGTCATTGTTGTTGTACTAGGTTGTTGTACTAGGTTGTTGTTGCCCTAGGTTGTGATTGTTGCTGTTGTACCGGGTCGTTGTTGCGCTACGTTGTTCCTGTTGTTGGAGTTTGGCGTAATTGTTTTTGTTGCAATTCCTCTATGCCATTGATGGTGTGTAGGGAATGTTTTGTTGTTGTTTTTGTTAACGTCATAAAAGTTATTGTTATTGTTCTCATTTTCGAAATTGTTGCTCTTGTTGATGTTGTTGTCCTGTGAGTTTTTGTTATTGCTGCCATGGAAGCTGCAGCTGGCCAGCAGCAGAAACTTAATTACTTTCGGAGATCCCGACGACCCGAACGAACCGCCCGGACCTCGACCACGTTCGTCTGGCCCTCAACACTCCTCACCCGTCTCTCTCACTTCCCTCCCACTTTCTCCTTTTCACCTTTGCCTCGCCACGAATGATCAAACAAATTCGGATTTTCACTGCAAATGTGTGCGAGAGAGAGAGAGGTATGGAGAAGTTTCTTGGTTTCATTTATGTTCAGATTCAGGCGAGTTTAATTTCCGACAAAATTTACACGAAATTCTCAGTGCAAGTAAACGAATTCACCTCGAGCATTATTTTGAATCACCTTGTGGTGAGTTTGAATTCTTCAACCAAAGTTCTGTTCGTTGTTGTGTTAGCTCTGTTCTTTCGAAGCAAAATTTCGCGTTTTTAGTTTTTTTTTTTCATGTGAAAAATATTTCATAATTGATCCCAAATCAAGAAAATAATATTTAAAAAAAAAAAATTGTTAAAAATCATATTTGTTCAGAAAAAATGTCTTAATTGAATCAGAGGATTATTCGATTAAACAAATATTTGAATTCATTCACATATAGTTTTAATTATATTTTCACCGGAAAATAATTCGCCCCATTTCACCACAGTTTCACCGCGAACTCACCACACGCCCACGCACCACGAGCGCCTTTCAATGCGATATTTTGACCCAATAATCAATTGGGAAAAATTCAATTCTTTTTATTTGCTTGTGTGAACATCGCCTTCTCGCTCCCTCCATTTGCAGGGCCCCGTCTATCCCTCTCTCTCTCTCTCGCACTCGAGCTGATTGGGGAAAAGTCGGAAATTTCTCTCATAATTTCATTGTCGAATCAAAGAGTTTCAATTGCAACAGAAAAAAAATAAAAATAAAAAGCATCAACAATGAAAACTAAAGCAAAAACAAAACAACGATCGACAAAAAAAGAAATTAAAAAATAATAAAAACCGACAATTAGGCAGGTCTCGAAAAGACTTCATTGCAATGGTTTTTGCGAAATTTTCGAATGAAAATTAAGTGAATGAAAATCACAAAAAATTCCGCAACATGGGATGCGATGAGGA
Source organism: Coelopa pilipes (assembly GCA_947389925.1). Lineage (NCBI taxonomy): Eukaryota > Metazoa > Arthropoda > Insecta > Diptera > Coelopidae > Coelopa > Coelopa pilipes. The sequence continues at coordinate 38,528,205 of OX376699.1, read as the reverse complement.
GAAAAACAAAAAAAAAAAAAAAAAGAAAAAACACGGAAAAATTGTTTAAAACAATTCCATTGTGACGAAAACAAGAACAAGAATAAGAAACAACACACTGACGCGCTCTCTCTCCCTCTCTCTCGGCATACGCGAATTAATGTCTGGAATTAAAGCGATGAACGGGAGGGCAAAAAACAGGGCTGCCAACTGCTCGGTAATTGAATCGACCAGAACACAACAACAACAACAACTGCTGGAAACAACGAGAACGAGAACTCGAAATAACAACAACACTAGTCGTGACAACAACAAAAACAAGGGCGTACATTTCAATTTCGAGTCGTAATTAAATTTGAGGAGCGAAAAAACGCACGCAATCCAACGAGTGCGAGCGAGAAAGGGAGAATCGTTGTGTGTGGAAGAAAGAGTGAGAGAGAGCGAGAGAGTGGGCAGAAAAAGCATCTCGCTCTGATGACCCAGCGATTGATGCGGCAGCCCTGGCCGGGCAAAAAGCCGTCAGAAATATTTGTTTCCATCGATGCAATTCATTAATTTCAACAAAATTTCGTCGGGCGTCCAGAGAGCGCCAAGGAGAAGAAGCCAATGAGAGCGAGAGAGAAGGCAAAGAGCAGCGCCGAGAAGAAGAGAGGGAGGGAGCGACGGGGTGAAGAGGGGGGAAATACTGAAGCGAAAGAACGAACGAAATCGCAATGAAAATATGGCAGAAGTGCGGACAAACTTTTGCCACGCCCCCAATCGGCGCCCCGATTCCTCCACCTCACCGACCTCCCTCCCAAACCTCCCCCCGCCCCCTGGCAATCGAACCCCTCTCCACGACGAGTTCTCGGGAGCCCGCTCGGAGCCCTGAGGGTTTTCAGCAATTTTTCCCAACAAGTTGAACTTTTACCTTTGCTCCTCCTGTTGCTGTGAACTACCAGTGGTTGTTGTTGGCGAAGTTGCATTTGTTGTTGTCGAGCTATTGCTGTTGTTGCTGTGCTGTACGTTTTTGTTGTGGACTCGCAATAACTAATGATTAAAAATGTTTCGCATGGAAGAAGAGACGGAGCGAGTCTGGTAGGGAAAAGCGGCGACAAAACAAGTCAACGAACGCGGCGGAAGCATCTGGGGAATATTCACCTCTGCCACGCCCCTCCCTCGATATCGAAAACGAAGTTGGCAATAAAACGTGTCGGCCCCGCTTCGGCACCCTGGGGCCTCCAGCGATCGTCGGTCGTCGCAGGAGGCCGGAACAATTTGTTCGAGCGTGGGCGAGAGGTGGGAAGAGCAGTGTGGTGGAGTGGAGTGTGGTGAAGTACGGTGAGCTGGGTTGCCTTGGCTTGGGCCGCGGTGGGTTGTGGTGGGCTCGGGTTGACTTCGAGGTAGGTTTGGGCGGGTTTCCGGACCACAGAAACTGCCGAGGGACGGTGTTGTTGTTGTTTCTTGTTTTTCGTTGCTCGCTCCTCGACATTCGCCGCGTGCTCCACATGGTCTCGATATTTCAACATGGCCAACATTTCCATCATTGTGAACGATCCCCTTGAGGGCTCGGTGGAAAAAAAAACGCAAATTCCATTCACACAGAATGCAGCACGGCTCAATTAGTTTTAAAAATACCAAAACAAGGAGGCAAATATGAAAATTTGAAAAAAAGTTTTAGATAGAAAAATGGACAAAAAAAAAATAAATAAAAAAATAAAAAATAATGCAAGTGAAGGCTTCAAAAGTTTACGCTGAACATTTTTTAAATTCTATTACTTGGATCAAGTGTACAACAATTTGAATAAAACTGCATGTTGCACCATATGAAAAACAATTTATTGAAAAATTGTAAGTGAAAGCATTTCAAATATTCAAATTGTTAGTCCAAACAGTGAATGGCAATCTTCTCATCATTAGCAGAAAATTTCCAATAATTCATCATCTCAACGTCATCCACAAAATAAATTCACTTGTTCAACTTCTCCATCCGATCCCTTCCAGCCGTCTTCGCCAATTTCCCCACATTTCCAGCAATTGTTATTCACTTCCTACTCACCACTACCACGTCGCATTTCACCTCGCGCTGCCCCTTGGCTCTTCCCTCCTTCCTTCTCACCTCTTCTCCTTCTTGTCTTTCTTGGACAAACTTCCTTCGTCTTGGACGAACTTCTCTCTCTCTCTCTCGCTCTTTATGGCAAACTCCCCACTCCTCGGACCAACTCCCCTCTCCTCACTCATATTCACCACAGCCCATAAATTCGCCCCTGTCAACACCGCGGCGCGACCACGCAACCGACTTAGCAACCACATTTATTGCTCTTCCTCCCCGCGGCCCGGCGTCACCACCGCCCTCCCCCTCTCAACCCGCTCTCCCGCCCTCCCACGGCCTGTCGCGGACTTCGCGCTGGGCGGCGGATGGCGGATGGCGGTGGCGACGGTCGCCGGTTGCCGGTTGTCGGTCGCCGGTTGCCGGTTGTCGGTCGCCGGTGTCGGTGCAGGAAACCGCGGGGCACAAAGTAATTTATGCCCTGCACGCGGATCAATTTTTCATAAGCGACGGGGGGCGGGCGGCTGGTGGGCGTGGCGTCGGTGAGTATCGACCACATGCAACTCACCACAATGTGGGAGAGGAGGGGGAAGGCGCGACTCGACCCGACTCGACTCCGAGGCGAGCGAAGCCCTAACGAGCTGCAAGTTTCATGAAGTTGTCGACGGCGTCCTCGTCGTCGTCGTCGTCGTCCTCGCCTCGGGCAGCGCTGAGGGAGGGTTGGGAAGGGTTGGGAAGGGTTGGGAAGGGTTGGAAGGGAGGGAGGGGGTGCTGGGGGCGTCCGTCACCGATGGGCGTGGCGGGCGGCAGGCGTCGTCGCCATCGCATGCGTCGCAGGTGTTGGAAGGTGGTTTATTCGATCCATGGATTTTGCCCCGACCCCACCGACCTCAGCCGACCCTCACCGATTTGAGCCACCGACCTCAGCCACCGCCCTCTCCCTCGCTGGCTTCAATTTCGGTCGTGTGGAATTTAATGACTTCATTTTGCAACGCATTGGCAACGCTGCGCGCGCGAAATCGTTTGCTCTTAATAATTTACGGATTTCCAGAGAGCGCACAGGGAACGGAGATCGCATTCGAAATGGCGCTCGCAATCGCTCCAGTGGCGCCTTTCCTTGGGCACACACACACACACACACACGCACATTGGCGCTCACACATGGACATCTGCTCGCGCCCATCCCTGACTGCGCTCACACTCACACACGCTCGGTAATTGAATGCCAAACGTGACGCGGCCTCGGAAGCGAAGCCGAGTCGGAGCGTGTGAGGTGAAGTGAGGTGAGGTGGATCTGGTGAGGTGGATAAAATTTCGTCTTTCCTTTTTATCGTTTTCAAATTTTCCATAATTTTGTGTTTACATTTTTTATATAATTTTTCATAATTCTTCATAATGATAATGATTCATAATGATTCACAATTTCTGAGAGTTCTTCATAATTTGTCGTAATTTTTTTAATTCTTCATAATTCTTCATTCTTCACAACATTTCAATATATTTACTAATTCTTCGTAATTTTTCACAATTCTCTACAATATTTAGTAATTCTTCAAAATTGTGAAAATCGTTCATTAAATTCGTTTTTTTTTAATAGCTCTAGTTTTCATTATTATCTATAATATTTAGCAATTTTTCATGATTTTGAAAATGTTTTCATTATATTACAATAGTTTTATTTTCATAGTTTTTAATTTTTTTCCACAATTTCTCATTACGTTTCATAGTTCTTCATTATTCTTCGTAATTCCTTAGAATATTTCGCAATTCTATATAATTTCTCTAAATGTTCATCAATTTCCAAATTATTTATTTTTCTAACTGTTATAATTCTTTAACATTTTTCATAGTTTTTTTCTTCACAATATTTCCTAATTTTTTATTACTTGGTTTCATCATCATTTTTCATCTTCCAATGTTGCATTGCATTTATATTTTATTATTAATTACATTATATTACATTATTTATATTTATTTTTCTAACTTTTATAATTCTATAATATTTTTATAGTTTGTATTTTTCATAATATTTCATAACTTGTTATTTCCTCATAATTTTTCATCTCCAATTGTTATTGCATTGTATGTTTGTTTCATTTCCCTTTTCCCCGGTCTCGATGTTCGCTAATCACCCTTTTCTCTCACCTCTCCCTTCATTAAACGCCACTCTCCATTTTTCTCCCCTACTTCCTTCATCTCCGCTTCCCCAACTTGGCCACCTTTCAGCTGCCTCCGGCTTCCACCTTCACCGATGAATTGGGGACATTTTTCCACCTCCAGGAATCCTCGACGAGTCCCTTCGAAAGGGGCCTCCAACCCCGGCCCGCGACGACGACGGCGACGTTTTTCACTGTCAATAAAATGATAACTATTTCCGGCGAGGGGCGGAGGGAGCGGAAGTCGAGGGACGCTGCATAAAATATGGAGCGAGACGAAATAAAGCGAAACTATCATGGGAGAAGGGAGGCAGAGGCAGAGGGAGAGAGGGAGTGTGAGAAAGGAAGGGAGTGAGAGCGAGAGCAAGTGAAATGCGAAACCCACTCGTTATGCGATGCATAATGCATTAATGTATCCGGCAGAAGTGGATTCGCATCCTTTTAGCATCCCCTCAACGTCCTCCTCACGACTATCTCCATCTCTTTCTCCCCGTGGCTACCTCTCCCGGTCTTCCTCGGCCTCTCCCTCTCCCTGTCCCTCTACCTCTGCCTCATCCTTTGGCCTCTCGTTCCGCCTCGTCCTCGCTTCCCGGCTGTTTCTGATTTCGTCCAAGGGTCCTGTGCATGTGCATGTGTGTGGGTGTGTGTGTGTGTGCGTGTGTTGGGTCCTTGTCGCCGCTGCCTGTGTGGGTCGTGTTGTGATGATGGAGCGCTGGAGGACGGCGTCGTCGTCGTTGATGATGATCATGAGGACGATGATGACGATGGCGCTGAAGCTGGAGTCGCGACGACGGCACTTGAATTAGAAACCCAAACGAGAGAGAGAGGGGGAGGTGAGAGGGATAAGAGGCAATGGGAGACAGCGCGAGAGAGAGAGAGGGGGAGCGAGAGGGAAACAGAGCTTTGTCCTGCTCCCGCGTCGCCCCATCGGTGGATTAAAGCAATATATTTAATAGATTCTCCTCCATTGTTGAGGAGCGGCGATGCTGTTGTTGTTTTTATTGTTCTTGTTATTGTTGTTATTGTTGTTGTTATTTTGTTATTGTGATCATTATTGTTACTTTGTTATTGTTGTTGTAAGTTCTTGTCATCATCATAGATGGTTAGTGTCGAGTTTGCTCGGAAATATTTTTATAAAATCTTTTCCCCTCATTGTCTTGTCGTTGGTGATGATCTTGTTGTTGTTAGTTATGCAATTATTGTTGTTGTTGTTGTTGTTGTTAATGTCCTTGTTTTGTCCGCGTTATTGTTGTTGTTATCACTCTGTCGATGCTGCGGGTCGAAAACTCATAAATATTTGATGAACATTTAAAATTGTGATTTCTCCCCGATCGTGAGAACACAGACACAAACACACATACTCACACACACACACACACACATACAGTTTGCAGGTTTTTGATTTTATTCTACCGCTGCTTCTTCTTCTTTGATTATTCAACCTAATTTCATGGAATTTCCGGTTGTCTTCTTCACATCGATGGAGGAAATCGTGGAGAGCTTCGGGAGATGTTGAGGGGGAAACTAGGGAGGGAGGAAAATGGAGGGAGCGAGAGGGAGAGGGGCGAGAGAGAGGGAGCGACAGGAAGAGAGGGAGAAGGAGGGGGAAAATGGGAGTCAGACAAGAACATCGAAATGTCGATTGTTGAAATAATGAAATTAATAAATAGATCACTTTGGCTCAACCCGATTTCTATTGACCATTTGTTGTCTCTTCCTCTCCCTCTCTCTGTCTCCATTTGCCTCCCCTTTCTCCACCTCCCCCTGCCCCTGCCCCTTCAACCCCCTCTCCGTCACTCGCCTCAACCCCCATCGTTCCAGCCACACCCCGTCGCCTGACCACAGCCACCCCGGCCAACTTCGACCACTCGTCGCACGCCCCTCTCCGTCTGCCTCTGATCGATTCGTGCGCTCACTAATTGGTCTTTTGGTCCCTCGGATTCCCCCTCCCCTCCCTCTCCGCTCCTCCTTCATTTCATTTCCATCACCTTCGCGTCCTTCAAAAGGACGTCGAGAACAAAGGAAGGTCTTCGGCCGGACTCGAGCCACCTGCTTGGCTTCGCCAACATCGTCGGCTTCGCCTTGGCGGCCGCTCCGAGACTCGACTCGAGTCCTTGGCGAGGGCTTCGAGAGTCCTTTGTTCGTCCTTGTGCAAAAACATCTGCCCACCTGGCCGCCGACCTCGGCGCTTGGTTCGTCCTCGTAAATTATTTTCTAATTAGCACTTTTGCTCCTTCGAACTAAGTGAGGGAGAGTGGGCGGGAGAGGGAAGTGGAGAGAGAGAGGGAAGGGCGAGGGAGCTAGAGAGAAGAGGGCGTGAGAGAGGGAGCCGGAGGAACGCAGGTAGAGAGAGAGAGAGAGAGAGAGAGAGGGGGAGAGTGAGAGAAGCCGAAGGTTCGTGATTTAAAAAACAAAGAAGAAAATTGAAATAAACCAATCTTTTTCATTCATCTCCACTTGTGGAAATGTCAACCGGACTCTTGTTCTTCTTGCCTTCGCCACAATTCTAGGGACGATTTTCTCACCCCCTTTTCTCCCCTTTACACCCCAGTTCCCCCTCTTTTCCACCGCCTTCCTCGCCATCCCTGGTCGACTTTGTTGCCGTTGACTTGGGGCCATTTGGATAGAAGGCGGCCGACGTCCGCCCACCGGCCTCTTTTGTGTTCCATCGCTCTCTCCTTGTCTCCCTCTCCCCTTCGCCCGCCGCCCTCTCGTCAAAGGGCAGCTGCCGGTAACGTCCGTCATTCATACCGACAAAATGGCCGTCCATTGACTTCCTCTCTGCGAGAAGGCAAGAAATCATAGGAGAAGAGTAGAGAGGAAGGAGAGCAAGCAGGAGAAGGAGAATCAGCTAAAAATATATGTGCATTTCGGAATATTTCTATTCAAGTGAAAATTTTACTTTGTTTCAGTTCATTGTCTTGTGAGGAATTCCTTCAATATTGTTTTAATATTTCTTTGGTTTTCTATACTCGAATTCATACACTCTAATTTATTTATTTTCATTGCCTCAATTGTAAAATATGAAATTTATTTTGATTCTAATTTGTGTTTTGGTTTTTCGAGGTAAAACGCACTTAAAAATATAAAAATAAATAATGGAAATGTACTTTCGATTCAATTCATCTCGGTGTTCGCAATTATCGAGTTCGTTGTTATGTTTATTGTTTTTGATTATTTTGTTATAAAATTGTTCCTAATGATTGTTTAGACTTGGCTTTTGATCCACGTCTTCCTCACTTGGGGTCTCGTCCTTATGGTGCCTTCCGGTCCAGCACCAAGCACCAGGCAGGTGTCGGGCGTAGTGGTCAAAACAACAAAAACAACAACAACAATCTCCAACAAAACGCCCCAGAGCCCTTCGCACCAATCGAGGCATTCGATTGTCTCGGAGGGCTTTCAAAAGGGTTCAGGGAAGGCAAAGGCCAAGAGGAGACAAAGGCAAAGAGATCGGAGAGACGGGCGTGCGAGTGAGAGAACAGCCGTGGGGAGGAGCAGGAGAGCTGGAGAGGTGGCGAGGCGCCCCTTGGAGAGGGTTTCATTAGGCCCAGGACACCTTCGACTGCGATTGGGGGGCGGCAGAAGTCGCCGCTTGATGGGGCTCTAATTGAATGGCTTCCAAGGACGAAGGACGAGGGGCGCGGGTCAGGGGGCGTCCCTCTGTGTCGGCGGGGAATTTAATTCGATTGGCCTCCCAGTGGGCGCCGCGGGAGGTCCCGATTGTCAGGTTCGCTTCGTTACAAATTTGAGTCGAATTGGAGTCCAGGCTTCCACAGTAAAATTAGCGTGCTAACCAAGGAAAGCCACTACTAATTTTTGTAAGAAGCAATATTTTGTTTTTTTTTAAGTTTTTATAAACGATTGTTTAACATAAAATATATATATTGTTTTTTTTTTCGCCAAGAACATTTTTAATTATAATTTTTTTCTGGCCTTATTTTAGAATTCGGCGAAGAAAGTTTGTGAATTTGGAAGGGAATGCTTTCAATTTTTACCATTATGTATTAATTGTTTTGAAGAATTTTCCACTTTTGGTGAAGAGCAATTTTTTGCTATAATTTGGAAAATATTTATTTAAAAAGACAACTTTTATTATTTGCTATCTCAATGACTTCGTAGATTTACAAATTCTTTGCTTCTAATCAATTTATGATATCGTTAATTTTCCCAAAATTTAAGAATTTTCAATCCATTTTTGTAATTCAATTTATGCAATAATATTTTTATAATTATTTTGCCATTTCCAACATACTTCAAAACGTGAAATTGTTCTCTTTTTTATTTAAAATTTTCTGTCTTTTTTGTGCAAAATTTGCAAATTTCAATCAAGCTGGTTTGGTTGGCTACGTTTATTTTTTGATAGCATTTTTTATGTCTCCTTCACATTTTTATATATTATATTTTTTGTATTTAAATTTTTTTTCATTTCTATATTTCATATCAACTATTCTATAACTGATAATTTTTATTTAATGTCAACGATGTCTTCGCAAATTGCTTTTGTTTTCTGAGTAAATTGCGAGGAATTTGTTTCGTCAGGGACGATGGGACCCCAAGCGACCATTCACGACACACACAAGCACTCAAACGCTCACACACACGCAACATTTACACATGCACACTCACACACGCACCCACACACCCGCCCACTCTCATGCACACATGGCGACGAGCAGACATTTTTAAAAGTGAATTTCCGTCGATTCCCGCTGAAGACTGTTTAATAATCCTTCAGTTGTGTGTGTTCGTGTGTGCTGGTGTGTGTGCGACGCCCGTCTGGGGAGTCGTAAATTGTGTGCTAGTTACTGTTGTTGTTGTTGTTGTTGTTGTTGCAACTGTATTTGTTGCTCGTCATTTATTTTTATAACAAACTCTGCTGGGAGACATTTTCCGGCTGTCAGACAAAAGACGCCAGACAGCCAGAAGCGATAGATAAATCGTCTGGGGCGGAAATTGAAATGCGATCGATTCGCATCGGATCGAATCGAATTCTCATCCCCAGCATATGCTGGTGAGTGCGTGTGCGAAAGAGATGGCGAATTAGTTTCGGTTTAACGCGGAAACTCAAAAATCGAGACTCGGCTTCTCGGCGGCTGGGGTCGAAGTCTTCAATTGAATTTCACGGTGAGTCGCAAAAAGTTCGTCATCGCCGCTCTCTTTCTCTCCGTCTTCTCTTTTCCT
>OX376699.1:38299724-38518660 GCA_947389925.1 Coelopa pilipes | reverse complement strand
TTTTTCTCCGGCCTTCTCAGATCGCGGCTCGAGCCATAAATTCTGCTCGCTATCTCCCTTCATCCGTCGCCCTCTCCTCCCTCCCCGTCGCGCCACTCGCTTCACCTTCGTCTTGTTCTTCTTCCGCGGCGCTGCCTAAAATTATGCTGCGAAATCGTAAAATTTTGTGTGCGGCCGCAAAATGTTGTTTGGCGCAAATGGCTTCCGATATCGCCATCTCGCTCTTTCTCTCTTCTTCTCCCTCCTGTTCTTCCTCTCTTTCCCTCGCGCTGTCTTTCTCCCCTCTCTTTCCCCCTCTCTCGCTTTGGGTTCATTTGATGGCGTCGTTTTTGCTGTTGTTGTTGTTGGTGTTGCTGTTGCTGGCGTTGTTGTTGTTGGTGTAGCCATTAGTCGCATTATTATTGTTGTTGTGTTTGTTATTGTTGTTGCTTTCTTTTGTCGCTGTTTTTGTTGTTTTCATCTCCGTCCTTCCGGCGGCCCCGCGCACGACATCCTCCTGGCATCTTTCCACAAGTGCGACCGAGCCATAAGTTGTGAAACCGCCAAACGCACACTAACACAAACACACCCACACCCCCCATACACACACACACACATGCACACAAACACCGTCAGCCGCCAACCACCCGGGGATTCCTCAGTATCGTCTCTCGCCTGTTCCAACATCTTCATCATCGTCTGCTTTTTGGGTGGCTTCGCCTGAGCGAATTGGATTTCTTCTTCTTCTTCTCCTCTTGGGCTTCTTTTTCTTCTCTTGGGCCACCTCTTCTTCTTCTACTATTGAGTTTCTTCGTCCTTTCTTGGGCTTCTTCTTCACCTCTGGCGTTTCTTCCTGTATTGTATTTTCCTCATCATCCTTAATATAAAAGATTTCATAAAGAAGGACATTTTTTCATCACAATTTCTTGATCATCAACTCTGGATCATCACTTGCCATCATTTCATATTCTGGTGAATATTCTTCATCATTATTTCTTGTTTATCTTCCTTTATCCTCATTTCTTGATCTTCTTTCTTTAACATCTTTCTTGATCATCTTTCTGTAAATTTCCTTCTTCATCATAATTTTTTCATCATCCTCTTTGCTTTCAACACCTCCTTTTTCATCACCACCGTTGCGACTTGGTTTAAATCACTTCATCTTCATCACTTCTACTCCAACATCTGATGTAGCTCCAAATTTTTCGACTCTTCTTCTCTTTTTGTGCTCTTCCAAATTCCCGTCCGAAATCTCTTACCATTTCCTTTCCACATCTCTTCCCACTTCCCACTTCTCTCCTCACTTTCCTTTCCCACTGCCTTCCCACTGCCCTTCCCTTCCCTTCCCCTGTTCCCTTCTCTTTTCCCATCACTCATAACTTTCCGTCTTCCCTTCCCTCGTCTGCTTTTAGTGTTCATTTCCCCAGCCCCTACTTCCCTATTATGTACATGTATTTCCCCCGAATACCCACCAAGTTCGCGGCCATCTATTGCAGAATACATATCTATATCTGTGTGTGTGTGTTGGAGAGTGTCGGAGCACTACACAAGTGCTCATTTCGGCCGCTTAAAAGGCACATTTGCCTACTACGTCGCAAATTGGGCCGCGAAGCCCGCTGAGTGCCGGACCCAGCGGTGAACGCGCGGAATCCGAGCTGAACTGGTGGCGCCATTTCTGCCATCCGCCATCCTCCAACCACTCCCCGGTGGATGACAACGAGTCCCTGGTGTGCCGAAAGGGAGGCTCGTGGAAGCGCTGGGTCCGAACTGGGCTGGGCAACTTCGCCTGCTTCGATTTCAATGCGAATCCGAGCACGGCAATCGAGTCAGATCTTTTCCCAAAAGACCTCGACTCCTCATCCTCCAGCTCTCCATCTCCCTCTTCCTCATTACCTCCCTCTTTTCCTCTGATTGCGCGTCCCTTCCCCTGCTTCCCTCGGCCGGCCTGGGAAACCCGAGTCAATGGTAATGCACGCTTGGCTCCTAATTGCATGCCATAAAAAGCCCCTAAATAAAAATAACACCACATGCAGAAAGAGACAGCCGGCAAGAAAGGGAGCGAGGGAGAGGCGAGAGGCGAGAGGAAGCACGGGAAAAGACGGGAGAAGAAGGAGGAGGAAGCGTGAGGAAGAAACACGACCGATATCACATGAAAAGAGCACGAGCTCCACACTTGGGGTCTCCGACGGATCAAATTCACAGTTCATTGGGCGTGTGGCCAGCGACAGGGAGCAAGAACGAGAGCGAGATGGCGGCAATGACGAGAGGGAGAGAGAGAGAGAGGGAGAGAGCGAGCGATAGTGCGGGCGGAGGACGGCAGCGACTGGCTGGAGAGCCATTAATAATGCAAGTCAATTAACTTTAATTACAGACATTTAAACCAGGGTGTCAAGTTGCGTTTATCGTGCTCTCTCTTTCGCACTCCCTCTCTTTCCTCTTCCTCACATTCCCCTCTCGCACTCTCTCTATACGTGTCGTTTTCTTCCCCTCCTTCGCCAGCCATAAATTCTGGTCTTTTCCTTCACTCCTCGAGACAGAATCTGACCGAATAAGACGCCCACGAGAGAGAGAGAGAGGGGGCGAACAGTGATACAAGGACATCGGGAGCCGGGCATATTTCATGTGCTTAACTCGGGAACTGCGCTGCCTGGACGTGGCAAATGCAGTGCACGAAATTCCAAACATTTCCGAGACCGACTCGAGATCGAGGCTGAGGCCGAGGCCGAGCCGCCTGATGTGCCCGACTTTGCCATTTGGCGAGCCAATGAGGGCGAGCGGGAGGGTAAGAGAGAGAGAGAGCCTTAAATTTGACTTATGCCTGCGTCCGGCTCAGGCCGTGGCCTTGGGTCGTGGTCATTTTCATATTATTACAGGCTCGCACGCATCCTGATACCGGGAAGCCACCGAGACGTCAACATGGTCTTTGTCGGAGGAGTGCGTGAGTGTGTGTGTGTGTGTGTTTGGGAGCATCTGAGGACTTGTGTCCGTGTGCGCTCGAGTCGTTCTGGGCCTCATTCGACTGACGTCCCAAAAGTCCTCGGCTCATTCGGACTCGTTAGGCTTCGACGACTCGAGTCACGAAACGGAAAGAGGATCACGATGTTGCGGAGAGGGAGGCGGGGGAGGAGAGAAGATGGAGGGAAATCTTGGAACCTTTACGACCACGATTTGCCGCACGAGCGGTGAAGGTGGGAATAAATTTGGCATAAGTGAGGTTAAAGCAGACGATCCAGAAAATCGCACTTGGATGAGAAGAGAGGAGAGATTGAGAAGAGAACGAGGGAGAAACGTTTCAGTAGAAAAGAGAAGATATTGAGATGAGAAGAGACAAAATTGAGAAGAGAACATGGGGAGAAGAGTTTGTGAAAAGGATAGATTAGAAAGAGATTGAGAAGAGAAGACAAGCGCGTGAGTGAGAAAATATGGTGAATCAGATTGAGAAGCGCCGTGAAGAGAAGAAATTGAGGACAGTTGAGATGGAGAGTCGAAGTTGTCGAGAAGGGATGAACAGAGAACAGATTGAGGAAGGATTGAGAAGCGAAGGAACCTCGTCAGTATTTGAAAATCTCCGCCAATCCCCAAACACAAAGCCCTTTAATCATTGAATCGGCCTCCCTGAATTCGTCGACTCGCCCGAGGAAGAATTCTCGACTTCCGTCAGCCTCCGCTCGCCCCGATTCCCCGCAGATCCTCAGCCGCCTCAATCTCCATCCCTCTCGCACACGCCCGAGTCGAGCCACGAGACGCCACCTGATGTCGCTTCATGTTCGTTTCATTAGTTTTCACGCAAGTGTGATGAATGCTGAGAGCGAGACTTCCAAGTGAGGGAGGTTTGAGAATTATTGCCAACGTCAGTCCCTCTCTCTCGCCCTCTCTCTCATACGCTCCCTTTTTTTCTCTCTCGCTCTCTCTCCGTCTCATTCGTAATTACAACTGCTATAACAACGACTTCTACTTTGCTATCGAACGCTAAGGTTTAGTTGAAGGTTTGGCAGGAGGACCAACGGAGACAACAACAAGAAGGGAAACGACTACAGCAACAACGGGGAAGACGACAACGAGAAGGACGACAAATCGACCACAAGAAAAGCAACAACAACAACAACAACAACAAGAACAAGAACAATTGCTTCCACTACGCCTGCAGCACTCGATTCTGATTACGATATCCGTGAGCGCTTCGCATCCACACACACAGCGACACGGGCCACTCACACACACTATCATCACCTCTCTCTCTCCCTCTCCCTACCTCCCTCTCTCTCTTTCACTCACTCCGCCTCGCCCCCCCATCGCTGGCGCCTGCTGACAAATTGCATGCGAATGAGCCACGAGCGGAGCCGGGACTCGAGCACGAGACGCGAGCGAGCGCCGTTTGACAGGCAGCTTATTTCCCGATTTGTCCGCGAGGGGGGTGGGGGGAGCAGAGGGGGAGGGTGGGGGAGTCCCGGGATCCTCGCTGATGGGAAATCCATCGCAGGACCGGCGTCTGCTGCCGGTTGCCGGGAATCAAATGGTAATTTGTAACCCGGCAACGGAGACACGGAGCGAGTGAGGGTGGGGAGGGAAGGTGGAAGGGGGGAGAACGACAGAGAAAGGGGGAAGGTGGGGCGAGAAAAACAGGGCGAAACGACGAAATCGACAGAGGGAGCGGGGCCAGCGACGGAGAAACTGCTGGGACTGCTGGGACTCCTGGGAGTCGCCGACCGCAGCCAGTCGTCACTCGATGCCCGGCGTCCTCCACCTCATTACCGAGGCCTCGCCCTCTTCCTCTTCTTCTTCAGCACCTGGGCCTCCTGCTTCTCCTCCTCTTCCTCCTCTTCCTCCTGTTCCTTTATCTTCGCCCCGTGCCCTCCCTGCGCCTCCAGATCCGCCCGAGGCGATTGATTTGAACCGATTTCTACACGAGCTCCCCTCATTTGTATTCCACGTTCTTTCGCACGTCCGTCCATCCGTCCGTCGGGCGGTTCGACTGACTGCCCGAACATCCGTCCAGCCGGCAGTCTGTCCGTTTGTTCGTGCCTCGGCGAAGTCGCTCGGATTCCCCTGTCAGCGCCTCTGGGGGCTTCGGCCGATCGACGTCTCAATCAGGGGCCGGGTCGCGACCCGACTCGACCCCGAGCAAACGTTTTGACTCTCTTCTTGTCTTCTCTCCCTCTCGTGCCTCTCCTACCTCTGTCTTGTCTCTCTCCCATCTGTCTGTTTCTTTTGATCTGCCTGTCTCTTTCTCCATTGCCCTTTAACTGAGTTTTGCTATCTGACCAATTGACTGGATTCCTCAACCGTCTTCTCGGTGTCGTCTTTCCTCCATCTCCTTTCCACCTCTTTCTGTGCTTCCCTATTACTAATCCTTTCCCTTCTTCTCTTCCGATTGTTGGTCCTTTCTGCTACTTCTCTCTACTTTTCTGCCAACTTCTCTTGCCACCCATCTCTGCTTTTCTTCCTGCTCCTCACCCTACTCCTCGCTCGACTCCTTTGCCTGGTTAAGTTCCTCCTTAGCTCCTCCCTCATCCTAATCCTCATCCTCATCCTCTCCCTCCCCCCTCCTCTCCATCCCAGCCTCCCCTTCATCTCCTCAGTTTCATCCCTGTAAATCTCTTCGTCCTCCTCATCGTCGTCGCCGACCCCCTCCTGATCTCCGAGCTGTCCGTCACATTCTCGGTCTCCCACGGCCTCCTGTCTGTCACTCCTCGGCTCCACCTCTCCCCCTCTTCTTCTTCTCCATCTTCATCTCCAACCCACGCGCCTTTGCCCGCCGGATCTCGGCCGATATCGAGGTCGAGACCGAGGCCGAGGCCGATGGATTCGGTGAATGCCTTGGTGTCGATCTCTTCCCACGTTCTGTCATGTTGCCCCAATTGTTGTTGTTGTTGTGCCTGTTTTAGTAATTATTCTTGTCGTTGTTTTGTTGCTGATGTTTTTCTTGTCCTCGTCGTTCTCGTTGTTGCTGTTCTTGTTCTGCTGTTCTGTTTTTCAACAGACCATTTCCGACAATGTTGCTCGATGGTGTCGACGGTTGTTGGTTGTTGTTGTTGTTACAGCATGGCTCTACTCTGGTCAACTGCTGTTTCCATTGTTGCTATTGTTGTTGTTGTTGTTGTTGCTGTTGTTGTTGAGGTTTTTGTTGCCCTTTGTTGCCACTTCATCTCCTCGCCAATCACCGGAGGAGCCGGGTTTAATCCCTCCAAAACTCTCAACCCATCGTTTTCCGCCTCGCTCACTCACTACCTCTCCCCCGCTCTCCCTCTCGCTGCCTATTTCCCTCTCCTTCCCCCCGCTCCGATCGATCATCGGTCCCTCGTGTCGACCCCACGCCGCAGTCCAAACTTTTTTAGCGAACCCTTCGCTGTGTCTGTTTCTGGCCGCCTCCTTCGTTGCCCTGCCCCTCTCTTGTGACTTCCTCCTCACGCCTACGGCTTCCCCTTCTACTCCTCTACTCCTTATTCTTCTTCTTCATCTTCTTCCTCCCCTTCGTTCCCCCTTTCCCTTCTCATCCCAGCCTCCGGCTTCGCTCCTCGCCCTCCTCTCATCGCCAGCTCCTGTCCGTCGATGTCTAATTGTGTTCTTGTCAGCCGCTGTTTCTCCTTCCCCAGTCGGCCTCTCTCTCTCTGTCTCCCTCTCGCTCAGTCTATCTCTTCCTCTCCCTCGCTCTCCTTCCCTCCTTCGTTATCGACCCGTCCTTTCAAGCTTGCAAATTTCGGCTCCCCAGCCTCGCCCCAGCTTCGTCCATCACTTCGTCCTTTCCTCCGGCCGTCCGGCCGTCCATCCGACGTCTGTCCTTTCGTCTGTCCGTCCGCCTGTGTCTTTATCTGTCCGTCCGTCCTTCGCAAACACTCGACTGCATCTCGATCCATTCGCTTAATTATAACTTTCATTGTTGCTCGATTGGGTTTCGTGTCGCTTGCGGGTGTCGGAGCGAGATGGAGAGGGAGAGAGGGAGGGAGAGGGCCAGATTAAGGACGGCTGAGAGGGGGAGGGAGGGAAGCGAGCGAGAGGGCGATATCTATGTGTGTTTGCTCAATTGTCTGGAAAAATGAACCACTTTCGATAATTGTTTGGTCGCCTCTGTCGCTCTCTCTCTCTCTCTCTCTCTCTCTCTGTGTCTGACTCCCTGTCCGTCTCTCCGTGATTACAATAATTTGCAATTCGTGTTTCGGGCGGTTTTTCGTTATTGTTGTTGTTGTTGTTGTCGAGGTTCAATGATGTTGAAAATGTATTCCTTTGTCTCGAAATTATTTTCGTTGTTCGCACTAATTCGATTAATCGAATTAGGTTTGTTGTTGCGTGGCCGTGGACGAACCCCCAGGGAGGTGATGGGGGGGGGGGCGATGGAGTTCGTGTAGGTAGAGGGGAGGAGGAGGCGGTGGGAAAGGAGAAGGTGTGAAAGAGAGGAGTCTGTGAAGTTAAGGAGAGGAGGAAGGGAAGAAAGCCAAAGTGGATTCGGCTGAATCGAATGACGATTTTTGGATTTGTTGGAATTTTTTGACAGACTCGGATCGTTCTCTAGCCCGGTCTTCAAGGGAATCTCAATCGACTCCACGATCCTGCCGACGAATCCGAGGTCCTCGCCCAAGACATCGCAAAATTGTTGCCCGAGCTCCAGGCAAGTGCTTTAGAGAGCGGACAAAGACATCGTCATCTCGCCGTCACTCAGTTGCTGGCAGTGAAGTTCACGGCCCCGTCTCCTCTCCTCCTCCCTTCCTCTCTCCGCCACTCCCCTCTTCCCCTCCTCCTCGCGCAACTCCTTGAACGGAGAGAGAAGGCGGGGAGTCTCCTTGGTCTGAAGGCAGCGGCCGGCAGTTTCGAAACAATGTCGGAAATATTCGAGCCCGCTTTCCACAGGCGGGCATCCGGCGAATGGGGACTTCGGCATCTCGCTCGCACCCTCCTCCCTCTCCCTCACTCGACTCGTCGCTCTGTCTCGCCCTCTTCTTTCTATCCCTATCCCTGGTCTTCCTTTGCCTCCCCCGGTCCACGTGACCGGGTCCGGGCGCCGTGGGTTCCTTTGCATGCCGGGCCCCTGCGACCTCTCGTAATCCGCCGAGTGACGGGTCAGGGGTCAACGGGTGGACAGAGGGCAGAGGGGGGGGGGGAGGCAGAGGCCGGGGTTAAACCAGTGTCGTGGGACGTGGCATCGCCATGGACGGTTTATTATGCGGTGTTGCAGGGAATGCACACGTTCCGTTGCATGAGCCAGCAGCAGAAGAGAACAACGACAGCAGAAAACAACAAAACATAAACGGCAAAATTCCAACAACACTTTCTAGACCATGTTTACCTGGTCTCCACCACAGCAACAACAACAAGAGCAACACCAACAAGCGATTGTGTCCTACGACCAGCGACAGCGACAGCGCCAGCCGGAAGTTTGTTGAACCGCTCTGTGAGGGTTCAAAGGCTGACAGGGGGGTGAGGGAGGGGGGCGTGTGTGTGAGATAGAGAGAGAGGGGGAGAGGGAGAAGGGATTACGTGTGCGTCGGGGTGGGCGATGAGGTGAATCTGGGGAATTTCCGGGGCCATTGGTGGAGCTCCGGAGGTGGCTCGGGTGCAAAAATAAACACAAAACAACTATCCTTAGGATATGTTGTTGTTGTAATTATCCCCGTTGCTATTGTCACGGTGGTTGCTGTAATTATCCGTGTTATAGCCATATATTAAAGCTTGCTGTAAATATAGCCTTTACTCCAGTAATCGTTGCTTCTCCACTTGATCTCTCCTCTCGTATTTCTTACTATTACTATTATATTTACTGCCAAGAGATTTCTCCCGATGCTATTCATTTAATTACAA
Source organism: Coelopa pilipes (assembly GCA_947389925.1). Classification (NCBI taxonomy): domain Eukaryota; kingdom Metazoa; phylum Arthropoda; class Insecta; order Diptera; family Coelopidae; genus Coelopa; species Coelopa pilipes. The sequence continues at coordinate 38,509,891 of OX376699.1, read as the reverse complement.
AATTCCTCCGGTCATGGTGGGAAAATCGCGATGATTTTCGCCCCAAACCCCTTCGAGAAAATCAAAAATTTCAATCGCAAATCATTATCGAACTCACCTTTCCACAACACCGGACTTCTCAAATTCTCGATTCGATTAAAACTGAAAGAAAGCGGGAGAAAGAGATATAGTCATTATTTATTGAAGCATTTAAAAGGCTTTTCTGTTCCGACGAACTTCTTGCAAAGCTTTAAAGTTTGTCTTGATTTTTCTTCATTTTATTTTTCGTATCGTGACGTGAAGTTTGTTCTTTTGAGTTGCGAACATGCCAGCAGGACATCGGGAACTGGAAGTGGACAAGGAGAGGTCGAGGGGGGGAAGCGAGGCAAGAGCGAGAGGCCGGGATTCGCCTGACGAACGAGGCGCCAAGTATTGATTTTTCTTCGCCGGACTTTCATCGACTTCCATCGACCTCCCTCGCAATTTTAGCGTTCCGGATATTTTCGGCCCCCGGGAATTCTATAAATACTCAGGTCGAAACTCATTAAGACGTCACTTCCGGGCGTTGAACGGGCGGCAGAGGCCGGAGGACGGAGGCTGGAGGTTCTCGTCCTCCTCCTCGTGATGGGCCCGGCCTCGCTCGCCGGCCGCTGTCGCTTCGCATGTTCGTCATGGCTCCGTCTCTTTTTCCACCTCGACCTGAAGTCAACGGCTTCGACATCGCCGTCGCCGTCGACTTCGACGTCTTCGACGTCTTCGGCATAAATATTCCAATCACATTTTCCGCCACGAATTATGACCGCTGTCTCGCTCTGAGACAGTCGTCAGGCAGTCAGGCAGCCAGGCAGGAGGATAAATTTCGATTCCCGACAGGCAAGCGCGACCGCGTCGGCTTCGCTCCGCTCAGATCCGCACGAATTCGCCAGCGGATAAGGCGGATAATAAATTTGCATTCGAATCGCTTGGTATTTATGTGGCTTCGTGCGGATAAACCATTCGGATAACGAGTTTCGTCAGTTTGCGCCAACTGAAGTTCCACGAATCGACCAAATTGGACGCCTGGATAACGCGGTACTGCGACGAGTGGCACACGGATAAGTTAATATGAATTTTCAGTGGATTTATGAGCCGGATAAGTGGATTGAAGCGGTTCGAGGGAGCTTTTGGGTAATTTCAGGCATTCGGATAATGCGGATAAGTTGGAGTAATGATATTTCCATACCTTCGGCTAAGGGAAAATTACTTTTGTGTGCTTTTCGCCTTCGTTTTCCACCCCGGATACAGCGGATAAACGCTTCTCGTGAATGTATTTGGTTAATTCGTGAATTTAAAACATTTTTCAACCACTCCTGCGCAGTTTCCACTCGCGGATAACAACTGCATGTCAGCTTCGGCATCCCGTTCCGGCCCGGATAACTGGCCGAGCGGCTTTTCCCACATTCGGATAAGTGGTAATTAGTCCGCAGGCGTCGACTTCCGTCTGATTCTCGCACTGGATAATGCGATAGAGTTTATTTCACGAGCTGTTGCAATTTCCACATTCGCTGCATTCACTGCATATGCGAAATTGATTTTATTATCCCCGTTATTTTTTCCAATTATTTTTTGGTACTTTCTCTCTCTCTCTCTCTACCTCTGAATCCGCCAGTTGTTTCCATGTTTTTTGTGTTTTTATTGTTCCTCTTTTAGTTTCCAACGTCCACAGCTCTGTATCAAAGTTTTTGCATTTTAATTTTTATTTCAGCTTATTTATATTGTTTATTTTATTGTACAAATTTTTGCTCTGAACTTTTTGTTCCATTAATTTTTTCATCATTTTCAAACTTTCCCCTTTTGGTCTCAACTTTTTTCCATTTTCATTTCAAGTTTACCCGTTTTGATTTCGAATTTTTCTTTCCTGTTATGTTGTTCTATTTTTCAATCCTCAACAATTGTTCCATTTTTTTCGTTTCTTTTAAGTTTTCCATATTTTATCTCCAATTTATCGGCCCTTTAAATTGTTTTTCTTTTTGGATCTTTTAAATTATCCTTATTATTCTTCATTTTTATTTGCTTCCAATCGCTTCCTCCATTTTTATGTGATATTTTGGCGATATTTTTCGATACTTTTTCTCGATTTTCCTTCTGATATATGTTTCGTGTTTTTCGTTCGTTGAGTTGTTCTTTCGTCGCTTGTTCCTCTCTCCCTCTCTCTCTCTCTCCCTCTCGCTCTTAATGGCAGCAAATTGAGGCGAAATTATGTCCAGACACATGTCGTCGCCGCCGACCACGTCCCGCTCCCGCCTGCGGTCCTGTGGACTGCATCCCTACGGCTCCTTCTCTCCTACTTTTTCTCGTTCGTTCTCCCTCCTTTGCCGCCTTCTCCCCGTCTCTCTCTCTCTTTCTCTCTGGGAGCCAGTGTCAACATATGGAGCGAATTAAAAATGTGAACCACGCACGCATTCGTTTCGTTTCGTTTCGCTTAATTTCGCTCGCCTCGGGCGGCCCTCGTTAATTTCGGCGTATCGACAACACGCCCACGACCTCCCTCTCTCCTCTCTCTCTCTCTTTCTCACTCCGGAGACTCCTCTCGCTCTGCTTGAAATTATGGAATTTCGTTCGACGACGTTGTTGGACACGGAGTCCCAGGGTTTTTTGCTTTTATTGTCTTCTTTATTTTTGTTTTTATTTTTATTATTATTCTTCTTGCCTTGTCGTTGTCATTGTTCCCTTCATTGTTGTTGCGATTGTTCCTTTCCTTCTTTGTTGCTGCATTGTTTTTGCTCTTCTCCCCCCTCACGATCGTCAGCCTGTTGTGGTTGCGGTCAATTTCAATATTTTTTTTTTATATTTATGCTATTTATTCAGAACAAATTTTTCCTCTCCCCTTTTTGTTATTCGGTCTCCCGATCATCGAAAAAAATTTTTATTTCGGTTTAATTAAATATTTTGCACACAATTCATCGCCCTCTGTCGCTTTGCAATCCGCTCATTATTTGCATTTGAATTTTTTGTTTTTTATTTTCATTATTCCATGTTTTCTGTGTTTTTCCATGTGTTCGTGTTTATTTTGGGGATTCATTATTTCCGATGCTTCTTTGTATTAATTTTACATTCGAGTATCGGGATTATCCGGATTTATATTTTTGCTGATAATTTAGGTTTTAGGAATTGTAATTTAAAAATTTCAGTAGTTCAACTATTTCTAAAACTTATTTATTTCATGTTCATTTTCATTTCCCTACTAAGTCTTTGTGTATTTCTCCCCATTATATGTTCGCGGTTTTTATCAACAATTTTTTAATTAAGCAATGGTTGATGAATGATTGTATTAACAACAAATTTTTTGTAATTTTGTATACAAATTATTTTTGGTTTTCAACTCGACCTTTGCCAATTGAAATTTCAGAATTTTTTTCAATTTTCCTTACATTCAAATTTACTCTGGCCCTAAATTTATCCGTTTTCGACCTGCTCTTTTGTTCCGTCTCCAGCCCGCTCCTTATTTGATCCTGGATCTATCCGTACCGTTTCTTCGGGGTATCGTGGGCAACGAGCTTCGGTTCTCGGCTCCAGCTTGATCTTCACTTCACTTCACTTCACTCGCTGGCTTATTCGTGAGGACTTTTATTAATAAATTCCCACCGCCTCCGTCCTGCCGACCCCCACCAGCTGTGGTCGTATCTGGGTGTGGGGTGTTTGAACACATTCGGAAGTCAGGACATGAATTGTAAATAAAAATTAACGTGCATGTTTCATAAATTCGCATGCGACTGCCGACAGTTTTATCTCGCCCACGCAGCCGCAGAGGGCAGCAACAGCACAAAAACACAACAACAACAACAACAACATGAAGAAGGAGGCAAAGCGCATCACACGCTGCGTTGCATAATGCGCGAGCTGTGTTTAATGAACAAACTCCGTGCCGCAGGCGGGCTCCTGAATCGGCTCCGTGTGCGCCTTTGTGTGGCTCCCTATGGGTGTGGACGAGTGTGGGTGTGTGAGTGTTTGTGTGGGCGGCATTTGTGTGCGTGTTTGCATTGGCTGCTCGCAATTTATCGACTTCATTCGACATTCATGATTTCACAATCATCGTCAGTGATAGCGTCGAAATGCGATTGTTTTTTCCTCCCCTTCCCCAGCCCCCAAGAAATTACCTGCCATTAACTAATCCGAGCCCTGTTTGCGACGCCATTCGCCCATCCATTAGACAATTCGATCTCTCTGGCGTTTATCCCGATTATCCGCAGCTCGTGGGATGGCTGAAAATATCATTTGGCTTTAAATGCAACGGAAGTTTCGGAGTGAATTCGTTATCCCTTTGTGCGGATAATCGTATTTCAGAGTTAAAACGCCTGGTACTCAATCGTACTCGATCGTAGACTCATATCCGAAGCTGCTCTCGGGTTATCCGAATTATCCGCAGCTCGTAGGTTGGTCAAAATTTTGATTTTCTTGACGTGACCCTTGGATTTGGGGGAAAATACGTTATCCGCTTGCTCGGATAAACGTATTTCGACATAAAAACACTCACACATCGCTACAAATCACTTCAGAATCTACGCCGATGAAGTTTTGCGTTTATCCGGTTTATCCGGGGCGCACAGGAGCGCTCAAATCCGAACCAAACTCGACACTAAGCTGAGATGCCCTCGAATAATCGAAATTCGTTTCGTCTCCTGCTCGAAATCCCATGGAATGTCTGTTGAAATGTTTGAAAAGCTCGCCTTATGTTCGGATAACTTGGCTCGGAGTGCATATGGTGTTCGTCTCGGCTCGGCCTGTTCCGCATGAGGTGGCCAAAGTCTTGGGAGCTTTTGACAACACATTAATTATCCACATGCCTTATCCGCCCGCATCGTTTCGCTGCGATTTAATTAAAATTCTGTTTGAAAAATTCGTTCCACAAATTACACTCTCCCTCTCTCTCTCTCTCTCTCTCTCTGTTTCTTTCTCTTTTCATGTGAGCCTCTCTCTGTCTCTCTCCCTCTTGGAGATTTGCTGTTGCTCATTCCGATGCTCTCGCTGGACTTTTAGCATGAACGCAGCATTTCTTCTGCCCGACTAAACCTAAGCTTTTCACATGTGAGCACACACACACACGCACACACCAGTGCGAGCACATGGAATACGTTCGAACACACACACTCACACACACACACACAGACACACATAGACACATGCCACACACGGCGCTCGCACTCATTTCACAGGACATTTCACCGAGCTCTGATTGCTGCAGCGAGCGCCTCGGTTTCTTCTTTTCCTCCTTCCAACCTCGATTTTTCTCGACCTCCCTCTCTTTCGCCCTCTCTCTCCCTCACTCGCTGCCTCTGCCCCCCGCTTCTCTCTCCACGTTCCCGCCTCGCATGTCAAAGGATGTGAAAACCCAGGTTTTCTTTTTTCCAACGTTGATTGGCAGCGTGGGTTGCTCCGGGATTGAGCGTGGGTGGGAGTGTGTTGGTGTGCTGGTGTGTGGGTGACTGCATTAGTGTGTGTGTGTGTGGTGACCACATCGGTGAGTTCGTGTGTGTGTGCGTGTGTGAGTTCCGGGGGCTCCTTCCGAAAGCTCTTCTGCATAATTAGCGCAGTTCTCGTCTCCCACAGCCCGAGTGGAACCCCTAATTCTCTGACTTCCGCTCTCGCTCCATCATCCTCCCTCTTTCTCACCTCCCCCATCCCTCCTTCCCTCCTTCTCTCTCTCTCTCTGTGTTTCTCTCTCTCTTCCTCTCTCCCTACCTCCCTCCCGCCCATCTCCTTAGCTGAGCTCTCTGCAACGATTTCACCTGTCAGGCTTCTCTGCCTTTCCTCCTGCTCTCCCGCCCATGGAATCCTGCTGGCCTTTGATTGCAGAGTTTCCTTCGCTCTCTCTCTCTTTCTCGTTGTCTCTCCCTCCCCCTCTCCTACTCCCATGCCCTGTCTTTTTCCTCCTTTGTCGCTGTTTTCCTTTTCCGATTTACGGGAATTTTTAATTTGCATGAAATTTTTAGACATGCTTCTCGAGCACTTGAGCTGCGCGGCATCATTTTTTCATTGCCTACTCCTCCTCCTCCTTCTCCTCCTCCTCCACCTCCACCTCCACCTCCACCTCCTTCGTGCTCTTTTTGAGGCCTTCTGAGTCGAACACGTTCCTTCCTTGTTTTAACCTCAGCCTCTGCATCCTTCGGCCGTCGCTCTTCGCCCGCGTCTCTTCATCCTTCCACTGTCCAACCTTCCTCCCTCCGTCCCTCGTCCCTCCGTCCCTCGTCCCTCCATCCCTCGTCCGTCCACCGTTGGTTTTTCCAACTTCCTTCCCTTCATTCGCCTCTGCATTCCCTCTGACTCCTGCCCTCGCAAGATGCAGGCGTTTTTCGGACATTTTCGGACATTCGTCCTCTTGCATTTCCTCCTCCCTCCTGCCCTGACCCTGGCCCCTCAATTGCCGCCCCTCCCCCTTCCACCCTCCCACACATCGCATTCCCGGGTGTTTCTGTTTCCGCTTCCGTTTCCGCTGCCGTTTGACACGAGTTCATTTTGCGCCTCGCTGATTAAAATGCGGCGCAAGTTCCGCGATAAGTTTATTACGGCGACCCCCGATCCTCCTCATCCTCTTTTCGTGTTGCTTCACGTCCTCCCATCGTCCCAATTTCTTCCCGTCCTCCCCCGCCCTAATTGAGGCTTCACTTGCAATTAATGGCCGCTGATTCACCTCGGGAGCGAGGAGTTCGTCGAGGGCTCCCGGATTCGATTGGCGGATGGTTGGGGGCGACGTGAGGGTGGGCTGGAGGGCAGGTCGAGGGCCAGCTGGAGGCCCCTAGTCGCGCCTGAGGCTTCGTGCGGCCAGGGCGAAGCCATTGATTTAATTGTCTTCTTTAGGAAGAAGCTGGAAGTCGAAGTCGAAGTCGATGAGTTTGGTTTTTCCGTCGACAGAAAGTGCCGACAATAACAACGAGGCCGACAACAACAACTGCGACGACGTCCTGTCGAGTTCCTGCTGCTGTCCTTCGCCTCGACTCCATTCCGGCAGCTCGGCAATCGCTTCGTGTCCCGTTTTTGCCCAGGTTTCGCTCGCTCTTCGTCGCCTTTGCCTCGCTCCTTCCTTCTTGGCAAATCCTGCTCGCTCTTCCTCTGTCCCGCCCTCTTCCATTCGCTTGCATTCTCCACCTTACTCCCTCTCTCTCCCTCTCCCTGTCCTTCCCTCTGTCGATCGTGTCACTGAATCGACATTTAAATTTCATTTGTTGCAAACTCAATAAAATTCCGTCCGAGTTGTTTGTCACGTATGCAACACTGTTGGCCACAGCAACAATAAACCGAGCAAAGATACAGACACGGGAGAATAAAAAGAGAGTGAGTGGGAGGGGGAGGGGAGAGGGAGGAGGAGACGGGGAATCCGTGCACAAATAACGTCATTCGCTGGACATCGAGAATTGGAATTTATAACTTTAACCCAGTTACCGGAGGGAGACGGCGGGCGCAGGAGCAGGACAAACGCAGCGGAGGGCGGAAAGAGCGGCAAGGGAGAGAGGAAGTAGCGAGAAAGAAAAAGTAAACAAAACACAGAAGCAAAAAATAAAGGAGAAAAACGTGGGGGGAAAATGAAGAAGTGAAAAAATAAAATAAGGAGAAATAAAGGAAGGAGTTACAAAAATGAGGGTGGCAAAAACAGGAGTCGGAAACAGGGAGCCCAGGGACGAAGCAAGAATGTTGAGAAAGGTGAAGAAAAAAGGATGCAGAAGAGGAAGTAAAATAAAGATAAGGAAGAAAAATGAGGAACAACGTACTGGATGGAAGGAGGCAGGATAGAGGAGAAAATCGTCAGAGATCGAGCAGCACGAAACGAAAAGGATAAGAAATGGAAAATAAAAGCAAGGCAAAGTAAAAAAATGCTAAATTGAATGAAATAAAATCATAGAAATGAAATCAAAAAAATGCAAAAATGAAATGTAAAAAGGGAACAGAAAATGCAATTTAAGAAAATCAAAAATTAAATAATACGTCAAATTAATATAAAAAATAAAAAACATGAAAATGCAAAAATGAAGTGTAAAAGGGGAACAGAAAATGCAATTTAAAAAAAATCAAACAATACGTCAAAATAATATAAAAAAAACATGAAATAACAAAGAAAGAACATTTTTTAAATATGATATAAATACGTAAACGTAAAGGAGAAACCAGAGGCGAATAAAAGGCAGTGAGAGCGGGAGCGTGAAAGGGCCAAAGGAGGAGCGCGTTCGAGCCGTAGTTCGAAGCACGAAGGAGAGGGGCGGACAAGTTTAGAAAAGGACAGAGCGACAAACTCTACAAAGGACAGCTGGAGCAGAGGACGAGCTGACTGGAAAATGCTTTTGGAGATGACAAATAAATTGTCTGGTCCGTTTGCGAGACGGGGTCCCTGGCGACATGGGCTCAGTGCTTGAGGGCAGGACAAGGGGAGGGGGAGGGAGAAGGGGAGGAAGAGGTAGAGAGTGGATGCGAGAGAGGGAGAGGGGGCTCCCGGGAGACACGACGGGGATCTGTGAATAAAGCGAAAAACGTTTTCTTGTTGCTCACACTTTGTTGTTGCCCAATTGCCCTTGTTGTTGTTGTTGCCGTTTTATTTACCTACAAATCTATGCACGTATCCTTCCTCCATCCCCCCTCCCCTCTCTCCCCTCTGCCCCTCACTTGTCCCCTCACATGGCCGTCTCTTTTGTTGCCGCCACGAGACCCGCTTTGAGGGCTCGCATATCGATTACACGGCTTTGGTGCTTGTTGTTGTTGCAGTACTTGTTGTTGTTGTTGTTGTTGTTGTTGTTATTGTTCATCGCTGCCAGAGGTTGCCATATTTTAGCAGCGATAAAGGACATTAATTCCGCTCCGATGGGCCGCAGTCGTCGCAATTGCCAATACGTTCATTCGCTCCCTCTCCCGCTCCCTCTTGCTGTCTCCCTCCCTCTAACCCCCTCTCTTTTTGTCCGTTTTTATTTTTCTTTTTGTATTTTTTGTCCCCCCCCCCCCCCCCCTCCTCGCTTTGTCGCTCTCCCCAGCCTGACCTCGTGCTCGGCATCTTCGCTCATTCATTTCCCCATCTCTCTCTTTTTCCTCGAGAATGGATCGTTTTCACCCCGGATCGTTTCTACTCCCATTTTCTTCGCCCGTTGGCTCGTCCCATTTTCCACTACTCTTTCGCTATTCCTTTTTCAACAATACCCATTTTAGTCCCATTTTAATAACGTGTTTTTCTTCATGCTGTAAACGTTTTTTAACTGCAACTGTTCTTGATTCATATAATTTTTCAATACTACCTTTTACCTCCTCCTTCAATGTCAAGTTTTTTTCTACCTATAATACCTTTTTCCCTGAAAATTATTATCAAAAAATGTGATTATAAAAATTGGCATCCAAATAGGACTTCCCATTATAATATTTCCAAACGATTTTGTTCCTACAGTACATGATTTTGAAATAAAAAAAATGATTTAATAAGGTGCAAATTCAGCAAAAACTTCAAGAGAGAGACTTTCGAAAAATCCCAATTTTCCCCATATCTCAGAGACTTGGTTTTGGCTCAGTTTTCTTTTCAATGTGATAAACTGGAAATTTTCACATTTTTTCAAATTATTGTAATACAAGACTTTGCACTTGCTTTTTTGCATTTTATGTCTCGCCACATTTTATTATTTTCTTATTTTATTTTCTTCCCCTTTTCCACTCTTCTTCTTTTGTGTTCTGCTCTTTTATGCTCTTCCTCTTCTTGGCTGTGTTTCTAAGGACGCCGCGTGCATCCTTTTAAGTCGCCAGAGAGGAAGCCGGAAGCGGAACCGCGTCTACTTCTATTGCGCCGTGCTCTCTTTTCGCTGGTGTCCGCAACACATGCAGACGTGCCCGCCCACACACACACACACACACACACACACAGACACAGCGTATTGGAGCGGGGGCGTGTGTGTGTGTGTGTGTGCGAGGAGTCGTTCGCAGTGCGATAATAAATCACTGTAAGCAGAAATTGTGTTGACGGTTATTGTCCTGGAAACGAAAGGATGCTGCATGCGCGCGGATGCATCGCACCGAGCTTCGCCGGCGGGGAGACAACGCGAGAGCAGGAGCGGAGCTGGGGAACTCGGGCCCGCAGCCGGGGCTTCGCCGCCCTCCAGGGAGCCGCCGTGGCCCGGAGCGACTCAAATTGGTTTCGATTTTCCTCCAAAAACACATACATGCATTTTGCGGAGAGAAATTCAAAAAGGAAAAGACAAAAATAAAGCATTGGAAACAGCTACATTTTAAAGACTGAAGAAGTTCCTTAGAAAGTGTTGTAAATTACAAGCAGGGTTCGAATCAAAAATTTTTGTGAATTTTGTGCGATTTTAAAGGAGCATTTTTGTAATTTTCAACAGTAATATGCAAAAAACAATGATTCAAATTTTAAATTTGTCAGAAAAAGTAATTCAAAATATAAGAAATTACTTGACAATTACTTTCAAAATCACTAGAAACGAATGTTTTAAAATTAATGGAAATTATGTTATTATAAATGAAGTTGGAAAGACAGAAAAATTTCGAAATTATTAATGAGAAAATGCTTCAACATTTTTATCTCGATTTCCCCACTTCGTCGCATTTTCGTTCCAATTAATCTGTTCCATTAAATTTGCATCTTTCCGAAATTCCCCGAAACCCTCGAAACGACCTCAATAGAGTTTCGAAAGCCCATCGAATCGAATCAAAACTTTGTGCGAATTTGGCAAAAATTTTGCCCGAAATCCAATTTGCGATTCCATCGAAAATTCTCGTAAATTCACAATGGCAATGGGAAACTTTTGAAAACAAAAACGACAACAAACACGACAACAAGAGCGAGACAACAGCAAAGACAAGAGCAAGAACAACAACCACAACAACACAAATGAATGAATTTTATCAAATTTGTGTCAAATTTCAAACAATAACTTGAGAAACAGCAACAACAATTTGAGAAAATGTAACAAAGCAAAAGACTTGAGAAACCACAAAATGTTCGGATAAAAACAACAACAATTTCATCAAAACTAACGAGAAGAAGATGAAGAAGTTTGAATTATTTTCAACACGATTCAATTAAAAATCTTGTGATTTCCAGATAAAAATGAGGGAAATAAAGTATAAAATATGTGTGTGTGTACGTTTGTATGTGTATGTGAACAAACACATGTGGATAATGTTCGCCGCAATTGAACAGCAATTGTCGTGTTCGTCTTGGCAGGAACAACAGACGACAGCAACAACAACAACAACAACACTGACAATGACGACAACAACAGTCGACAAGATCCACGAGAACAAGAAGGAAAACAAGAGGAACCTCGAGAGCGCCAACAACAAGAGCCACGAGAACGATGACAACCACGACAATAACAACAACAACCACGACAACAACAACAACAACAACATTAACTATAACAACAACAAAAGCATTAAAACCAACAACAACAACAACAGAAAACACCAGCAGCTCAAGTGCCAACAATGCTCGAAAAATCTCTCCGGCCGTCCGTTCGTCCGTCCGTCCGTCTGTCTGTGAGCACGAAACTTTCGAGATTTATTGCTCCGCCGAGTGGGAGTCGTGGGAGGTCGGGAGGAGGAGGAGGCGAGCGCGGCGAGGGTTGAAAATTAAATGAATTCGAAATGAAATTTGAAGAAACGGGCCCGAGATCGAGATCGAGAACGAGATCCACATGTGCGGCGGTCGGTCGTTGGGTCGGGGCCCGCATCCGGAGGCTCCCGGAGGCACGAGTGAATTGTGGAGCGTGTTACAACAACAACAACAATAATATCGATACCAAGCTGAACAACAACAACAGCAACAGCAACAGCGGTGATAATTGCTCCAACAATGACAGATTTTCACATATGTTACCGCGCCTAATGGAGAAGCCATAGAGCGAGAGGGAGGGAGGGAGGCGGAGAGGAAGATGAGAGATGGGGTAGAGTGCGTGAGAGTACGTGAGAGAGAGAGAGAGAGGGCGGGGGCAGAGTGGGGAAGAGAAACAGAGAGAGGGCGAGAGTGGTGAACAAAGCGCTGGCGACGAGTTGAACATGGGGAAGCCGAGGAGGGGGGAGCATTGCGGGAGAGAGGGAGAGAGGGGGGCGACAACGGGATGGGAAATTAATGAAGAAGAAGAAGAAGCATCGCCCTCGTCGTTACACAAGGGCAATATCGTCATGTGAATCGTCAATGCACCGATGTGCGAGAATTTATACATTTTTTCCCCTCCCTCGGCCCCAGCGCGCACGACCTGAAGCCACCAGACTCGGCCCGGCCCTCTTTCGTCTCCTCTTTCTCTCTCTCCTTCTCTCCTCCTTCTCTCCTCCTTCTCTCCTCCTTCTCTTCTTCGACCATGTGTCGCCGGCGAAGTCGCGTCGCAGATTCGTAAAAAGTGTCGCCCGCGACATGCGACGGCTGCCGTTGGACTCTGCTCGCAGGCCGCGTCTTCTGTCTCTTTCCCACCCTAAGTAGCCGGCGTCCTTTCTCTCTTTCTGTTCTCTTTTCTCCCTCCCCAGCCCCTGCCTTTCTGTGCCCTCCTCGCTCTCGCCTTCTCGGTCGCCCTCGCCCTCGCCCTGTCAACCGTTTATCAACGATTTTCATCGACTTATTACGCATATTACATTTCTCTCCCTGTCCCTCCTTCCCTCCCTCCTTCGCTCGATCTCCCCCTCCCCCTCCCCATCGCTCTCCCTGCCTCCCCATCAGCCTTTCCTTGTCAGGCTTCTTTCCGGCTTCTCCTCCGTTTTCAGCTCCACAATTTTTTCCACTTCGTTCTTTCTCTTCGTTCTTCTGTCTCCGTCCTTCGTTCTTTGTGTTCTCCCTCCGAAAAATGCATTCTTAGGGATTTCATCCCTCCCCCCTTCGCCCTCCCCACTTCTCCTGAGACTCCTTCCGTTTGTTCCTTGCTTTTGGCTCTACTTTTGTGTTCTGTTCATGTCGTTTTATTTAAATTTCGATTTCATTTTCTCGACTAGTCTTCTTTATGTTCTTCATTTCTCCATTTTTACCGTTCCTTTTCCTCCCCGTTCTCTTTCTCCTCCTCCACCTCCCGTCCCACGCTCTCATTTCCCCAGCTCTGGTGTCGCGCCCTGATTTATTTCAGAGCAATTTCGCGCCATAAAAGAGAGTCTTAGCCCGCATGTCGGTGCAGCCCAGCTGGCCGTCCCTCTCTCTGTCGCTCCGTCCTTCTCCTCGCCTGTCGCTCCGTCCCTCCGTCCGTCCGTCCGTCCGACGGCGCGACGGAAGCTCCGCGAAAAGGAAACGTCCATCGTAATTTCGTGGCCTGACAAGGCCATTGTCGCGTTCTTTATTCATGTCTCTCTTGTTCTCACTGTTGTTGTCACGGTTGTTGTTGTTGGTGCTGTTGTAATTCTTGTTGTTACTGTCTTGTTGCATTGCATTTGCCGCCGTTGTCGGTGCCCTGTCGCCGCCACTTGCGATGAAATCCAGAGTCGAGCATTTAATTTCTGTAAATATTTCTCCAATCAATGTGGATGCCTGACGGCAAATTGCAGTTGATTGGTCAACAAGTCAAATTGCCGCATATTTTCAGGCGATCGGGGAATATTTGCCACTCAATATATCTCAATGCCCAGGAAATATGTTGTTAAACAATTTTCTTTCACTCCCCCTAAATTTCCCTCACTCCTGAATGCTTTTTGTAGCTCCTGCCGCTCCAGCTCCGCCGACCTCTCGCTTTTCCTTTTCCTTTCATCCCCTTCCCACCTCTGCTTCTACACATTTCTTTCCCCTTTCTCTCCGCCATTTCTGTCTTTTCTATTTTGCTCCCCTTGTTGAATCCTGTTTATTGATTTGATTAAAAGTTTTAGTCTCGAAATCGTCTGCATTTGCTCAACATTCGCCTTCGCCCCCTGGGTTTGGTCCTTTCTTTGTCAGCCCCACCCTCTTCTTCTTCCTCTCATTCGATCCTCGCACTTCGTCATGAGACTTCTCTGGAAAATCTTATCTTCACTCCTCCACTCTCAGCCTTCGGCCCTCCTCCTTCCTCACTTGCTTCCCCAGGCGACTTCAATTGAAAGCACAAAGGATTAGAGGAGTGGGAGGCAAGAGCAGGACGACGATGGGTCCTTGATAAATGACAGGGCGCACAGCTGTCAAGGACAATGATTTGTCTGCTCCTCTCTCTCTCTCTCTCTGTCTCTGTCTCTCGGAGGATGTCGACGCTTGGCGGAGCAAATTGCAAACATCTGGAAGGTGAAGAGTCATTAAAATGCCTCCGATATCTTACGGTCAGAGGCACAGACGGACTGACAGACAGACGGACAGACCGACAAACCGAACAAGCGATGAGCAGATGCAGAGCGAGATGCCAACGAGCCGCAGAGGGGGCGAGGGAAGGGCATGGAAGGAGGCAAATTGCTGGCAAAATTATCATTCGTATCCAATTAAAGTTATTTATCTCGAGAAAGCGGAGAACAAATGAAGGAGAGATCGAGAAGGAAACAGAAGGACATGAAGGCGACAACATGAGAAGACAGCAACAGAATGGACTGCAGATCAGACTTCGTTCGCCCGAAACTAGGCCGGAAAAATTGGTAAATTGGCAAACTGAATGAATTGCCACCGATACAGGAAATTGGAATGAAAGACTAGGCCTGAATGTGGAGACCTCCGCATGGAAGTCGGTGAAACTGCAACGCCAGGTCGACCAGGTGAAAGTGTCCAAAAGTATGCAATTGTAATTGCGCAGACGGAGAGTTTCCCCGGGAGCCCAGAAGTATGCAATCGAGGCGGAGACGAGACAGGACCGGGACAAAAGTCTTCAGCGGGCGAAGGGAAAGTACTTCAAGCGGTTCGAGAAATCCCAACGCCTTCAAGTCGGAGTCTCTCTCTCTCTCTCTCTTTCCTCCCTCCAACTCTCACTGTCCCTCCCTCTCCCTCTGCCACCCCGCTGCTCCCCACTTAGCCGCTAAATATTTAATGCAGAAATGTAATTAAATTCTCCCGCGGCCCTCGACGCGCCTCAACTGGCTCCGAGTGGCCCGGCCACGCCCTCCACCCCTCCCGGAGGCGGATGGGAGCGAGAGAGAGGGAGTCAGAGCGAGACGGACTGAAAACAGCAGCTCGCCGCCGGAAAGCATGCAATAATATTTGAACACTCGCTCGCCCACTTTCGCTGTCGTCGCCGGCCGCCTCCGTTGGCGCCCCGAGGTGTGGTTCTTCTTCTTCTTCGTTATCCTCGTCTTGGTCTTCTTCCTCTTCTTCCGGCTCTTCTTCCTCCCGTCACGGCTTCGATGTTGTTGTTGCGGTCGCCGCTGCTGCACTCATTTCATTAGATGAAAACCGACAAAAAACAACTCAATTTTCTTTTATTCGCCGGCCAGTGGGGGCCGTCGAAGGAGGCGAAGGAGGGGGAGAATGGGGAGGAGAAAAGAAGCAGCACACGGAGGCGCAGAAGGACTTCCGGTCCTTGTCGCAAGGAGCGGCGAAAATTGACTTCGTCGGGAGGGCAAAAAATTCGGTTCTCTTGGAGCCGTCATTGACTTTAATTGCATGCCCTGGACTTGAAGAATTGAAACCTAAATAAATGTTTAATTTTCAATTTATTTCGATTCTTCCAATCACCAGCAAACAATGCTTAAATTAAACAATGCTGTTTTCTGAATATCCTTGAAAAATACAGAAAACTACACAAAATCGAACCATTTTGGAAATTAAAGAAAAAAATAAAAAGAATGTATGTATTCCTCTTTCACTTTTGAAAGTCTAAAAAATGTAAGCGAGACAAATTTTATAATTTTACAAATAAATGAAAATAAAGTGTAGTGAAATTGAAATTGATGAAAATTATAAAACTATCTGGAGGAAATGAGAAATATATGCAAATCAGGGTAATAAATACGCCAAAAATGAAAAAAATGAAAAATCCACAGGATTCCCCGGCTCGCCCCGGTAAATCGCGGACCCTCGACGGCGATCGCCGGAATTTATCTCGAAAAAATCGTCCGGGACCAAAGGAAAACAACTCAATATTTAGCGGAGCAAAATCTGCACGTGTCGGCGCGAAGGGGGGGCGACCGCGAGGAGGAGGTCGAGGGACGAGCCGAGAAAAAATTCGGAACGCGTTTCCGACCTCACATCAAAGGATTAACCCTCGACGACGTGCGACACAAACGCGACTCGAAATTTATTTTCCTCCTCCTCCTCCTCCACGTCCTCCTCGACCTGCCCCCAAAATTCCTCCCATTGTTGTTGGTCCAGGGCTGTGGTTGTTGTTCTCCTAGGGCTTCCTGGTTGCTGCTGCTGCCGCTGTTGCACCAACAACAAACACATTTGTCATCACATCAACACGCGCCTGGGACCTGCGAATGTGTCGGCGGTCGTCCGTCGTCTGTCGTCGGTCGCCGGTCGCTCCCTGCCACGCCCACTCTTCGGGCGCCCTTCTGTGTTTTCCTTTTTGTCGCACCCCGACGGCTCGTCGCCGTCCCCGTCGTCCTTTTTGCTGTCGCCATCGCCAGCGCCGTGGCCGTTGGCGGCGTCGTCGGCAACGCTTGTCGTCGTGTCACGTCGCCTTCTTCGTCTCCGTCGCCTCGTCGGCTTCGCCTCCTTTGTTTCGTCCCTCGCTCTTTTCTCATCGTCCTGTTTCCTTCCTTGTTCCGTCGTCCCTTCGTCTTCGATCCACATCTTTGTCCCTTGGTCTTCGTCTCTTTCGACTCATTGTTTTCGTGGCCTTGTCTTCCCTTCATCTTCATCCCTTGGTCTGCTTCTCTTCTTCTTCGGTCCCTCGTCTTCGCCAGCTTCGTCGCCTCGATCTTTGTTCCTTCGTCGTTTTCCGTTCTCGTCGTCGTCTCGTCGTTCTTTGGATTCTCTGGCGCCTTCGTCTCCTCCGCCGTTTCCGTCTCCCTCTCCTCCTCCTCTCCCATCCTTTCTCCCCTCCTCATGCTCCCCTCTCTCCCCATGCGCCCCTTCGTCCCTTTGCTCTTCGTCCTTCGCCAGAATGAAAGGAATCTTGTTATGGAATTGTTTCGCGTGCTGCCGACGCCGAACGGCAACAACAAGGCCTCGTCCGGGGTGACACAGATAGAGAGAGGAAGGGGGAGGCAAAAGGAGAAGACTGGGGAGGAGAGTGAGGGAGAGCGCGAGTGAGCGAGAGTGAGACAGAAAGTGGCGACAACAATGGCGCTGAGCTCGTTCGCTGATTTGATTTCGCATAAATTTCAACGACTCATTGTCTGCGCTTCAATGGGCTTCATCGGTCTAGTTGTTGTTTTCTATTTGTTATTGTTGTTCTTTGTTTATTTTTTGTTGTTGTACTTTTTGTTTTCTTTTTTGCTGTTGTTGTTGTTGTTGTTGCGGTTGTTTCCTGGTGTCAACCATGATTTGGTTGTTATTTTTGGTGATTGTCGCCGCGTTGTTTCTGCTCACAGATAACAGATTTACCGAGGATGTGCGAGGGACACGTGCCTGCGTGGGTCAGAGGGAGAGGGGAGGGGGGGGGGACTGAGAGAGTGAAAGAGAGGGAGCGCCAGGCAAAGTGAGACAAGCATGAATTTCAAGAATGAATTTCAATAGTTTCTGCTCCAATGTTTTCGCGATTTTCTTCCTTCTTCTTTTTGTTTTCATTTCTGGTGATGCTTTATTCATTGTTGGTGTTGTTCTTGTTCTTGTTCGTGTTGTTCTTGTTGTTGCTTTCCTCGCTGTTGTTCTTTGGGATTCCCCGCCGTTCGTTTCACGGTTTTCGCCACATTCTCACGCCACGGATATCGAGGCAGTTCCGGCCGAACCCCGATGACGGCGAAACTCTCAAACCATCGCCTTCGCCCCTCTCACTCGCTCGCTCCCTTCCGGCCACGGGTCTGCCTCGCGCTCCTCGCCTCGCTCTCTGTTGCTCCCTTTGGCTAGCGGAATTCGTGAGAGAGGGAGAGAGAGAGAATGAGTGGGAAATGGGAGGAAATTCAATGAAATCGTTTTGACGGCTGTGGCCTGAGGAATGCGGGTTGGGCGGGGAGAAAAAGAGAGGCAGAAGAGGGAGAGGGAGGGAGAGGAGGAGAGAGTAAGGGAAAGGGATGGGGAGATGAAGATGGAGATGGAGAGGGAAACCTTATGGTGTTGGTGTTGGTGTTGGGGAAAACAGCGAGCCATCGGTGATGACTTCATGAGCGGAAGTCGATGGAGCAGGAGGAGGAGGAGCTGGTGAAGGAGGAGGAAGTAAAAGGGGCGCCGTCGAAAGGGGCGTGGCCGACGCTCAGAGGGCTCCGATGATATTGAAGTATTCTTGAAGCAGAATTTGCATATTTTTCCGTTGGAATTTCCCCACACAGGTAATGGAAGAAATTTAAGAGAAAAAATACAAAACAAAATTTATTGCGAAAATTCAAGAGTAAGTTTCCATTATAATTTTTCCAGCTTTAATTTTTTTCGGATAAATTAATTTGTAAGGTTTGATATTTTGTTAGAAATGATTTGTAACAAATCCAAGAGAAATTATTTGTAAAGAATCCAAGTAAAAAGTAGGGTTGTGGAAAATGCAAGAGAAACTTTTAAGCAAAAAAAGAAAAAATCACAAGAAACTGTTTGTGATATTATAATTTTATTTATGATAAATTTATTTGTTAGAAGTTCAAGAGAAATTGTTTGTAAATAGTTCAAATTTGGTGATGGAAAATGATTTCGAAATAATTCAAGAGAGGGGTGAAAATTTGTAGAAATATTTTAATAAAATTGAAAAGTAAATTTCAGGCTTGAAAAAACCGCATAACGAAAAAAACGGTGTGAAAAAATCCCCCTTAAAGAGAAATTTCCCCGCTTCCCGAATTCACCAGGCCACTCAGGCCGTGACAGCCTGTGAGGACGTGTTACATCCGCATCCGCATCCGCTTCCGGATCCGGTTTGGGTCCGCATCCTTGCCCGGGATTTGTTTGCATTTAATTAGGGGACTTTTCAAAAATTCATAAACCGGAAACGAGCCGTCCTGGGGCAATCACGTCCGGCTCCCTGGCGGTCGACGCGTCCTCGTGTGCCGCGGCCGGAGGGGGCCGCAAAGGGGATGGGGTAGAGGAGGGAGAATGAGAACGAGGGAAACAACAACAATGAGAAACACGAAGACCGAGCAACAATAAACAACATTTGAGCATTAGTGCCCGGGGAGCGGGATGAGGCATCCAAGCGGAGGAGGTTGGCCCGAGCGCACACACACCTACAGCCACTCACTCACACATTTGCACTCCCCACCACACGCTCTCACTCACTCTCCATCGACACATGACCGGTCGACGGCCGGCTCTTCCATCGTTCCACGAGGAAACTCCGCAAAATTCGACGAAATTCGCAGAAATTCGCCGGGGAAACTCGAGCAAATTCCGCTGACTCTCGCGCGTCAGGTCAGGTTTGCGTTGTTGTTGTTGTTTCTGCTCGAGGATGTCTTGTTAATTTTTCACTGTCTTGAGCGAAATATCTGCGGACGTACATCAGGCCATCGTTCCTTCCCATCCACTCCATCGCTCTCTGTTGCATCGATTCTGTCGGCTGTCGCTCGCCACATTGGCGTCAGCATCGATGGCGAAAGTTTTTAACACGCCGGAGAAGCTGTCGTCGCTTGAGGCTGTCTGTCGCCCTCTCTCTCCCTGTCTCCTCTCCCCCTCTCCCTCTCTCCTTTCCACCTCAATTTGCTCTCATCTTGGGCGAGTGAACCGAGTTCTCAACCGTCTTCCCGACCTCTTCGAGCGCCTCCAACTCCGTTTCATTTCGTTCCCCTGCCTTCATCTGTTCACTCCTATTTCTATTCAATTAGAGCGCAATTAATTTCCATTTAATCCCCGTGTATCCTGCTCGAGGACGCCGTCTCCTGAATCCGCTCCAGACTCCGAATCCGAGGTCGTTGGCGTGTTTTCCACAATTTACTTGACCAAGTCCTCGTCCGGCTCGAGTTTTCAATGAACGACATTTTCAGGCATGAGCATGAGGGCTTCAGCCGACCTCCGTCGTCGACCGGGTCCTTCCGCCTCCTCCTCCACAGCCTCGATCGACCCGTGGCAGCCCCGAGCCTGCGGGACCCGGCCTCAACAGATGACTGCGAAATTTGGGCGAAATGAATGAAGACATCAAATTTATTTTACATTCGCATATCCTTTCGCACTCACACCGAGCCGCACAGACACACAAAACACACACCGGCACACACATACAGCCACACAAACTCCCACATACATCCCGCACTTCCTCTCCACGTACCACCGGCAACAGGCACGGCCTGGACGAACTCACGAGCGGGGAAACCGAGAGCGAGCGGGGCCAGAGGCAGAGGCAGAGACTGAGGACGAGAACGAGAACGCGAGTGAGTGGGAGGGGAAGCGGGTGAGGGTGAGACGCGGGCCTCGGAAATCAATTATTTCGGCATTTCCCGAGCTGAGCCACAAAATGCGCTCCAGGACCGGGATTCGCACAAAGGCTTCGTGGAAACGGAGAGCGCGCCATTCGAGCGGGGGAAGGAAACGATGCAGGGAAAGGGAGGGCGATGTGGAGAACCTGTGCGAGTGAGACAGATGAAGCGAGGCGGGAAGGGAGGAAGTGGGGAAGCCGGGACGAGGCGACTCCTGCTTTGAAGCTCGCAGCTCGCAGTCGGCGGGACTTTTCAATGGATTCTCCTTGGGCCTCCTCCGCGATCCCCTCCTTCCCGGCTCTCAACCATTTATTCACTTATTATAAGTTCCTGTTGTTGTCGTTCTTCTTCTTCTTCCTTCACTTTCCCCTCTGTTTTTGTTGCTGTTGTGGCTTTTCACAATATGCCAGCCTTTTCTTTATTAAATTTTTACTCCGAAATGTTCGGCACCTTCTCAAATCCGTGTCCGTGATGGGGTTCTTATGTGTGTGTGTGTGTGTGTGTTTGTGTGTGTGTTTGGCTGGTTCTCAATGTGTTGAACCCGAGGAACGCCGGCCGCATGATTATGGATTTCGATCTGTGCCCAGGCCCCGAGAAAGCCACGAGTTCCTCTCAAAGACGTTGTCGGTTATTGTTTCAGGTCTGGGCCAGAAGTTGTTGTTGGTTCACGTATTTCTTGTGACTTTTAGTTGTTGAAAATGTTGGTTGTGGTTGGAATTTTGTTATTGTTTTTTTTTGTTTTGTTTTTGTTACAATTTCTCGTTGTTGTTGTTCTTGCTGCCTGGCCTTCGACAAGTTTTCCATGCAATTCTTTGCCTTCTTCCATTTGCACTTCAGTTTCTCCTCAACCTTGTTGTTGTTGTTGTTGTTGGTCCATTGTCGTTGCCACTCTTGGGCCTCGAACATGGCAATTGCTCTTGTGTTGAGCACTTATTGTTGTTGATTTTGTGCACTTGCCGTTGGATTTTCAGGTCAGCCCTCGCAGGCGCCCGGAAGTCGAGGCAGCGGTTTATTGTTCAAATATTTTACTGTTCGACTTCGGGACACGCCCACCGCCCACGGTCCGCCTCCCCCCCCCCTTGAAGGACACCGGGCAGCGGAAGGACTTCGGCTCTCGCTCGGATTTTAATGCAATTTGAGGGCGGACTTTGAAATTGCTTCGATGTGAGTTTCGGCCCAAGTCGTTGTTGTTGGGGCTTTACATATTGTTGTTGTTGTTTCCAATTGTTTTCTCGGCTTGTTTTTCGTTTGTTGTTTTTGTTATTGTGGCCTGCCGGCGAGAGATGCCGCAAAATGTTTTGCATTTCACAGGCTTCTGCGGTTTCCAGCGACGCTCTCTTTGTTTCACTTGTTGTAGTTGTTGTTGTACGAATTGTTGTTGTTGTACATCTTATTGTTGTTATTGTTGTGATTATTATTGATGTTTTCCCCATTGTTGTTGCCTTGCTGCCGGCAGCCTACAACATTAATCGCTGCCAGGTTGAATTTCGAAAATCGCCTCCCGCACTTTCACTGAATCTCAAACACATTTTCATCTGAAAATTCATTTGCTAGAGGGGTTTTTGCCTCAATACCAATTACTTTATTGCATGGTAAATATTTGTGAATCAAACAAAAGCCATGAAAAGCTGCTTAAAATATGAACTTAACTCCCGAAATCGCCCCGCTAAAGGCAGGAAATTTGCACTTACTTTTCACAGGATTTCCGTCCGTTGTCGATCTAGAAGAGCAGAAGGAGAAGGGAGAATTTGTTAATTGTGATCGATAAAAATAAATAATACAAATACTTTAAAATACATGAACAAAATAATATTAATTGTAAAAAATACAAATAATATTTAATATTTCAGAAAAGAAAGAAAACATTCAACATTCTCTTCATTTTCTTCTGCGTAACAAATAAATATTTTTTCATATATTATTTGATTAGAACTTTTTCTTTTTTCTCGCGTTGTTCGGTTTTTTTTTCATAAATTTTTCGTCGTCTTCTAATTTTCTAGATTTTTCCTCGCTCGCAAAAGTTTTTCGGAAATTTTCCCAACTCGTAATTATTTTATCTTTCTGTTGATATGTTGCTGATTGCGGTGTTGCTGCTCTTCTTCTTCTTCTTCTTCTTTTTCTTCTTGATCTCCCTTCTCTCTTTCTTCGTCAGTTGTTCCCCCTTATTTGCTTGTTCTTCTTCATCCTCCTGCTGATGGTGTTGATGGTTTTTGAGGTTGTGGGAATTGTTGTTGTTGATATTTTTTGCACTCGTCTTGTTGTTGTGTTGCTAGGCTACTTTGATTCTGTTGTTGTTGTCATTGAGTTCTGTTGTTGTCGTTGTCATTGACGTTATTGTTGTTGTCGTTGTTGTTGTCGTTGTTGTTGTTGTCGTTTCACTCGATATTTTCTGGAGCTCCTGCCGAGGATAATATTTAAGTCCCATCGAAGGCCGCACGTGCTCGGGAATCGCTCGCTTCTCCCTCTCTCTCCCCCTCCCGCCGTTCCTTTCTTATCTCTCCTACCCCCCCTCCCCACTCCCTCCCACTTTCTCTTTCGCTCTCTCCGCGCGTCCGTCTCGCTGCCGTTGGCTTCCCAGACACGCACTCGGTATTATTTATTGGGCTCGGCAACCTCAGAACGCCTCGGTTGGTTCTCCTCCCTCTCCCTTCCTTCTGTCTCCACTATCCCCCTCTTCCTCCCCTCCACTTCCTCCTACTCCCCTCCCGCCACTTTCTGCGGCTTCGCCTTCCGCCGCCTCCGCCCCCTCGAGGAGTTTTTTGCATAAAATTCATGTCATTTCATGTTCTCCCCAGCTACGCACGTCTATCAGAGAGAGAGAGCTGTCGTTCTTTCACCATCACTAGCCGCCTCCCTCTCTTTCTCTTTCTGTGTTCTCTCCCTCCCCCCCTTGCCTACTCATATCTTTCCTCTTCTTCTTCGCCCGCGCCTCTTTGTGGTTGTAGCAGTTCATGAACTCATTCTCTCGCTCACATCCTGACCTCAATTTTTTGGGCGCCTTTTCTTCTCCCCTTCCTCTTCTTCTGCTTCTTTTTCTCCTTCTTCTTCCTCTCTTCTTCTTTTCATAGGGCTCTCTCTGGAAGCTGTTTATTGTTGTTTTTCTTCACATTGTTGTTTTGTTATTATTGTTCGTTTTCTTCTTGTTGTTGCTTGTGTCTTTGTCTTTGTTGTTATTGTTGCTTTTGTCATCGTTGTTGTAATTTTTCTCCTTGTTCTTGTTTTGATTTTTTCTTGTTCTTGTTCTTCTTCATCTTGTTGCTGTTATTGTTTTTGCAATTCTCGTTGTTGTTGTCTGCCGGCTTGGTTAATGTGGCTTCTGTTGTTCAGTCTTGTTGTTGTATCGATTGCCGCTGGCCCCAAACAAAAAAGACATAAATTTCCCTCCGGCCCCAGCGGCTCCGCCGAGATTCGCCGGCGGTCGGCGTCTGTCGGCCTGCGTCGTTTCCGTCTCCCCCTCCTTCTCCTACTTTTTCTCCATTTCTCCTCTTCATCTTTCTCTTCCACCTCCTCTTGAGCGATCCGTTCGTTACTTAAATTCGAATTATCGAGCGAATTATGGGAAAATGCCATTTATTATATTTTTATTGGTTTTTAATTTTTTTTTTGTTAGTAAAGTTTAATAATTTTGATGATTTCAATTTCTACACTTTTGTAATTTTTTTTTCCATATAAATATTTTTTTTATTTTTCTATATTCTATATTATTTCTATGTGTCATTAAAAATATTTCAAAAGCAAAAATATTTGCAAATTACTATTATTATTTTATGAATTTATCAAGTTTTCAATTTTTAAATAACTTCTAAATAACTACGTGAAATATAAAATGTATATAAAAAATTTAGTTTTTTCATTTCTTTCTCTTCTTTTTCCAGAAGCCTCGAGTAGGAAAAATAAAAACCTAATTTATATCGCGAAGTCTCTTTCTTTCTCTCATTTTCGAACGCATTCTATTTGGAATGCTGCAAGTGGTGCCATCTGTCAGAACGAGGCCTTTGAGAGCGAAGTCGACAAATCTCAGGTAACAAGAACTAAAAAAGGAAAGCAACAACAAGTGGTCTTAATTCGAATTTTTGCAATGTCTTGTTTTGCTTTGAATGTTTGTTGTTGATTTTTGTTTTTATTTTTGTTGTGTTTTTGCTGCTATTTTGTTGTTACTCTTGTTGCTTCAGTTCATTCACAGTCCTCGCTGCGTCCGAAGTCCACGTCGGAGAAGCGGCAGACAGTCGTTGTTTGTTGTTGTTGTTTTTCTTCTCCTTCTTTTGGTATGTGCAGATGTTGCTCCTTCTATTGCTGCTACTTCCAATGTTACTGTTGTTGTTTTTGAACCTTCCCATGTTGTTGTTGCTGTTCTCGTTGCTTCTTTTTGCTGTCAAGTTTCTGCAGCGCTCGGGGCGCGTGGCGGACGAAGGAACGAACGAGCGAACCAACGATCGATGGCGCAAGTTCAAATGCTGTTACTGTTGTTGTTGCTGTGGTGATCTCGTTCCCAATGTTTGTGTTTTGTTTTTGTCTCATATCAGCAACAGCAACAACAGTTGCAGACAGAAGAGAACAACAAGAACAAAAGTAAAAACAATAATAACAACAACATCTTCAGGATCAGCTCAAATGTTGTTCGCAAAAAGTTGCAGCTCTGGAATGTGTTCTTGTTATGTTGGTGTTGTTGTTATTTTTGTGTTGTTGTTATTTGTGTGTATTGTAGTTTTTTGCCTTGTTGTATCGGAGTAGTAGTTGTTGTAGTAGTTGTTGTTGACATTGCAGACGGTTTTATTGTGAGAACCGAAATATATTGCGTCGTAGCCTGCGTCGAAATTTCGCCACACCAAATAATTTCTTCACAACTTCATTTGCTTCATATTTTCGTCGATTTTATTTCAGTTCTTTTATTTGAAATGTTTGTGTTTGCTGCATATTTTTATAAAATTGCTATTTTTTATTCATTTCAGTGTCGAAGATAATTTTAGTCAAGAGTTTTATTGTGCAAAAGTTTTCATATTTAGTCAAATTTTGTTATCCCCGTTGAATTCATTTCATTTTTCTCTTCAATTCGTTTCGTTTCTTATTTTTATTACTTTTCCTGGCACACCCTTTCACCCCCATGCGATTCCAGGAACACCCTGTCATTCCCTCCCACGAGCTGTCAATGGCAGACTAAATTATTTCCCCATATCAATCGCTGGACATTTGCTTTTTGCTCGTAATGATCGTAAAAGTTTCTATTTCTAAAATCAAAAGCTTTTGTTTTTTTTTTGCGTTCAGTTAATGCAAATTAATTGTTGTTGGTTTTTTTCGGTGTGTTGCTATTGTTGTTGTGTTTCTGTGTTTACTCTGTGTCTGGCGACTTCAAAGCAGGTGAGTTGTTGTTGTCTCTAAATATTTCATATGTTGTTTATGTTGTGTGTGAGCAATTTTTAGTTGATGCTGTCTTGTTGTTGCTGTTTCCATAAACATTTCTATTGACAGCTTGGCGCGAATTTCGAATTCGAAGACGTGATAACGATTTTCGCTGGAATATCGTTTTTATATGTTTTCTGTCCGTCTGTCTGGCTCTGGTGTTCGCCTGCCTTATGTTTATCATAAAATGCGCCATAACTTATTATAGCAGAACATATCAAGAAAACAAAAAAAAAAAAAATGTATAAAAAGATATGGCAACGCCAATATCTAAGAGGAAACGCAATCATCGCGAGAGCTTCTCAGGAAATGAGAATAAAAACTTTATTTGCCGGAGCTCGAAAAAAGGCTGAAGAGTGAAGGGAACGAAGGGAACGAAGGGCTGCGAAGAAGTGGAATGAGAAGAAGAATAGGAAGAGACAGAAGGAGAGGACGAGGAGGAGAAGATGTGCACAATGAGGTTCTCACAGTAAAACGCAGCTGGTTGGCAACATTGTCGACGACGATTTTTCCCACCTTCGGCGCGGGAATTGAGAAATTGCTGCCAGACAGAGAGAAGGCAGCGTTAACAATACAACAACAACTGCAACCGCAGTGCAAATAAAAGCAAAAAGAATAACAAAAACAACAACAAGAACGTTGGCATGAAGTGTTGCCACCTCCTCGTGCAATCGCATTTAACTCCTTTTTTCGTGTTTTTTTCGCCGTCTACTGAGAGGGAGGGACGGAGGGGTTGTTGTTGTTGCTACTGCTGCTGCTGCTGCTGCTGCTGATGGTGGAAAATTGCAATCTTGTCAAAACGCGCTGCGTTTCAATGTTGCATGGGATTGCGAATGCGATTGTGGTTGGCGTTCTTGTTGTTGTTGTTGTTCTTGTTGTGCTTCTTGTTTTACTTCCTTTTATTGCTATTGTTGTTGTTGTTGTTGTAATTCGCATTTGTTATTGTTGTTGTTGCTGTTGCTCCAATGCGTTTCCCACACGCCTCGTTCAAGTCTACGGCGTGGTGTTGGCAACGCGACGGCATTGCCCGTCTTCTTCTTCTTCCTCTTCTTCGTGTCATATGACGTTGCTCTATTGTGGTGGTGGTGGTGGGGTTGACGACGGCGTTGTTGTTGTTGTTGCTGTGCGAAAAACGCAATACAATTTTATGGCCGAAGGAAAACCGAATGCGATTCCATTAAAGCGAATTTGTTCCTTTTGTCCATTACTTCCTCTTTCATGCTGTCTTTTGTTACCTTTATTATCTTTCTCCCTCTCTCTGTTTCGACATCTTTGCTTTTGTTTCTCACTCGTTCTCTCGAACTCCCTTATATTTTAAATCATGATCCCATTTTATTAATTCATTTAATTCAACTGACCCACAATCGCAAAGAAAAATCCCCAAAAATGGGGAGTGAAGGAGAAGAGACAGAATGTAGGGGTGAGAGGGAGACAGCGAGAGAGAGAGAGAGAGGGACAGGGTTCGAATTCCCAATGCCGCCAACGTCTTGGCTCCTGGGAAAACGCGGTCATTTCGCGCTCCAACAGGAGGCCAACAACGAACAACTTCCGACGAGTGGCAACAACGCGACAACAACAACAACAACAATACGAAGATTCAGCAACAACAACCACAACAGCAATGGCCAGCAACATCCGGTGAGCAAGACAACAACAACAAGAATAAGAATAACAACAAAATTCGCCGACAATAATCGACATTCAACGTCGCTGAACCGCATTCCGGGCGACGTGCCGCAAAAAGCGTTGCCATTGAATTGCGAAATGAAAGGCGCGCGAGGACCCCTGGGGAGCGAGAGAGGGAGCGAAAGAGAGAGAGAGGTAGGGAGGGAGGAACGGAGGTAGAGAGAGTGAGTGAAGCTTGAAGAGATGATGAAGAGGCTGCGGCAGAGAGGACGAGGAGTTGAGGAGATGAAGGCGGAGGAGAAGAGCGGGAGGAGGCGAAGAAAATAAGGCGAAAAGAGGAGCGAAAGAGAGAAAACGAAGACGGGATGGAGGCCGAAAGGAGGAGACGAAAAGGGCATTTAAGGTAAGGAGGTGGTAAAAAAGAGGTCTTGGCCAAGAGGAGGTTTCCAAAGTTGGAAAAAGGATTTTTAAAAACAGGATGTGAAAAAGGAGTTAAAAAGGAATATTTTAAAATTTTACTTCAAAAAGTAGCCGAAAAAGAGGAGGCGAAGAAGAAAATGAAAAAGAAGGAGATGAATATGAAGAGCGAACAACAGGATGCGCAGGAGGGAGTGGGGAGGAGACGCCAAAGCGGAAGCAGGAACGCGAAGGGCCGGAATTCGCTGTCGCCAGTTTTTCCCGAGCTCAAAATAAAAATACATAACGAAAGGCATCAAGAAAGTAAAAGCAAACATAGCAACAACAAAATGAGACTACAACAATTGGCCAGACGATCGAGAGCAGTGCGAGAAATGAGCGAACGAGAGGAACAGCGATAACAACAAGGACGACACAGCGAAAACAGCAACGAAATTGAGAAGGCGAACAAAAAAAACACGAGCAACTTTTGCTGAAAACCATGAAAGCCATGCGAAGAAGTATCAAAAGCTTCAAGGAGAGGAAGAAAGGAGAGAGAAACAAGTTTTCAAGAAAGACGATAAACAGCAGACACAGAAAATGACCGAAGTCATGAGAGTCTTTTCGAGAACGCGGAAGGGAGATGGAGGAAAAGGGGAAAAAGAAACAGTTTAAGAAAAAAGAACAGAATAATAAAGTCTGGAGAACAGAACGAAGAAAGAAAGAAATAAAAACGCACAACATGAAGGAATGCGAGAAAATGTTCAAGAATGAATGAAAAAAACAAAAATAAATAAAAATGGAGCGGAAAAAGGGAAGTTCCCGAGCAGGAAAGGAGGAGTCGAAGGAGTGAAAACGAGGAATTCCAGAGGGAAGTCAAGAAAAGTCGTCGTCGTCGGGCTTGTCGACGTCGTCCTTACGTCATCGTCCTTATCGTCATCGCCATCGTCAGCGGCTTCGTGGACGAGCCAGAACCAAAGACTTAGGTTTCGAAACCTCGTTATCTGCGCTCGAACTCGACACGATTTTTCACAAATGAACGAACACCAACGACATCGACAGAGGCAGAGAGATAGAGAAAGGAACAGGGATAGCAGAGCGACACGGAAAAGGTGGCAACGCTGTGGCGGCGACTGATTTCTGGGCCTCCCTGCGCGGCTCTATCTTAGTTCAATAAGCAATAAATTACGCCGGCGACGACATCTGCCGATGGCCGATAGCCGGGGGCTGGGCAGAGTGAGGAGGGAGAGAAAGAGAGAGTGAGGGGGGGGGGGAAGAGAGAGAGAGAGAGAGCGGACATGGAGATAGTGCGAGTGAGGAGAGATGGCGACACCAACAATGCCGAAATTCAGGTATCGTAATCGAAGTCTTCGAAATCCCGGAAACCTTCGTCGAGATTAGGAAAACCTCAATCGAGCGATAAGGAAGAAACGGTCAGGGGAAGAGGAGGAGAGAGGGGTTGTGAGAAGGAGAAGGGTGGAGGGTGCAGGGGGAACGAGGGGCTGATCGTATCAGGAGGGACCCGCTGACCCCCGAAGCCCTGGGAAGCTTTCGTTAATGAATCAGAAACATAAACATTCAGGATGAATTTTTGTCCCTGGGAGACACGGAGAGAGTGGGAAAAAGAGGCAGAACAAGAGAGAGAGAGAGAGGGAGATTGAGAGAGAGAGAGAGAGAGAGAGGGAGGAAGGAAAAAATTGCGCCGGGGAGAGAAATTAAGAGCATTCATCAACGGAATCAATTTTCAATTTTCCACTCAAGCTGTCAAAATTGTTGGAATTCCCCACTGTGCTTGTGTTTGTGCTGTGTCACTGAACACATCCCTCGCTCGATTTATGACACTGAACACAGCGCGGCGCCGACTCTGATGCAGACGCGGCGATGACTCAGGGACAAATGACAAATGAAATAACAAAACGAGCGAGACAGACCGGAGGAAGAAATTTGGTGAACATGTAGCACATGAGAAGTGGATGTAGAGAGGAGGGGAAAGAGAAAGAAGAAAAGGGGAGAAAACAATGTTCAACAGCAACAGGAGAACAAAAAACAGAAAACAACAGCAAAAAGGCGACAATTGCAGTGACTCAAGCGGCGATATCGAAAAGTTGCTCAATTGAAGCTCGGCTGGCGGGAGTTCGTTCGCCTCGTTCCGGGGTTGGGGCAACAACAACAAGCACACGCTGGCACTCCGTCACCCATACACGGACATTGCCATTTACCCACTCACTCTCAGGCCCCGTTGTCCTGCGGCGGAGACCGTCGAAGGCAGCCGTCGAAAACCCAATAAAATCGCACCGAGCGGTGGCCATTCAAAGGACTCTCGAAGCCTCCCGCGTCCTCCTCGACGACTCTTTCGTCTCCTCAACCCCTCCGTCGTCCTCCTCGACGCCTCGACACCTCTCGCGACCCATTGAAAGCCCAGTTATTACCACGGCCAGCCCCTGGACACCACCCATAAACCCGCCCAGTGGCACAAAATCGACGCCTCCGACGATCTCGAAGTCTACGAGCGGCTGTCGGAGTCGATGGCGGCGGCTGGAGGTCCTTGGGAAGGACGTGGATGGTGGACGGTGGAGGTGGAGGTGGCTACGGATGAGGATGAGAGTTAAAAGCCTCGGCCTCAAGGCAATTATTTTTGGCCAGAAGGCATTAATGCAATGTACCGTTACAGATAAAAAGCAACAACACTCGACGAACCGAGTCGAGTCGAGCCGACCGACCGGCCGACGGACCGACCGACCGACAACAAACACAAACATTTATCATCAGTGGACGCGGCGACGGGGAGTCGATGGTGGAATGAGAGGGAGGGAAGGCGCTGGGGAGAGAGGAAGAGATCGAGGGAGAGGAAGCGAAAAGAGAAAGAGAGAGAGAATCAGGTAGCAGGTTGGAGTGAAAGAGAGAGAGAGAGAGAGAGAGAGAGAGAAGGCGACGGGAACTTGGCGAAGGAATCAAAGTCCGAGGCCACGAGCCGAGTCGAGTCGAGTCGAGGTGCTGGGAAACTTGCTAGAAAGGCTGTGGCTTCGATGCTGCTTCCTCATCTTCGTCAGCTGGCTTCGGCCACTCTTCTTCCTCTTCTTCGTCGTCTTTGTCTTCGCCTTCGTCTTCTTCGGCTGCTGCTTTCCGGCCCAGAGTTTCTCGTCCTCTCGCGAAGATTCTTCGCACAGCAGGGAGCTTCTTCCCGGCAAGAGGCTGCGGCTTCATCTCCCCCCCCCCTAGCTCCCCCTCGCCCCCTCCTCTCGTTCCCTCCTTCGCCCTCTTCCGACCTCCCTCCCTCCCGCTCTGCTGGTCCTTGGCCCTCGTTGAGCGGTGAAAAATGACTCCGTTGCTGGCAACAAAATTTATAAACCACTCGCAGGCGACCAGGTGTGGGAGAGAGACCAGCTATGGACGGCCAAAGAGAGAGCGGGAGAGGGACGGGGGTCGAGGGGCGGGGCCGATTAAGCGGCGCTCAAGTGCAGCTAACAAACTATAAATTAAATTCGATGCGTGGCGGAAAGGGAAGCGAAGGAAAAACGAAGGGAAAAGAGAAACCATATAGTAAAGCAAAAAAAAAATAGAGGAAACAAACAAATTCAAGTAAATTGAAAATCTGTTAGAAATAAATATAAATATAAAGGAGAACGAAACTTAATAAAACAAAAACAAAAGAAATCAAATGAAAACAAAAATATTGAAAAAGAAATCAAATGAAAAAATATTAAGAGAATATGAAAAGAGAATGGATGAAGATGCGACCTCGTTGGTCGATATGAACAAAAGAATTAAATATAAATGGCCGTAAGTAAAAATAAATCATACAAAAAAACATACAAAAAAATCGACAACAAAATGTATTTCTAAAAAAAACAACAACCTCAAGTGAAAGGAGAGACGACCGACAACAACAAGTGGGTTTTTGTTTTGGATTTTTTCCCCAAACTGTCGCCGCAATGATAACTGAGGCGACCTCTGGAGGTCAGAGCACAGAAATGTGTAGAGGAGGAGGAGAAGGAGGGGGTGAGGAGAGGAATGAGATGCAGAGTGCGGAGAAGCGGACGCAGGAGCTGGCGCTGAAGCAGAGGCAAAATGAGAAGTTGCCGTGGCGAGAAGGAACGGGAGAAAGGGCGAGGACAATCGCAGATCAAGCGAGGAAAATTGATGGCTCCAGGGCGAAGTTCGAGCGAGCGATCGACAGCGACAAGTGAAAAACCGAGAGGGAGGAACGAGGGGGGTGGGGGGAGACCACGAAGGAAGTACTCGGAAAGGGGAAGAGCTTGGGGAAGATGTGGAGGAAAGCGGCGAATTCGGAGGAGGGACGGACGAAGTCAAGACTTCGGATAATGAAACATAATAAAAGAATCCCGGAGAACGAGGGAGGCGCCCCGAAGTTCGAGCAGAATTTGCCCGAGCCGGGGCCGGCTGGAAGTGGGCAGGAAAGGAAGAAGAAGAAGATGAAGATGGCTTTCGGATACTGAAGCAGAACTAGTCGAGCGTAGAATTTGGCAATGGGAAAAGTCAAACGTTTCTGGAGCAAGAATCGTGCTTTAGCTTTTCATGGCAAGAAAATCTCTATTTTCGGTTAACAAAATATTTTTTAGGCCGAAAACTTTCTCTCTTCTCTCTCTTTTCCATATGAACCAAATCTCTTTTCCATAGGCAAGAACTCAAAAGATGAAAAAAACCTCAAAATCGTTCATTTCACGACACAAATTTCTCTTCTCAAGAAGTTTACCGAAGGACTTCGGGAAATCCCTCAGCCATCGATGATCTCAGAAGAAAACCTGGTGACGACAACTGGCTGGGGACTGGGATGCAGAACGAAGAACCTCGACTCGAGTGGATGGCCAGGATTTCCTTCCTCGTGATCCCTCAGTCGTTGGCCTGGGACATCGACATCGACATGGCAACCTCTGACAAATCGTCGTCGATCCCGCGGAAGCCCGACATGAGGCGAGGAACTCGAGATGGAGACAAGGACGAGGGAAATTTGCCTGAGGATTTGCGTCCAGGGCAACTGGAGCAGACGGGGAGGAGAAGGAGATCGAGGTGAAGGGATGGGGAAGACGGGGAGGAGAAGAGATTGTAAGGAGGAGGAGGAAATTAGAAGGAAAAGAAGATGGAGCGAAGAGCGAAGGCCTGAAGAAGTTGTTGCGAGACAAACGAGCTACCGATTTGAGCTCTTACAGAGGGTGAAAGAATTCCCGAGATTCCCTAAGGAAACGACATTGGAAAAGAGCTGCAAAAGGCAGGAGGATGAAACTGAATAAGGAGGCGGATGAGAAGGTGGAGGAAGAGGTTGAGGTTGAGGGGAAGATGGAGTCGCAAAATAACTAATTGATGATATCAACTGAACAATTTGCAAATCGATGAAAATCACGCCACCAAATTTGAGTGTTGAATATTCGGAAAAATTAAGAAAATCACGGAAATCACAAAAATCTCATTCATAATTCGATTTCGCAGGAGCCCAAGGCGAGGACCAAAACAAACGTGGTGAAACCGCAGAGGTAGCAGAACAAGAGCAAAAAGCAAAATAACAGGAGGACATGCATCGGAACAGAAACAAAATGAGCAGGAAAAGGACAAAAACACAAAAGGATTCTCGCTGCAGGATGCACCTACCTGTCAGGACGATGAATCGCTCGCTCTCTCTCGCCTTCTCTCGCAGCCTCCCGGAAACTTCACTCGACGCGACCGTCCGTGTTGTTGTTTTGGTTGTTGTTGGTATCCTGCCGAAGGACCCTAGCGCGCACACTCGCCTCGAGCCGGCCGGCTGGCTGGCGACGGTTCGCACGAATTCCCACTCAACACAGCGACGAGACACGGCCTCAGATACTTCGCGGTATCTTCTGGATACGCGATTTCGAAACACTTTTCCTTCTGCGCTTTTCTCTCCCGAAAATCCTTGCGTTTTTCCACAAATCGATTCTGGACGATGGACACTGGATGCGGTGCGAAGGCGACGCCGGTCAAAAACTCTCGAACCTGCTGCAGTCGAAGCCGAACTGAATCCGTCAGATACAACATAAATTACAAGCTCGAGATTTCTCAGCGCCGCTAATGTGTTGCTCTTGTTGTTGTTGTTGTTGTTGTGGTGGTTGCGAGCGAGTTCGACTCAGCGGAGAGCGAGAGATTCGAGTGAGAGAGCGTCGGATTTGGTCTGAGTGCGTCGGGGACTCGGGTTGCCGCGGCTTCGTCGGCGGAAAAGTAGCAGAAGCGAGTGCTTTTTCGCTCCCATTTCGCTCCCTCCCTCCCTCTCTCTCCCTACCGCCCTCTTTCCGTTCGCCCGCCGTGGCTCGTAAATAATCTATTTATTTGTTATCAGCCAGCAGTTGCTTTTGTTGTTGTGGCTGCTTCTGTTGCCTACTTAGTTGTTGTTTGCCATTATTATTGTTGTGAATTGTTGTTGTGGTCGGCCACTAGTCCTTGTTGTTGTTGTTGTTGTTGTGCTCCTCATGATTGATGGATGGATGGATGTCAACGCAGATAAGCCCCGGGTCTGCGGCTCCGGCTCCGGCTTCGACACCGACCGCGGCTCCTCCGTCCCTTTCCGTCGATTTTGTTTACATTTCGTTTCGCTTCGATTTCACAGCTGCCCCCACCCCGTCCACCCCTCTCGCTTCAACAGCCACCCCTTGCTGCCCACCCCCACCCCTTAATCGCTCTTCGCCGTCCCTTTCTCGGATTTCGTGTCCGAGTCTTATTTAAGTCTTAGATTCGCTTTATTTTTAGACTTCGATTGCGATAAGAGCTGGGGTTTCTTCGCGTTGGACGATATCTGTCAGAGTTGCCACATCGGCGGGGTGTAAAATGTTTTTTTGTTGTTAAATATCCTAATAAATTTTTCTCAATAATTTTGGCTTGCGTTTTTTTTCCACCTTTCTCCCGCATTGAACTAATCTTTGTTTTTATTTTTTTTGTTTCTCATTTTCTCTGCCTCCTGGAAACCACCATCAGTACGTAAATCGCCCGAACCCAGCGCCCTGGCAACCCTGGCGTCCGCCTGGCCGCAGCGCAATCACTCGATCCTCGGGGTTTCGAGGCGAGAGATTATTTTGAGAGTTTTTCTTCTCACTCCACTCAACCTCCGTCGAAGCATCTGCTCTGCACATTCATTTCTTTCTCGCCCTCACCAGGGCTGCCGCAGGTTAATTATAATTGATTCACTACGATTTGGTGAATAAAATAATAAGTGCTTTCGATTAGCCGAAGTGCAATATTTTCAAAATTTTTATAATATTAACAACCAATGTTTGCCGTGTTTTTACTATTTGGGACGAAATGTAGAAGGTGTTAAAATTATTTTGATTATTTAAAAATAAATAATTTTAAGCAATTTTTTTTTTAAATATCTAATCAAACATGTCGAGATATAAACAAATAATTTTTTATTTATTTTAAATTCTTGCCTGTAGTTATATCTTCTTACAATATTTCAATAATCTCATAATTATTTTTCGTCACAATTTTCGCGTCATCATAAATTGAAATTATTTATTTCTCACTAATATATTTTGATTATATTTTTTTTGCTATCCTTTGCTTTTTTCATTTTTTCCAAAACCCATAATTATTAGTCGTTATCATGTTTATTTTTTGCCTTTTTTGTTTAACTATTTCTCAATAGCAATATAATGGAAAACGCATAATTTCCTATATATGTAGACGAATTTCGCTACTCAAATTCTCGAGCGGCAACCCTGCCTTTCACCCATGTTCCTCTCCATCAATCCAGCTCGTTCTCTCACACCCGCTCTCTCAACTCATTTCCTCTCTCTCCATCTCCGCACCCGCATCGTAGTTTTCTCTTCTGCCTTTTCACTCCTGCTTCTTCTTCCTCTCTCACTCGCTCACCCGCTCAGGCCGGTCGCAAGTGGTCGGCAAACAAGTTGTGGACGCTGCCGCCGTCGCCAGCGTTGTCGGCACCGTCCTCGCCTCCCGCATTCTTGTCGGCAGCGTTGTCGTCGTCGCCACAGCCTACGACTCGAGAATTTCGATCGCTTCTTGTGTTTATCTTCGAAATTATGTGGAATCTCGACGACGACGACGACGACGACGTCGAGCCGCAGAAGCGACCCGAAGCCACGGAGGGAACGGGAGCGAAGGAGAGGGGGAAAAGGAGAGGGGGAGCGAGCGTGATGGAGTGCAAACGAGCGCTTGGTGAAGTGAGCGGCGAGTGAGTGGAGGAGAGAGAAAGAGAGAGAGCGAGCGAGAGAGCGAGCGATAGGAAAGGCAAACAATCGAGTCGAGTTGAATTGAAATCAAAACAAACCTGACGACTGCGAGCGGAACGGGAGAGAGAGGGTGAGGGAGAGGGAGAGGGAGGGGAGGAGGGGGAGCGGGTGGGGGTCTGGAGGAGGACCAGGGGCGTGAGAGGGACGCAGGGCCGGACGGAGGCGACCTGGCGGATTCGAGCCGGAGACGCGTTCGATCCGGCGGCACGTGACGTCGAGGGGCTGACGGTGGGGGGGGGGGGGGGTAGGGGAGGAGACGGCGTTTATGCAGCGCCTCGACTCGTCGCGTCTCGGCTCGAGTGGCGTGTGTCAGGGGGCGGAGGAGGAGGAGGAGGTGGGGGGCCGGGGCAGTGCGGGGAGCTCGCGAGGAGCCGAGGTCTGGTGTCCAGTCGCGGAGACCACGGTACGAGATGTTATTTATAGTTGTTGTTGCTGATGGTCTTGTTCTTGTTGTTGTTGCTGTTGTTGTTGTTGCCATCGTTGTTGTTGTTTTCGTTGGCTGTCGCTGCTGTTGCCTTTGCTATGCTGTTGTTAATATCGTTATTGTGTTTGTTGTCGTGTTGTTGCATCGATTGTTGCTGCTGTTGTTGTTGATTTATGTTGTTGTTATTTTCTGCCGCCGTTGCATTCATTGATTGTTGTTGCTGTTGCTGCTGATGTTGGTGTTGGTGTTGATGTTGTTATTGTTGTTGTTGTTGCCTGCTTAATGCACCCATGCAACTTGCGGATGCATCCGCCAGATACACATGCACATACATTCATTTGTTTACTTAGATACTTGCCTCTTGTTGTTGTTGTTGTTTTTGCTATCGAGGAGCCTCCTGCTCGTCCTGTTGTTGTTGTTGTTTTTGTTGTGTTTGTTGTGTTTGTTTCGCTGCATGCAATGAGCATAATTCGATTGTTGTTGCTGTTGTTGTTTTTCCCCCCACCCACGTTGTTCTTTTTGTCGAATTTCCCGATTTAATTTTTTTCTCTTGAATTTTTCCCGGCTTTTTGTTTTTGTTTTTGTTTTTGATTTTATTCGTATTTTTGTTTTTATTTGTGATCACGTATCTCGCTTGTATCTTGTATCTGGCATCGGGCTGCGAGCGTGAATGCATACGAAATTGTCTGTGGCTGTGACTGTGTGTGTGTGCGCGAGTTTCTCAGCCCGATTGTCTTTCGCTTCCCCCCCCCCCCCCCCCCCTCTCCCTGTCTCGCCCTCTGTCTATTTATTTTATTTGTCTGCTTGTTTGCTCTTCGCTTTATTTCGCCTCGGATTTAAATTTCAAATAAGAATGAAATTTCAATTCCAACACCCCCTCCCCCCCTTCGCCAGGGACGGCCCCGTCGCCCCCTCCCCGACCTCCTCCTCCGCCTCGGGCCCCGGTCGGACATCGGATACTTTATTTAATTTGTGCCGCCGTTAAAGTTCTTCAGGTCCGTCTCGAGTTCCGTCGCTCGCAGCGATGGTCTCGCTCTTCGCTCTTCCTCTTCCTCTCCTTCCCTTACCTCCCCGCCCTCCCCAGCTCCCTTTTCGCTGCCCCGCCCCTCCCCATTCTGTTCTTCCAATTGCCCTTCTCGGTTGACCACCGCGTTTTCTCCCCGGCCATCGCTCGTCGCTTCGGCTCGGTTTTTTCGCTCATGAACTTCGTCGTGCCTCTCGCTCTAATTCATAATTGCTCGATATTTATTGCTTTTATTTTCCATTTTTCCCCATCTCCTCTTTTCCAATCCCTCCTTTTCCGCTTCCTCTCCAATCATTTCTTTTTCTTAGTCTGTTCGTTTCCGTTTCCATTCTTGAACCTCGTTTTTAAACTCTTCTCTTTCAGTTCCTTCCCTTTCAAGCACTTTTGCTCCACTGCCTTTTTAATAATTTTTTACTCTGGTCATCCTTCACTTCATATCAAAGTTTTATCGACTTTTCTTGTCCCCGTTTCTTCGCCTTCGTTCTCTCTTCAACCTTGATAGTTTTGCCTTCGGATCCTTGTGAGGAATTCTGGAATTGAACAAAAATCATTTGTCGTCCCCTCACTAATGAGTCAATCAAGGGCTTTCTTCAACCTCCCCACCGTCCCCTGCCATTCCCTGAACCCTCATCCAGCTCTTTTCGTTCCCATTCCGCCATATCTTGTCATCTTTCTATCTCTAGCTATTTGTGTTCCAATTTTCCAGCTCTTTTTGATGACTTCCCCTTGTTCTTTTCATTTTCCTTTCTGCAGGTCTTTATATAATATTTTTTTCAGATCTGTTTCCTTGACTTTTCTCCAGTTCGCTTCCTTCGCCATTCTTCAGATCTTTTCGTTCTCTCTTCCCAGCTCTTTTCGCCCTCTTTCTCCACCTTGCTTTAGTTCTCCACATATTTGCCTAACTCTTTTCCGAATCCTTTCTCTGAACCTTTCCACAAGGCCCAACCCAACCTCTTCCAGCTCTCTCACTCTCTCTGTCTCTCTCTCGGCCTCGTTCCGGCGCCTGACGCCGCATCGAGTTGCAGATGCCTTTCTCTATCTCTTTCCGGAGTCGGGTTCAGGGTCGTCATGGCTCGCTTCCGGTGAATTATTGCGAATGGCTTTGAAATCGAAGCAGTCCGAGGAGGAAAATTTCGCAGCTGCGGACGGCGACGACGACGACGACCGGAGCCCAGTCACTGTCCCTTTCTCCCTCTCCCTCTCCCCGTCCCCCTCCCCACCTCGTCTGTCCCTTTTCCTCCTGAGCTGTTCGCCTTCCTCGGTGATTCCTCATTGGAGCCATGGACAGGTGCACGAGAACAACAACAACGACAACGTCAATTACAACGATGACAATATTTACAGCAGCTACAACAAGCAGAGTAACAACAACGATTACAACAACAACGGTTACAACAACAACAATTACAATAACAACTTCATCACCAGCAGCAGACACTGGGAACGATGCAAAAACCTGCAACAGTTTTTCCGATTGACTTTCAAGTGGAATTTTTATTGTTCCATCGTTCAGCAGTTGCGGGGATCGGGGAGGGGTTCGGGGGTGTCGAGGGTGTCGCCCGACCACCGGTGATGACCAGCTTCCGAATCGACTCCAGTCGACTCGACTCGACTCGCCTCGCTTCGCCTCGACCCAGGTGTGTCCGGCCTGCAGGACATTTTCGGACATTCCAAATATCCACAATTTTAATTGAACCCAGGCTGTCGACCGGGCAGCCAACAACAACAACAACAACAACACCCACACTCGTCTCGGTTTAGGCTGCTCTCATGCCTGAGTGGACTCGGCTTCTCACACCCATCCCTCATGCTGTCACTGCATGGATGCTGCGTCTCTTTTTCTCCCCGCTCTCTCTGTCTCTATTCCGTCTCCTCGTTCTTCCGCAATATCTCCTCAATCTCTCCTCGCCTGCCCTCAACCTCGTCCACTCCTTCAGGTCGCCTCGACGGCCGTCGCCAGGAGTCTGGGAATCTGTTGCCATTCCAAATTTAGCCAGTCATTGCCTGGGGCATCGAGGTTGAGGACCTTCTCCTCACTCTCACTCACTCACTCGCTCTCTCCCACACTCCTCACCGACTCTCTCCCTCGCTCCTTCGTCCGACGCCTGCACTGGGCGAGAGATGATTTTGTGTTTCCTCCGATTTCGAAAATGAATCGAAGTCCGCTTTGGACCGGTCCGAGCCGGGTCGGGTTCTTGGCTCGGGCTCGGATCATGGGCTCTGGTTTCGAGGTGGCCGTCGAGGAATTCGAAATTTGGGAATTTGGGGGCTCCTTTGGGCAGAGTGTTTTCTGGAAAGGACTCGTGGGGACCAGCGACAAGAGGTCGTGGGCGAGGACTTTCGGAGGTGGAGAGGATGAGGTGTTCGAAGTGGGCGGCGGATTACGAAAAATATCGACATTAAGAACGAGATATCGCTGACTTTTGCATTCGCGCCTCTTCTTTTCTCTTATTCTTCCTATTCCCCGCCTGTTTTCCCTGTCCAACCCGTCTCTTCTCTCCTCTGTGCCCCGCCTCCCTTCCCTCCTCTCGCCAATATCCAAATTGCTCATCCAATTTATGGCTCGAGGCGTTCCATGGATCACAGCCTAAGCGCCTCGTGTCAGCCGGGATCCGGGCTTGTCGCGTTGCATCGCCGCACTCGCACCCTCCCAACCCGCACCCTCTTCCGCCCTTCTACCACTCTCTCTGGCCCCCTCTCTCCCTCTCGCCTGCACGGTTGACTTTCAATATATTGCGAGCTCTCGCGGAGTCGCGGCTTCTTGATGCGTCGACATTTTAAATCCCAAGAAATTAAGCTTTCGCATTGCATAGACGACGACGGGGATGATCGGGGACTTATCCCTTTGCCTCGGGTCCTGCCACCCTCGGCGGCTGCCTCGGCTCCTCCCCGGCACACATCTCCAAGGGATTCAATCTCGTCACCCCTAAAATCACAAACACGCCACGCATTCAATTACATTGAGTTCCACTTCGTCTGCGACTCCGCCGAGCTCCTCCTACGCTGTCTCTTCCTCGCCTCTTCTTCTCGCTTCTGCTCTCTTCTTCTCCTCCTTTTTCCTTCACTTCGTTCCTCGGCTCTTCTCGTCCTCGCTTTTTTCGCCTGGCCTCCTCCTCGCCACCCTCTCGCCGCCCCCGCCGGTTTCTGTTGCTGCTGCTGCTGCTGCTGTTGGTTTTGTTGAGATCGAGGTTGTTGTCGGTGTCGGCGCTGTTGTTGTTGTTATTGTTGTTGCTGTTGCTGTTGCTGCTGCTTCATGACGCGCAGTCTGCATCGATGATAACGTCAAACCGTTCGCCCCCTCCCCTCTCGCACCTCCCTCTGTCCTCGCTGTTCGCGTCCCTCGGCGCCTCCGACATTTGCATTCGCCTGACATGCAGCGAAATATTAAAACGCCATCCGACCAAGCGAGCTTCGGGTGTGCGAGTGTTTTGTGCGCCCGCCTCCTGTGCATGTCTGTGTTCGGCACTTTAACGCCCGTTTTCACGCCGGGCAGCTCCAGGCCGGCGGCGCTCGTTTCGTGTTCCGCGGCATCGAACGTGATTTTCACGTTACGCACAACGCCAAGCGAACGCAAAGGCGAACGCGATCTGGAAAGCGCGATAAACGGGAAGAGGAAATGAGACAAGTGCAGAAATCATCACGACGGGGAATATGGGGAAAATTAAAAATAACATAACGGACGAGCAGATAAAAATGTGCGCTTAAATGACACAGTGGAAAACAGGAAAATAATTATGGAAACACGAGAGAGCAAATGACAAAAACAAACCGGGAGCCAGCGTGCAAAAATATGAAAATAATGGAAAAATGGTCATAGAAAATGAATAAAAGTTAAAGCGAAGAGTGTAAAATATAAATATTTAATATTATTATATAAGATAATCACTGAAAGATAACTAAACATTCAATAGTAAAAGGAAATTACAAGAATAACTAAACATTAAGTAGAATGCGATAACTTTAATAGAATTATAAATAAGATAACAATATAAATGTAAATAGAAAAATAAGTAAAAATGTAAACAAAAAAGACATCGAAATAAAACAAATCGTGATATAATGAGGAGAAATGGGAAATTACAAAAATGGAGGAACAAATCCTATTGAAATACAAAATCCAATTAAATGAGAACAACGAAAAGAGAAAATTACGAAAATTGTGTAATTGCAAAAATAGATAATCAGTTGATTAAAAAGGCGAGCACTAAATTAGAGCAGGTTAGGAAGTTATTAGTGTCGAGTGCGAGCCACAAATCGCGCCACTAGTGGGGAGAAAACGTCGAATCAACTCCATAACTTGTTGTTATAGTGTGGTTGTTGTTGTTGTTGTTGCTGTGCTGCAATGCTCGGATCAATTAACGGTATCCACGCAGACCACATGCATAATCGGGCTCCTGACATGTGGACGCGGGACGTCGGCGGAGCGGGGGGCGAGCGAGACAGGCGATGATCTGCCGTTTCTCCTGGCCAAGTTCGTTCGATTAAGACGCTCAGATGCTTCCTCTTGTTCCAAGTCCATTTTTATTGGATTTCCTTTTCATGCGAAACCATTTTGGACTTGTTTGAGATGGTTGGACTTAATTAGTGAACTTAATTATTGTTTGTCAATTTTGTAACTAAAATTGTTGTCATACGTTTTAAGAATTCACCTAATGTTTTACAATACTAATAATGATTTTATTTATATGGTTTTCTACTCACATATTTTTTTTTAGTCTTTTCGGCTCTTAATTTCAGAGGTGTTTCTTCATGTTCTTAAATTTGTTTCTGTAATATCGAAATCCGAAAATAGATTTAAAATCATGAAGTGAAAACTTCATTTCCTTTTTAATACATTTCATAAAATGTGTATTTTTATTGTCGAAATATTTGTCAGATCACGGATTTAACTTTTCTACAATTATTTTTTCGCTTCGATGTAGTATAGTTTTTTCATGCCATTTATTTTTATTTATTATTTTTTGAATAATTCTCTCCAACTGTGCCATTTAAATAGCAGATCATGAGCTCCATACCGGGAACGATGTCAGTGGTTTAAGATTGAAGGCCATTTCATGCTGCATACTCGTCGACTTTGGAGGGATGGCTGGATTAATTTGATTTATCGGAAATTACATCATAATCGATCATGTAATGGGCCGACCAACCAGGGATAAATTTCAAGCTTGACACATTTTTCGATTCGATTTTTTTCTGTTTGCGACAAAGATTAAATTTCTCGTGGAATTTTGAGCGGGCGCGTTTTTTATTTACAGGCGTCCCTAATGGAATTCCGCGGATTGGGTTTCATAAATCAATGGAAATTCCGCGAAACCGCGACGCGACTCGCGACTCGCCGGGGAATCCGAATCCTTCAGAATTACGCCGGGAGCCCAAGGACGATTATCCAGTGAAATTATGGCCGACGACGGAGCTAAACCGAGGGATTAAATCAAATGCTAGCGCGTGCGAGTGTGTGGGTGCATGAATCGTTTAATACCTCGGACAAGAATTAATAAATCTTGGCGAGGCTGACGGAGGAAATCCCCAGGGCGAGGGGCAGGGACGGGGAGGGGGAGAGGGAGAGAGAAATAGCGATGGAGAGGGCGCGAGAGCGAGAGTGGGGGTGAGGGTTGAAAAAATGGCGTCAAAGACTCATTTGGCGACACAGTTCATTACCATAATCAATTCGGCCGGGTGGCAACAACGTAATTATAATTATAACCACACACACACACACACACACACCCACACGAACGCATGGCACACATGGCGGCCCAAAGGTGTCGGCCGCCACTCGTCCCACGAGGGACCCCTGGGCCGCTGGGGCGCAGCGGAGGAAACCCAGAAGCTTCAGCACGAAAATCCAATTATAATTTTTGATATAAAGGAACGGCAGACCGCAGGGCAAAAAGAGCAGAAACGACTAGAAAAATAAGTGAAAGGGAAAATTTATGACAGTGGGGGAGTCGTGGGGGCCTAGAGGGAGAGGGACGGAGGGAGGGAGGGAGATTGAGGGAGAGAGAGCGAAACAGACATGGGACAAAGGGCAAAACTCGGGCTGGAGGTTGGAGGAGAGGCGAACAACAGAGGGGGGAAACCAAAGAGGGAGTGACAGAAGGAGAGCGAGAAGAGGAGAGGAAGAGGGAGGGAGAGGGAGAGGGAGAGGGAGAGGGAAGAAGAAGAGGGAAAGAGGTGCGCGAAAATCAACTTTATCATAATTAAATAAATAGATTGAGGGCGGGCGACGGAAATGTCCTGTTGTAATTGCGAGTGGGCGACAAGAATAATGGAAGAATAAACGGACGAAAGAACAATTTGAAGGCCGAGAGAAGGCATGAAATAAATGAACAAAAGAATGCAGGAAATCACAGGGAGAGAAATCGTACATCGACCGGAGCTGAGGATGAGGAGGATGACGTTGGAAATGAGGGAACGCAATCGGATCGAGGACAATAAATTGCGACACGTCAGATCGAGGTTGTTCTGGAATTGTTGTAATTTTGAGTGGATGAATTTTGTTGTAATTTTGTATGCAATTTAGCTGAATGTTTCTGTTCTTGTCACACGTTGTCACAGGCCTTTGTCTTGGGTGGATCCGCCGTGCGCCTGGCTCGAAATAATTTCCTACTGCTGTCAAATGCTTGATTTAATTTCA
Source organism: Coelopa pilipes (assembly GCA_947389925.1). Lineage (NCBI taxonomy): Eukaryota > Metazoa > Arthropoda > Insecta > Diptera > Coelopidae > Coelopa > Coelopa pilipes. Next base: position 38,465,888 of record OX376699.1, on the reverse strand, counting down.
TATTTCAAAGGCCTTGCCTCGCTCCCTCTCTCTCTGCTTCTCTGTTGTTCCCGCCCTCCCTCTCTCTCTCTCTCTCCCTCCGTTGCCTCCATGCATTCTCTCTGTCTCTGTCTCCCCTCATTGGTATGTGCGACATCGTCATGGCATTCTCACAACTCATCTCCTTGTGTGCATGTGTGTGTGGCTGTGTAATCCACTGGCTGTTGCCAATGCAGCCAGTGTTGCCAGATGTCGAGCACTATTTATAACATATGATTTCCTTTATTTAAATCCATGTGGAGGCGAAATGTGAATGGGAAGTGGGATTCGAATGCGAATGTATTCGGGATTCGGTTCACAATTTCCTTAAATTATAATGACAATATTGACAACAACAGCAACAACACGGACTAGAAAAAAATAATGAAAAACAAATGTTCGCAAACAATATAAAAATAACAATGAAAATAAAAACCAAATTCAAGAAATCAATAACATGAATATTAAAACAATAAATATTATCAATGAAAGCAACAACAAACGCTTCCCAAAATCATCAATAGAAACGGCATTTAGATTAACTATAAAAGCAATTAACGAAATAACAAAACTAACTGCGAAATTAACAACAAAAACATCAGCCAAACTAGTGGCAGAATCAACAGTTAAAGCAACATTTTAGCAATTTAACAATTTAGTTCTTGTCCACTTGACAAGAACAAGAAGCGAAGGCTCGGTAGGAGGAGACGCATGTGAAGGTGAGGTGAAGAATTTGCGGCTCGCAAGGATGCCGAACCGGGGAAGAGATCGAAATTACCGTTGGATCAGGAGGAGTCTTTCCAGACTGGAGGAAATTCAACTGAATGCCGGCAAAGGATATTTCCTTTAAATGCATTCATATTTCAGGATGTCTCAGGGAATCAATTTCGTTCTCCTCCATCTCTCTCCGCTGAAGTGAATATTGGAACTTTAATTGAAAACGAGAAATTGCAATAAGCATTAGAGAAATGAATGAACGAATGAAACCTTCGATAAAGGAAGATCCTCCCAACCCCAACCCCAACCCCCCCGAATCGAGCCATTCCCGAATCGAAAAAAACCCATCCGAAAAATTCTCCCTGATCCTTGTCGCCTCCATCGAATTTCCTCCGAATCCTGGCGAGATTTCCTCGAGAACATGTTCTCACATACATATTTGCTCTGCTCGACGCCGAGGATATTGTTTATTTGCTCCCGAACGAGTTGGAGTTTTTGTCGCTACCGGAACCGGATCCGCGCTCCTTTACCCACAACAACAGTAACAACAGTAACGGCGACAACAACCACGACACCCAGCCTGCTCGGGATCCCGTTGCCGCCGTAGCACGTCGTCGATGGGGACTCGCAGATGGATCCGGATCCGCAGCGCAGCCCCCGGAAGCGATGTGGGCCAAGGGTTGGAGGAAAAGAACAAGAACAGAAACAAAACGTGACGAGCACAAGTCGAGAGGAGAAGATCAGGGCGAGTGGGGCCCAAGACAGTGTAGGAAAAGGGAACGGCTTGGGCAAGAGTGAAGATTGATAACAACAAAGCAAACATCGCCTACGGCTTCATCCCTACATCGTTGCCAGGTTCCCGGAGCTGCCTTCCGAGAATTCGCCTCTGAACTTGCGTTCCTGTGCCCGACGTTCGGCTCGAGCGGGGCCCGAGAGTGTTTCCTCGTGTTTATCGAGATATCCACCAGAAATGATCCCGATTATGCCGGACTGCCATTTGCATTTCGTCCCGGAAGTTTCGCCAAATTTCGCTCGTCCAGAAACCTCGTTTAAAGTTCATCCTTGCAGAGTTGGGAGATGAATTTATTTCTGGTATTTCCAAGGAACCCACCTCCTGATGGATTCTCCGGCCCGTAGCTCGTGGGTACGTGTGTGGGAGTGAGTGTGTGAGAGCGAGATGGAGGGAAGTTTTAAGTGGCTCGTCTCTAATGCCGAAGTTTCCCCTAATGCCGGCGTGTGTGAGCGAAGAGACAAAGAAGGAATGGGAGTGCATGTGTGAGTGGGAGTGTGAGTGAAGGCAAATGCTTGATGATAAAGTAGAAACATACACTGAGAGAAACGAGCGGAGACGCAGGTGGCAATCGTCAGGTTTCAAGAATTTGTCTTAACGTAAAATTACGGAAAAACACTTGTCATGAAAACTCTTTCTCTGGTTTTCTCTCAGTGTGCCCTGCACTTTGGAGTCCTTTTTTCTGTATTCGAACAACAATGGCAGTAGCGACGAGGAGGATTTGCGCAGCCTTAACCAGTATAAAGGACATTTACATATCGCAATCATAATCGCTTGACAGAAATTCATAGACAGCAAGTAAGGGTGAGAGGGAGAGGCGAAAGCACAGAGAGCTAGGAAGAGCTTCCGCTTTTTTTCTCGAAACTTGGGAAAACTTTTAATTTCCTTCGCATTCGCTGCTTCCGGCTGCAGATGGCGTCCCGTCGCTCGCTGGCAGGCAGGACAATGAAAAACTCCGCCGTCCTTTCGCCTAATAAACAAACATCGTCGAACCATCGTTATCGCTCTCTCTCTCTCTCTCTCTCTCTCTCTCTCTCTTTCCCTATTTCACTTGTTCTTGTTCCTGTGAAAAGTTTCCGCCTCCCCACGATTGTCCCTGAACATCCTCATTATCCTTAATTCAGGGATCTCTCGCACTTTCGCCTCTCGCACACTCGAATTTCACAAGTCGCTCTGCGAAGGCACTCGGTCGAATCCTTGTTAGAATCCTGCGCTTCCTCCCCCTCCCGCCGTCTTTCGCTCCAACGACCGACCGGGCAGAATCGACCTGCAATGAAGCGCGGCGAATCGATCTTGGGCCTTTCCTCCATCATCCTTCCTGACTCATCCTAACAGCGCTTTTACCTTGGCTTTCCTTCATCTTCCTTCCTGACTCTTCCTACCAGCTCCTCTGCCTTGGTTTCCCCTTAGGTTCCTTCCTAGCTCTTCCTACCAGCTCTTCCGACCAGCTCTTCTACCGCGGAGTTTTCTTTTTGACTCTTCCACCAGTGCTTTTACCTTGTCCTTTCCTCCCTCTTCCCCCCCGACTTTGCCACTGCCTTCAATTCCCTTGTCTCTCCTTTTTTCCTCCTCCCTCCCCGATTCCTCCTACCAATTATTTTAATTTGTCCTCCCTCCAACTTCCTTCCGGTCCCCTCCCACCACTTTCCTTCTCCTGCCTGGCCCTCTGTCTTCCTTCCTGGCCTTCTATTCGCCTTCCCTGAGGCCATTCAATGGCCGTCGACTTCCGGTCGTCCATGCAAATCGCAGTCGCTTTCCCAAATCCTTTGTTCCATTCGTGGAGCCCATAAATCCGCACAAGGACTGCGCGGCGGGAGGGGGTGGAGGGTCAAGGAGGTCGGGCGAGGGCATGGGAGGGGCGGCAATTAGCGGATTAGTGTCGCAGGCGCGTTGTTTCCGGAAATCCCGGCCAGAGATTTCCGGCATAAGCCGCTTATGCATTCCGCTCCAGCCAGGCTTCCAAGGACCCGCCAGCGCCAGCGTCAGCACCAGCACCAGGACCAATAGGGGAAGGAGCTGCAGACGAGGGTCCTTAAATGAATAAATTCAGCTCGACTCGAACGGTGGGTGGATTCCGGTGGCTTCGGTGGATTCCATCCTGTCATCGCTGATTATCGCGCCTCCGTCCGATCGAACGCCATTTATTTCCAATCCATGGAGTAAGTCCGTCGTCTTCCCCCGTTATTACTGGGATTACGGCGAAGTCAGTGCAGAGCTGCAGGAGCTGATTTAAATTGCAATTAAAGACGGCTCCTCATTCTTCCGCAGCCATGCAATGTGAAAAGAATTGGTCCTCAAAGGACGACGTGCTTCGTTGGCGCATGTTGGACGCTCGCCGGGCAGCGCATGGCGAACAATTTACTTTGATTTAAGATGTGTCAGCAGTTCACGAACACACTCTGTCTCCCTCTCTGTCTCGCACACACACACACACACCCATGCAAGGATGGATGCATTCCCTCACACACACACGTACTCAAACTTACTTCCATCGAGGCACTTGGCTTACATTCTGGGAAAACATTAAATAAACTTCAGATGCTCGAGAAGCAGGAAGGAAGGCGGCGATCGAGAGGTGGTAGGGGAAAGCACAAGGGAGACAGGGACGGGCAGAGAGGGACGGAGGGCGGAAGTCCTTTGTGCGGATCTGCATGGAACTGCATCAGGACGGTGAAGTGTTGTAAAATATTTTCCAATAAATATGAAATCAATTAACCTACTGACATGTCCTGGGCTCCCTTTGTCGTGCGCTTTCCGCTGGCGTGGGCATGCGTCCTTTGGCTCTCCATCCTGTTTTTTCTTACGGTCCCCTCATTGTCCCCTCTCTGGCCCCTCCTCCTCTGCTTGTGTTCGCTCTCTGCTCCCTTTGACTCTGTCGGACTCCTTCGGGCTCGTTCGCTTTGGCTGAAGTCAAGTGGATCGTGCTCGAGATGATGGGAAGGGGAATTTTTACAACAACGAAAATTATTGAATGTAGTAGAAAGTTAAAGATTTTCACAAGTAAAACATGTTCATTACAGTAAAATTGTTGATCAATAGCGAGTATCGCAAAATCATTCGAAAAAATCATGCCATGCTTCGCTTCTCTTACAACCAGGAGCTCTTGCTGTGAGAATTCGGCCGAAGAATTACGCCATTCAATTATGACTACGCCCCCCTGTCCGCCCCTCGAACAATCTCCCTTTCTCACTCTCTTTTCCTCGCCTTCCTCGCGCCTTTTCCACTGTCTTCTGCTCCATCTTCACAGCTTTCCTTAATAGCTTCTGGTAAAAAAGAACAACACACACACAAGCTCTGATCCCTTACACACACACACACGCGCGTAATGAGAGCAACGGACACCAACACCATGTCACACTCCCACACACACTAACACACACACCAGGCGGGATCTCGGTCTGCATCGCTTTGGGCCACATAAAGAAATCACTTAACATCGATCACTTGGTTGCTGTTGTTGTCAACCGTTGTTTGTTGTTAGTGCAAGGAATTGTTGTTGTTTTTCCTAACACCATTGTTGCTTACAGCATGGCTTTTGTTGTAGTTTCCTGTGAATGGAAAGCAATGTTTTTTCCTTCCTTTTCCATTTGCTTCTCCCGAACGTGCAGCGGTAATTGTGAGCGGTTTATTAGTGAATTGTCTATGTGTGAGTGTGTGTGTGTCCTCGTAGTGAGAGAGCGAATGAGAGAGTGGGAAAATGGTGAGTGAGTGAGCGAGACAGTGAGCATTATTCATGCAATAAATCAGGAGAACGAAACGACCTCAGGAAGCATGGTCAGTGTTTGAGTTTCACATGCGACCAGAGGCGGAGGGAGTCAAGGAAGGAAGGAAGAAGGAGGAGGGAGAGAATGTGTTGTGAAGGGGGGAAGAGAGATCGTGAATGTCCTGCGAAGTTTTGGGAAAAAGTCCTCGTCGCCTTCGTCGTCGTCTCGTCTTCTCTCAATCCGTTCGATGTGCCCCGTCCTCATCTTCTGGTTTCTCATTCCACATCTATCCACGTTGGTCCCTCCACATCCTTCAATCCTCCTTGATCCATCCTCACACGGCCTTCCTCGCTTGTCCTCGTCGTCGTCCTCGTCCTGCTTTGGTGTCCCGAGAGTGAACTCGATTCAACGAAGCAACAAACGCAGCCAATGAAAGCGAGCGAGAGAAGTTTTGTCGACTGCACTTTTGCGGTCTATCGTGCGACAAATCGAGCTGAACCCGAGAAAGAGAAGGAGGGGAACGCGAGAAACGAGGACAGAAGACTGAGGAGACCAAGGAGACAAAGAGGCCAGGGAGGTCACGAAGACCGAGGATGTCAAGGAGACCGAGGGACGAGAAGACCAAGCAGACTCGACCATGTGGGAGATCAGCCAAAATAGATCATGAAGCAAACCTCGGCGAACACCAGGACGAGACGTCGATCAGGACAAACGACATCGAATCCGGGATGAGGCCAGTCCGAGGAAGAGGTCAAAAACTTCAAACAAAACTTCACCTCAGATTCAGGGGTCCGGTTTTCACTGGAGTCTGAGAGGTTTCCACAGGAGTCTGGCAGTCACTGGGACCAGAAGAAGAAGAAGTAGAAGAAGCCGGCTTCACCCCGAGATTAGCCTTCTCTGGAACCCCGACACCGACACCGACCACGATCCCAACCCCGACCCCGAACCCGCAGGCCATTGAAGTCAAGCCCACAATTTGCAAATTGCTTTCGCCCCTTGGGGCCAACTAATTGATTGAGCCCCGCCCACTGGCCGCATCCGCCCCCACCTCCAGGATCGGATTGCATTTATTGGCCCATTAAATAACGGCCCTCTTCATCCCTCATCATCGCTCGGCCCTCTTTAAACCGGCTCCAGTCCTCAATGACGAATCAGTTCCCAGCCTCTCAGTTTCAATTCCAGGCCCTCCTTCCCTGACTTTCTCCAACTGTCCCTTTGTCTATATCTCTGTCCATCTCTTGCCGCCTGTCTCTCGGTCCATCTCTCTCTCTCTACCTCTCTGGGATACCCCTCTGTCTCCCTCCTTATCTGGGACTCTGAGTGAAATTGTGCAGCCAATTTTTGATTAAATTTGAATTTGCATATTTGCCCAGACCCCTCGACCCCAACCCCAACCCCCACCTCAACCTCGGTACCGACGAAGGGATGCCGCATGGCTCGATGAGGGTCCCCCAGGCCCCGGTCACGGTCCCGGCCTCGGCTCCAGCGTCGATGCGAAATTGTTTACTTCGCACATCGATGAGCCGAAGGAGGAAGGAGGAAGATATGAAGCAGATATGACAAACAGAAAGGCAGTGGGAAGGAAAGAGTCGTGATGAGGGTGGGAAAAGAGATGGTAAAGAGAAGGGAGGGAAAAGAGGCGGTAGGGAGAGTGAAATGAGGAGGCAAAGATAGGGAGAGTAGGAGTATTGAGAGAAGGAGTACAGAGGAGGGTACGAGAAAAGTGCAAAAGAGGGCGAGAGAGATGAAGAGGGGTTCGGCTTCCGATATTGAATGTAGTAATAGCGAAAATAGAATTGAAAAATATATGCAAATAGATCCTGAGCATATCGCGTTGCTCCGTCCCGTCAAACCCTCCAGCCTCCTCTCCTCTCTTCTCCTCTCCTTTCCTTTCTGTCCCTCGCCGTCCTCTCCTATACCTTCTCTCATCCTCGTCCGCGGGCGACATTGGATTATTCTCCAGCATTCACATCAGAGCCCCGTCTCTAGGCCAACCAAGGTGAAGGAGGCGGCGACGACGTCTGGGGGACGGAGAATGAGGGACGGGAGCGACAGCATATGGCGAGCGCCCGAAAGTATGCTGCGAACGATGAACGCCGAACGATGTCGAAAACGATGACGACGACGCTGACGACAACGACGCAGATGACGACGATTGGCGGCGAAACGAGATGATGGCATCGACTGATGTCGCCACACGATTCCGACAGCTCGGGCGAAATTTGAGCACGAGATGGCGGCAGGACGAGGCCAGGCGGCGACGGGAGGTGCGGCAAGAGCAAGGAAGGATCAGACCCCGAGGGATGAGCTCGAGGCGGAAGATGGGAACGCAGGCGAAGGAGAAACGGTTCGGAAGAGGGCGAAGGAACTGAGGCGACGACGTCGAAGGAAGCGAACAGGAAGGAAACGGAAGCGAGACAAAGTGGAAAGGATAACGCGCCATAATCATAAAACCAGGAGCGATGGCGACGGCCGGCGGGGGCATCAGAAGTGCTCGGAGTCATTCGAGGCCGTGACAAACGTCGCACAAAATAAAATCCTTAGCCCGACAGACCTCGAGACACGCCTCGAGAATCGCAAATTCAAATGAGGGAAATCGACAATGGCGGCAACGGAGACAACGAACGACTTGGGGAAGTTGAGGAAGCAAAAGAAGTCTGTCGGAGAAGGCAAAAGGATACCAAATTTGAGGCTGGTAAGAGGGAAAATTCGCAAATTAGTATCGTGTTTCTCCATTGTATACATTTTCCTCCGTCGTGTATGTCTTCGTCTCGAGTATTGTGTCATATCGATTTGCCTTGTTTGACTTCAGTTTGCGTTATTATCAAATTGTCTTCTCCCATTATCCTTTCTTTTCTCTCAGTTCATCTGACAGTAGCTGGCGTTGTCTATGTTTCTCTTCTCTCTATCATAATTTCACTCCCCCCCTCTCTCTCTCTCTCTCTCTCTTACCATCACCTGGTACTTCCTTCTTTTCTTAATGGAGAGTGTTTTATTTGCTCTCAATAACTTTCTCGATCAACTTCTGCGGCTTCGTGGCTCGATCGGGGAAAACTTTTGGACAACCATTTTCTTTGACAAGTTCCACTTGCATCGTTTTTGTTCTACAGTCGTGTCTTGCACAACTCTTTTCTCTCCCCTCTTCTTTTCTTTTCTTTCTATACTTTTCCATATCCTTTCCCTTTCCTTTTCTTTCCTTTCTCTAGCCTTTCCCTTGCCTTACCTTTCCATTTCGTTTCCTTTCCTTCTCGCCACAACTTGTGCACCCTGAGCTCTTCGACGATTGGCCTTGTTTTACGGCCCCTGGCGAGACTCAGGCCTGAGCTTTATTGCCATGCACCCCATCACCTTCGGCACCTTGCCCCCACTCGCCTTCCTCCTGGCATCCTGGCGGAATCTTCGCACGTCCTTCCACCACCTTCTTTATTTTCCTGCCTTGGTTGCCGCCAAGGTTGGTTTGGTCTTTAAATATGCTGTTCCTTGCGGTAAACGCCTCTTGCTCTTATTGTTGTCGTTGTCTGTTTTTTTATTGTTTTCATCCGTTCCTTTATTTCTAGCTTAGGCTAGCGGGAGTTTCCATAGTGAAAATCCATTGACTCCGGTGGGTTCTTTAAAGAGTTGTGCGGAAATTGAGTCTGCGAGTGTGAATCGGCAGCACGAAAGTTTTCCATGGGGATGACTCTGAGATGAGCATCCTCTTTTAGTGTTAAAGGAAGGGTTTTCTATTGATCGATGGATCTACCGTAAGTGAAGTCTTGGTATCAAGGCATGAGGAGGTTGAGAGACTTCAAAGTGAAATATTTTCTTTTTAATTAATTACATACTTCAATGGCTTTCCATTCTTCCCCACAATTGGACCCACTCGCAACATCGCAATTTCACCGGTTGGCGCGAGAAAATTCACGAAATTCGCCCAATTCAAGCTGACGCCGCCTCCACCGTCCGCTGCCCCCGGTCCGCAAATAGTGTTGCCATTGCGTCGCGACAAAGGCCCAACCGAACCGAACCGAACCGCGAACACAATCGAGAACTCAATCGTCGGGCGAAACCGCGTCTCGCAGGCATTTGCGAAGGATGTGACGACATGGCGTCCGCGTCCACGTCCTCGCAAAGGGATTGTTGTGGCAACAACAAGGATAACTGCAACAACAAAACAGCAACAACAAAAATAGCAGCGACAGCAAGAATAACAACAATGTTGCGCCCATTCGTCACTCACGAAATTAGCATAAAATGAAAACTCAGCCAACGTTGTTGCTGCTCGACAGAGGGCAATGAAAACGGAACCAAAACAAGGCGGACGGAGGCAAAACCAGCACGACAACAACGAGAGTAGCAGCAACAACAAGAAACGGTAGCAACAGCAGAAAAACAATGGACAGCAAAAACAATGGACAAACACTGGAACGAACCAAAACAACAAACAGAGAAAACAACATTAGACAATAACGGGCCATGTGCTGATGACAACAACGACAACAAAAACAACACTAACAACAATGACAACAACAACAACAATGATAACCCCAGCAATAACCGCCACAACAACATACACAGCAACAACGAATCCTGCGCCACACCATTGAGAATGAAGGGAAAAAATCTTTGATTTCGTTTTGGAAATTTTCGAAATTCCCTGCATTCGACGGAAGCGGTGCCATGTTGAGCTCGACGCCGTCGCCGCCGCCGCCGCCGCCAACCAACGGCCGACGGCCGACGAGTTCACTTCCGGCTGGGAGCAGGAGGAGGTCCTAGAGAGACGAGGACGAGGCGGAGGCTTCGAGGCTGCAATTGTGTTCAGCGGAGCGTGTTTTATGGCTGCCCTCGATGGCAGCGAAATTTGCACCATCTCGTGCTCTGGTTGTTGTTGCTACAGCTGCTGTTAGTGTTGTTTTAGTTGTTAATGTTGTTGCTGCTAAAAGCTATTTGCAGTTACCATCGCTAGAGTTGTGGCGGCCTGTGGTTGTGGACGCCGACCATTCAAAGAGTTCGCGTGCTCATTGTGTGCAACAGACACCAGATCGGGAGGGACAGAAAGAGAGAGAGAGAGAGAGAGAGAGAGAGAGAGAGAGCAGAGAGAACGAAGCGTGAGAAGAAGAGGGCGAAGAGGAGGCAGCAACGGAGAGTGAAGGAGAGTGGCAAAAACACGACCCAGACAGAGACAGTTTCAAAATAAATTTCCCATCCGCCACCAGCGCCGCAATCTGTGTTCATATTTGTGTCTACGACTCGGTGTGCGTGGCTGTGTGTGTATTCTGTGCCTGTGTTTGGGTCTCTATGTGTGGCTGTGTGTGCCTTTGTGTTGGCATTGGAGGCTAGCGTGAACAGCCGGAAATGCTTGCTTATAATTTAAGATTTACTGCAACCCTGCGTCGTCGCTCTTCCGCTTCCTGCCGCCAGCCCTCAGGCGCCCGACGTCTGCCGGCCACCTCGCCTTCGTCCTAGCGAACCTCATTTATTCGCAGCCAACGATCCTGGTCTCGAGGGAGCCGCCGTCTCCAGTTCTTCGCCCTCCGTCCGTCTGTCTGTCCGTTCGTCCGTCATGTTTCTCGCAGTCTCTCCGCTCTGGCTCTGGTTTAAGTCATAACTTCCGCAAGTTAGACATCTCGTTGTTGTTGTTGTCCGTGTTCTTGTTGTCTCGTTTTAGTGGTACTCGTTGTTGTTGTTGTTGCCTCGGTTGTTCATTATGTCCCTCATATGAATAATATAAATAACTTCGCCGAGATTTCGCTCGTATTTTTGCGGTTGAATCATTTTCGCCCCTCTGCAACGACGCCGAGCCCCGCCCTCCGGCCACGCCTTCTCCAGCTCAGTTGCCTCCAGTCACGCGGTAACGAGCTTCGTTTCGAGCTCCATGAATTCTTCATCGTTTCCACGAATTCTGTAGAGAATTTACGGCTAATTTGGACTTAATAAGGACCATCACTTGAGTCCTTTCACGTTGGAATGGAAGGAGAGGCGAAGACTTCTGTGCTGAAGGGTTTAGGAATCACGGCTGAATGGAAAGAGAGATCGAGAGAAGACTTCTTCGAACTAAAGGAATTTCATCGGAAATGAAAGACTAGCAGATGAACCTAATGCCTGAAAGTATGCTATGTTTAATCAAATTTTGTATTAGCAAGGAACATTTTGTCGAGATCTCGTGTTTATCATTTGGAATTTTTGATACTTTTTATTGATATTATTATAATTGTTTTCTTAAATTTCAAAATTTTTCGTCGAAATTCCGCAGTTGACTCGACTTGCAGGTGAAGCCTGAAAGTATGCCACGCGATTTCCTCGGATTCCGGAGTATGCAACAGAAATTTATCGCATGCGAGAAGACGCCTGCTTTGCGATTCTGAGCTCCTGGTATTTTGACGGTTTTCGTCAAAAAGTGTTGGGGAAAGAAAGAAATCTCGAGTATCGCCGAAGTCGAGTGGAGTAGTGTAGGCGAGTGGAAGAGTGTGTGTGAGAGAGAGAGAGAGCTCTGATTACAACACAAATACCACCCTACCCCCTTCCCCCCGAGCCATGGAATGAAACGCCCGTTGGTTGAGTTTTGTTTTTTATCGTAAAGTTTTATTTTATTAATTTCAATCTCATATTATTGTAATTATTATTAATATTATTTTTACTACGTCTTTGCTTGGTTGGTTGAAGTCGTTTAGCGTTTTGTTCATTACTTCATTTGTTCAATATTTGTTTACTGCGGTTTCTTTGACAAATGCCGCAAAAGAATTTCCATACTGTTTGAATTATTGGATATATTTCGGGTTTGAAAATTGGAGAATTTCAACAAAAATCAGTTTTAAAGCATGGGAGGTGATGAGAAGAAGAACGAATAAAAATGAAATGAAAAGAAAAATTTGAGGAAAATCGTGGATTTCTGAAAGGAAAATGAGAAGCTTCTGAAAGGCACCGAAATCAAATCGGACAAGTGAAAACGAGGAATTTTTTCAAACACTCAACGGAGTAGAGGGTTAAAGGAAACTTTTATTTTTATTTTTATTTTAGCCTTTTTCGTTTTTTTGTTTTTTGTTGTATTTTATACAATATTTACAATACATTTTCTTTCACATATTATATAATCATGTTCTCATTTGGTTTTTTTATCGTTTAAACTCTTATGCAAAGAAGTCCATGGAGAAATACGTTTAGGTTTTCTGCTATTTATTTATTATTTTATTTTGGTTTCTTTTTTTGTTTTTCATTTTCATTGGTTTTTAGTTTTGTTTTTGCTCTGTTAAATGCTTAAATGTTCAAGTCTAATTCGAAAGTTATCATTAGTTTCTGTGTACTCTGTTAATTTATTAAAATGTTTACTTTTGTTTTTGTTATTTAAATTCTTAACCTTTATTTTGTTTTGGTTTTCGTGTTTGTTTTTGCTTTTGCTTTTGTTTTGTTGTCATTATTGTATTAATGAATAATTTATCAAATCGAAGAACATTCATCTAGAATAATATTTTCTTACTTATGGAAATATTTATGAGAGTGTGTGGGCGAGTGCGACTGTGTGTGAGACCTGTAGGAGTGTGAGTGTGTGTGTGTGTGAGAGAGAAATTCTGATAAATTGTAAACGATTGTTGTTGTTGTGGCGACACAGGAAATTATGAGAAAATCGCGGAAAGAAACGAAATTCGCTGGGAATTTCAAATTCTCCTTGTCATTGGCTGTCTGTCTGTCGGTCTGAAGGTGTGAATGTGTGTGTTCGTGTGTGTTTCTTAGTTACTGTTATATGCATAAAATGGTTGTAGATATTTGTTGTATTTATATTTTTGTTTTTCGTCCAATGTAATCTGATTATTTCAGCTTATATTTTATATTTTTGTTTTTGTGATTAAATTCAATGATTTATCGTTTGTCTCGTTATCGTTTGTTATTGTTGTAAAACTCTATGCATAGATCCACTCAGTATAGAAATGCAAATTCTTTTAAGTACTTTATTCTGTTATGTCTTTTATTAAATATTAATTACTTTTAAATACAATAGTTCATAATAAAATCAATGCTTCATCATTTAAAAATTACAATATTTCAATGTATTTTATCATGTTGTTTTTTTTGGGTTTTTTGAGTTATTTTGAAATTTTAAAACCTTCCTCCTCTCCTCCCTTCGGCTCTCCCCCATTCTCTTTTCTTTCCACTGCTTTTCTCTCCTTCTCTTTTTGTGTATTTTATTTTTTTCCCATTCATTCTGTAGTTTTTCCGGTTCTCGGCTTTTGCTATCAAATTTCTATTGATTTCTCCAGTGCTTTTTAACTATTTTTTGTTTTCTTGATGCTCTGTATATGCTGGTTGTTGCTGTTGTTGTTGTTGTTCCTGTTGTTGCTGTGTTTGCTGTTGTTGTTACTGTGAATTTTACTGGTTTGGAAATCTACCAAGTTTTCTGCTGTTGTCAACCGTCTGTCGCAAGAACCGATTATATTTTTACTTCTTCTTTTAAATATAGATTTTGTATTAGTTTTTAGTTTTCTCTTTAATTAAATTGTGTTTTCTCCTCTCCTTCTTCTGCTCCTGCTGACATCTATCGCTGGGCGTCCGGCGGCGCGATCAACTTAGGCACGTCCCTTGCGAGCTGCTGCAAGGACACGGAAGGGAAGAAGTGTGAGTTTACGATTTAGTTTAAGACAAGGGAGATTTTTTTAAAGGGGGCTACTTAAAAACGGTAAAAATAAACGATCATAATAAAGTGTGCTTTATATATATAATCAATAGAATATGGATAACACGAATTTACTAGAGTACAAATGAAGTATATGGTGAAATATGATTTATATATGATTAATTAGTGGAATAAAAACTAAATATTTTCTTCATACAACGATCAGAAGCTGAAGAGGTGAGAATATATAAATAAATGCTTGAAATAGTTCCGATATTAAAAGTGGGCGAAAAAATAAATTTTCCAGAAACCAAAACGAATGAAAGGCAGATACGAAATGAACAGAGCAGAAAAAAATTGAGTGAACGTGCGTGAATAAGAAATTAATAAATCAGAAAAAATGGAGTATAAATTAAATAAGGCTCTTGTTAAATAGGGCGAGAATTCATTTATTGTAATTTCGTGTGAAGTCTTCATTCTCTCGCACTTTGAAATGACACATGTATCCACTTAAGGACCCCGTGATAAAGAGAGCCACGATAGGACTCGCCGTCCACCCCGTGGTCTTCGAGGCAGTGGGGGGTGAACTCCATAATTGCGGGCCACGGACAGGGCGAACTCGGGCGTTTGTTCTTCGAACAAAGCAACGATGACTCCGAACAAAGGACGATGACTGCGAGCGCTGAATCCCACAAACCAACAGCAACCGCCGGACCCACCACCGACCAATGTTGGCTGAACAAGAAATCGGCGCGAAAACTACTTCGTGAAATCACGCACGGATCGGGGCCGAGGAACGAGGGAAAAACGAAGTCCTCTGGCCACACCTTGCCAGAGTCGGGAGCCGGGGAGCCGAAACGAGGAGCGCGTTTTCTGGCCAGCCCTTGTTGTTGCTGGCGGGCGACCCAAGGAACCCAGTCGACAGTAAACAAAAGACAGCCAGAAACAAGACAACAACAACGAGGATGGCGAGAGAAATTCCAACACCAAGAAGGACGAGAAGAAGAAGAAGAAGACGCTGAGTGCACTTCCGCTTCAAGGAGGAAGTTTTTCACGCCGCCGAGGCCGCCACCTCCGGCACCTCCGGCCCTCCTGATGAGTCACGAGGGAGCGGCAGACGAAGTCGCTCCTTTGTGTGTGTGTTGGTGTGGTTGTGGGCGTCCTGGGCGTCCTGGGCGTCCTGGGTGCGGGTGTCTGGCGTTTCGGCGAGCACGGCGAGCACACGTTGAGCGTTTCGGGGCGAAATTTCCACCAAATGCGATCATTAACTTGATTTTCGCGACGAAGTGTGCGAGGGCAGGTTATGAAAATTGATTGTTGTCGCAGCGGAGGAGGGAGGGGGAGCGACGGACGACAATTAGGGGGAGCTGGAGACGACGATTAGTGGTGGGGGAGCGGGTGGGGGTGAAGGGAACGGTTGTCACTTCCCGGACGATCGTCCGTGGCCACGGTGTCGAGAAACGTGCGAAGTTTCGCTTGAGTATTTGTTGGCTGGCAATTGTTCGACCGTCGTTCATGACGCATGGGTGTGGGTGTGTTTGGGTGTGTGTTTGTGTGCGCGTGCCTTTGTCCAACACAAACACGAGCGGCAGCAACCGCGAGCTCCAACTCGCTGATTAAATTTCGCTCATTTGCCGTGTTCTCCCCGCCCCAGCCCCGGCGACCAGTTGCATTTTCAGCCACCCTCTTCCGTCACCCTTTCCCTCTCCCTCCCCTTTGACTCCCTCGACAGGCCCCGACCCGTGCCCGCGACTCACCTTTGTCCTTGTTCTTGCGCTGCTCCTTGTTGCTCTTGTCCTTGGACTTGCCGGGCTTGCAGTTCTTCTTGATGACGCGTGTGGTCTCGCACGAGGGGTCGCTGCTCGTCTTCAACTTGTCGGCTCGCGTCATCTGCCCGGTGGCGCACTCGGACCAGGAGCCCTTCTCGTAGCGACAGGCTGGGGGCAGCGGGGCCGATGATCGAAAATCGAAGGTCGACGTCGAGCCGAACGTCGAGGGGCGACGGACCAGAGGCAAGGAGAGGAGCCCGAGGCATCGCAGAAGACCAGCGGCAATCGTGGAAAGGACGAGAGGAGAAGAAGAGAAACAAGAGTTAGTAAGATAGTAATTTAGTTAGTTATTAGGTAGTTTGCTAGTTGTTTAGTTGGTTGAAATGCTGATTTTGCTCGTGGACAAAGGGTTAATACGCGAGTTAATGCGCATTTGGCGCACCCTCGCACCCTGGCGCCCAGCGCGCCGTCCCGCTCGCACCTGGCGGCCATCGCCGAGTGGATTTAATTAATTAATCGATGGCCTGGCGGGGCCAATGACAGCAGCAGCAGCAGCACAAAACTGATTATGATTAACTCGTGACTTTAAATTCAATTTGGAAATGGCCAGGACAAGGGGAGAGGGGCGACCGGGAAGGAGGGGGGACGAGGGGTTGCCGGATCGGTGGCTAATGCAATAATCTGTCCACACGGCGAATCATGGCCGGCTAATGGGACGATTGGACGCAACAACAAAGGGTTCGGAGGCAACAACAAGGTGTTCGAAGGCAACCGAAAGGATTGAAAGACAACAACACATAGAGCGAGACCGATGGAGAGGCGAAGCGAGAGGGGACGACCGTGGCCGCAGGATCAGGGCGAAAATCGCTAGGATTTGCATGGCTTCCTGCACAGCCTTCGCCAGGTCGATTCGATTTCGTTGTCGCTGTCGATTGCAATTCAAAAATTTGTTCAGAAAAACAAAAAAAAACAACACAAACACAACAAAAAATATGGAATGTGCAACATGTCCTCGCATTATCCTTTAATGGGCTTTTCGTGTTCTCCGGCTCTCGGGCTTTTCGTCTGACTTTCGCCGTCTCTCTGTCGATTTGTCCCGCAGGCCTTCGGTTTGTCGTCTCGCTGTCGGTCAGTCTGTGTCTCTGTCTGTCTGCCTCGCTCTCTCTCCCTACCTTCCTCCCTCCCTCTCCCTTTCTCCGCCACTCTGTCTACCCTCCTGCCTCGTCCTGCACCCGTTTCGCAGCCTCCCGAACCTGATCAGATATGTTAATGTATGCGGAGCTGATAAGCGAGGTCCTTGCGTGTCCTTTCGGCGTTTCTTTCGCCGCTCATGTTTTTGACTCGCTCTTTCTGACTCCATCCTCTCTTGTCTCCATCTTTTTTCCCCTCTCTCTCTCTCTCTCACCCTCTCTCTCTAGCTGTCTCTTTTCCTAGCTACCTTCCGACAGCCTCTGCATAATTTCGACATTAAGCGAAATGGCAGTGAACGAATATTAAAAGAACAGGAGAGGGAAGGAGAAAGAAAGAGGGGAAAGGGAAGGGAAGGGAATGAGTGTGGAAAGGGGTAGGAAGGAAACGAGGAGAGGGACGGGGAAAGACTGGCCCTGGGAGGGAAATGCGAGCCGAGCATTGTAATTGCGTCTGGTTTGGGCCGTCCTTTTTTATCTCCGATTTAATGTCAGTCGATCCACAGTCCCGCTGGCTTCCTTTCCCACTCCCTCCGTTTCCCCTCTCTCTCTCTTCCTCTCCCTCCCTCTGTCTGCGTTCTTGCTCTCCCCTTCTCACAGCCCTGGCGTCCGGTCGTCGGCTCCTCGTCCCGCCACAATGCAAATTTGCACGGAAATCGCGGGATTCGCGGCTTGCGCTTAATTTGTAGCCAGCTCAACGTCGTCCCTTCCTCCTCCTCCTCCTCCTCCTCCTCCACCTCTCTCCGTCTCTCTCCCTCCCTTGTTCTGTGCATCGTGAACCGCGCTGTTGACCTCGCCACAGTCGGCAGACGGCAGTCCAGGGAGCCTGGATGGAGCAATAAAATAACTCTTGGCGAGCCCCACAAATTGAGGCGGTCGCCATTTGGTCCTGGGCTCGGGACTCGGGGCTCAGGGCTCTGGACGCGAAACGCGAATGGCGAATCGTGAAACTCGAAGCCGGAGCTCGAAGCTGAGCGCGAGCTGGGCACAAATTGCAACCGGAAGTGGCGGCCATTTTAAAGCGAGACCGCGATTTAGTGCGCCGTTTGTTTCGCTCGCTCGCCTTCGCCGTCGCGTTTTTATGGCCGCAAAGGGACGAAAGGCGAGGGGTGGTTGGAAGTGGAAGAGGAAAAGGTGAAGCGACAAAGGAGAGAGAGAGAGAGAGGGAGGTGGAGGAGGAGGGGTCGATGGTGAGGCTGGGTTCGAAAGGACATTCGTGTGCTGCTGGCCGGAAGTGGGTTTAAGACCGGACAAGCACTGCAGTAGTTGCTGGACAGCAATAGCGACAGGGACAACAACAAGAACAACAGCAAGAAGAACAACAGAGGCAACAACAACAACAATTTCAACAGAACCAATAGCACCAACAGCTAAAACAACAGTGGAAACAGTTGCAACTGATGTGGATGAAATGATTTTCCAGGCCGAATTTCGAGCCCTGCGGAAGCATTAAAGGAGAAAAGAGGAAAGACAAATAAATAATAAAAGGGCAAAGGGAGAAAGAGAAAGACAAATACAGTAAAAATGACAAATAGAGCGAACGAAACAAGAAACAAAGCAATTGCGAACAGTACGAAAAGCCCGGAAGGAAGCGGAGCAACAGGCGGAGCCCGACGAAAGGGCGGCCGTAACTGCAGGATAAACGCGAGATTTAAGAGGGGAAGAGGGAAAAACGAGGGGACGGGCGAGGAGCAGGGACGAGGGACGACGCGCGAGGCGCGAGGGGGTGGAGAAAAATCGACGGAACGGCGCCGGAAGTCCAATAATCCTTATGGTTATGGCGGCTTGGGTTTATTTTATTGTTGTTTTCCCGTCATTGTCCCTTATACTGCTGCTGCTGCTGCTGGTCGCTGTTGCTGCTGCAGTTGCAATTTGGGATTCTCTTCTCCCTCTGTCTCAATCCCACTCCCTTTTGCTGTAGGTCATTACGGCAGCGTGTGAAACTGGCAACGATTGCAGCCGAAGCAACAACAACAACAACAACACTGACGGCAATAATAACATCATGGAAAACAACATCGACAGCAATAACAACAGCATTTTCCACCATAAGAACGAGAACAACAACAACGCCAACAACAAACCATGGGATTTTCCAACAACCTCAACAGGACGAAAATCGCCGTCCCGAGATCGTGGCATCGGGGGCCAAAACGATTACCGAGGAAAATATTGTTGGTGGTGTGTTTGGTGTTGTTCGAGCTGGATTTGTGTCCAGTGGCGTCGAGGGTTCGGTGACTTGGGTTTTATTGGCTGGACAGCCGGAAATCACGCCGCAGTCAGGAAACGGATGAAAGGATACCGAGACGGGATGGAAGTATCAAAAAGATCCTGGACTTGAAAAAATCGAGGACCCTTATGTTAAGGATTCTTCCTTTTGCTTGAAACTTTTTCATGCTCAACATTTGAATTTTTTGACAACATGAAATTTGTGTTTGAAACCAATGCCAGAATTATCAAAAAATTACTCAAATTTCTCTCATCGGATATGATTTCGGAGGAAAAAAATTCAATTTTCTTAAAAAATATCAAACTCTAAACTCTCCGAGAAACTCTAATGAGATGTAATTTGGGAAGCAACAAATTTTGAACTTTTTTAAAAAATGTTTGAAGATGAATATTGAAATATTTGCCTCACCTTTTTTGCACTTCTTCTGGATCGTGCGGGTCTGGTCGCAGCCGGGGTCGCCCTTCTTCAAGGTCAGCGTTCGGGAGCGCGTGTTGGTCTTGGCGTCGCACTCGGACCAGGGATTCTTGCCGTAGCGACACGAGAGTCCTGCAAATAACCACAAAGAAGCCATCAAATTAGCAACGCGATGGACAACAACCAACAACCAAGGGGGCAAGTGAGGAAGGGCGAGCGGAAGACTGAGGGATGGCAGTGAGGAGTGGGAGTGAGAAGGAGACAGCGATGCACAGCGAGAGATGGGGAGGAAATTACATAAAACACAATTGGATTAATTGGCGCGCGAGAGACGGGAAACGACTTGGACTGGAATTGAATGAATGCGAAATTAATAATTAAGCACTCGGCGGAACCGAAGTAATCAAGGATAACGACGCTGTCCCTCTCTCCCTCTCGCTCCAGCTCCTTCCTCCCCCTCTCACTCTCTTTCTCTCTTCCTCTTTGCCTTCCTCCCTGCTTCCCCTGTGCCAGATTCATATTTCATTCGCGCTCCGCATGCATGGCGAACGATTTCCGGTTCCGTCGTCGGACTTAACGACGTTTTTATGGCGCTTCCTTGAGGAGGGCAGGGCGAAAGAGAAGAGAGGGAGGGAGGGAGGTAGGAGTGGGGATTGAAAGAAACGGGGAGAGTGAAAAAGAGAGCCAGTCATTCGGTAGGAAGTTGAAGAGATGGAGGTTCTGGAGCGGAAGCTGCCGCTGTGGAAGCTGGGCTGGGGATTTACGACGAACGCCGAGGCCGCCGATGGAAATAAAGAGGGAGTGGTTGAGGGGGCGGGGTGAGCGGGAGATGGGAGGAGTCAGAGAAGATAGGAGAAAGCAGGGAAAGAGAAGAGAGAATGCTTGGGAGGCGATCGCCGGACTCGACGAAGTGAAAGGAAGTCCGGAAATGTCGCGAATCCAATCGGATCTCGAAGGAAGGAAGGAGTCTGGGGTCTCGCCCCCACCCACATCCACGCCCCGTGCCCGTGCCCGCCACTCACCGCTGCGATCGCCGCCGTCGGTCTTGGTGCCGCGCTCGTTGCGAATGAGGATCTCGTGGTCGTCCTCCTCCCAGATCTCGCCCTGGGACGCCGTCGTCGGCTGGGTCTGCTCGGCCACCGGCAGGGCGAGGGGCGTCTCCTGGACCTCCGTGGTGCCGGCGACGCGCGACGGCAGCACCGACAGCATGGCCACGCCGGCCAGCACTGTCAGCGCGATGATGTGGCAGCGCTTCATCTTCCTCTTGCTCTTCCTCGACTACTTGTCACTGGCTTCGGGAGCTGCAAAGAAGACCAAAGAGAGAATGAGAATGAGAAGCAGAGTCAGAGGGTGGGGAGGCGATTTCGTTCGCGAGTGATTGGCGCGACCGGAAGCGGAAACGAAGGCGGCTGGGGATGAGGTTGAGGAGGCTTCCGTGGCAGCGTCGCGATGGCGGCCCGATAAATTGATGAAAATGAATTCGATGCCAGGCGAAATTGATATGAAAATCAACGGCAGAGCAACAACAAAGACGACGAAAACAACATCGACAACGACAACAACAACAACAACCCCCGCCTACTTCGAGAAAATCCCTTTGAAGCTCGCCTCGTCGGCAGCGGGTGGCAACGCCTCGGCGCCGCCGCTGATGAACTCGGGAATTTGCATTGCAAATTTTTTCATCTTCTCGCCCGCTGGTTTCCTTAAATAACCATTGTTGTTGTCACTGTTTGTGTTGTTGTTGTTGTTGTTGTTGTTGTTATTGTAAATGGCCTCCCTTGTTGTTGTTGGCCTTATATTGGTGTTTGTTGTAAGTGATATTGCAGTTGTTGTCGTGGTCTTTGCGAGCAAATTTTGATGGAGGGAATTTTTGTCTTCCTTCCTTCTTTTAAGCTTCCATCGCTTCTGAAGTTTATTTAGGATTTCGCCGGGAAAATGCCAAAGGTGAGGAGGAGGTGGAGAAGGGAAGGAGGAGATGTTGGAGGCGGAGGTTTTGAAGATTGCTGAGGTTGAGGTGTTGGAGACAAGGATGTTCCAGGCCCAGGACCAACAGGAGGAACCGCTCGAACCTTCTGCAGACTTCACCCGAGGGCCTGAAATTTCAAACTTCGTTGGCAAAGTCCAATTTTCGTTCGCAAATCTAAAATTTCGTTTGCAGTTCGCAGTTAATTGACAAACATTTTCAATCATAATTCAATTAAAACTGAAATGAAGTTTTCATGCAAATGCAAATTGCATTTTATTTACGATCGAGAGAGGGAGGAGTGGGCGAGAAAATTTTAGCGAACAATAACAATAAAAGGAGGAAAAAAGTCGAAAGATGACGATAATTAATGCATTGCGGGAATGCATTTTGAGGGCTTCATTAAAACGCGAGCCGCGCCCTCGGGTCCCTTCGACCCTCAGGCTCTTCCTCTTCCTCTCCCTCGCCCTCACACTCTCACTCTCAATCTCTCCACTGCCCTCTCCCTCCCGCGTTCAATAATTTCTATTCTCTTCCCTTTCTCTCTCCCTCTCCCTGGGCGTAATGGAATTTTAATGCAGAAATTTTGTCATTCAATTAATTTTAGTTTATGTTTTCATTTCCTCCTGCTGTTGTTGTTGGCCGGTTGATGTCAATGTTTTTATTGTTGGTTTTACAGTGATGCTGTAATTTTTGTTGTCATTTTTGTTGTTGTTGTTTTTGTTATTATTATTGCCGATGCGATTCATTGGAAACCGTGCTTTTGTTTCAATTATGGTTCGCATGTTAGCCAGCTTTTGTTGTTACCGCCTTTGTGATGTTGTTGTTGTTGTAGTTTGTTGTAGTAGTTTTGTTGTTGTGGGTCCTGTTGTTGTGGTTCGCGTTGTTTTGTTTCTTGTTGTTGTGGTTGTAGTCCCTGCGGTTGTTGTTGTTGTCTCTGCGGTTCGATTTTGTTATAACAATTATCAATGTTTGCATACATTGCGCCCATTGTTCGCTTGACATGAAAAATTACGACCCCCTCCACCCTCTCCCCAATCGCCCCTCGTCCTCGACCCTCGCGACCATAAAACATCAAAATTATTTACAGTTTTTTCGGCCGCAGCTGCGGAAACCCGAGCGCCTGATTGTGTTTCGCATTAAAATAAGTGCATTCAGAAATATGAATGCGAATTACAACATCAAATTAAATATAAAAAATTAAAAATTAAATCAAAGCGGATAATAATGGCAGTTTAACTGTGGCAGGAATGACGTGGCCAGGACAAACATTTATTTGTTTTTGTTTTGACCAACTGGTTTTAGCGGAAATTTAAATTGATCTGCATCGGTTTGAAATTTTTAATGATTTAAATTTTTAATTGATGTCGTGTTATTTTGTTTTAATGACGTCGTTTTATGTTTATAATATCTTGATATTTTTGTAATTTCAATTATTTTGATGTTTAAAAATGAAAAAGGAAAACGAATGAATAAAGTGTTGTTCAATAAAGTAATGCTTAATGAAATAATGCTTATTAAAGAATGTTGAATAAAGTAATGTATAAAAACGTTTTAATGAAATATTGTTCATTGTTCTCCTAAGAATTATGCAATAAAAATATACTCAATCATAGAATAAAAATGTTGAACTAAATAATGTTCTATAAGATAATGTGAAATAAAATAATAAATAATGCAATAATGTTTAATGCAATACAAAATTGAAAAAAAAAACAATGTAATAAAATAAAGTATTGTTTAATGAAATCAAGCTTCGTAAAATACTGTTTAATGAAATAATACTTCATGAATTACTGTATGATGAAATTATGTGTCATAAAAAAGGTTTAATAAAGTAATTTTCAAAAAATAGTGTTCAATAAAATATATTGCTCTAAAATGTTGTTTTATAAAAGAGATTATAAAATGGTTTTATTGTAAACTAAACTAAATGTATCTGTTCCTTGAAATTCGCTCTTGAAGGTCGTCCTTTGGAGGATGCAGTTTTTTGAACTTCCACATGACTGAAATCACAACATCCTCCAAGCAATGTGCAAGTCGTCCTCGTCTGAGGCGGATGGCGAGGGGTGGAAGAAGAGGGATAAGAAGAGGGAGAAGAAGAGGGCGAAGGAGATGGAGAAGAAGGCGATCCTGCAGCGGAGCGCAGACAAGGCGGAAATGGTTCAACACATCCGCCGCCGACGAACGCCAGGCATGCTCAAGTCAATGATGAACTGCGGCGGCTTCCGGTGAGCGGGTTGTTAACTAACAACAACAAAGCAACAACTAGCTACAACAACAACAATGCCATGAATACGAAATCACAGCAACAACAGCGGGTTGTTAACTAACAACAACAACAGCACCTCGAACAATCCGCTCTGCACACAAGCAACGCGACACCCACGACTACAAAAACAACTGAAAAACAACAACAACAACCACAACAACCCGACGCGCAAATGTTGCCAGATCCCAAAGTTTTTTCCCGTACGTCAATTTGGTCTATTTTTGTTTTTTTTCTTCTCCCACTCCTTCGACTTCTTCCACTTGTTCGGCTGCTTTTGCTCCTCGCCGCGATCGCGTTTTGTTTTCGCTGCATACTTTGTGCATAATTTGTCGGAGGCAACCGGCAGGATTTTTGCATTCTCTCCACCACATCCACGACATTGTAGTTGTCTCTGTGTTGTTGTTGTTGTTTTTCTCACTTAGCTGCTCGGTATCGCCGCGTCGCAGCCGGAAGGAAGGCGGGAAGGAAGCAGATGTGCGTCGAATATCTGGGTGTGTGGGTGGTTGCGCCAAAAAGTATGCAGCACACCACACCACACACGACCGCTGATCCTCTCTGTGCGCGCGACCTCCTCTATCTCAATCTCTGTCTCGCACACTCCGCTCTTCCCACCCCCAGATACAGACACACATCAACATCCACATCCACATCAACAGCCAGGCCTCGCTCGGTTGTTTGTTTAAAGTTTTTGCTGTCGAAATCCTGGCGCGCCTGCCGACTTCCGGTTGCGATATGCGTAGTTGGACCTTTTGTTGTTGTTCTTGTTGTTGTTGTTTGACTTTTTGTTGCTATTCTTCTATTTGTTGCTGTTGTCTTTGGGCTTTTTATGGCAGTTGCGAAGGTTTTTTCATCGCTGTAGTTGAGAATTTCGTGCCCGTAGTGGAGCAGGATTTCTTGTAGTTGTTGTAGTTGTCGAAATTTCTCGTTGGTGTTGCGATGGTTGTTGCTGGTGGTGTCGTTGTTGTCGTTGTCCCGGCGGAGTTTTTTGTTGCAGTTGTCGGTGATAAAATTGAGCTTATTAACATTAAAACTTCGACGTAGAGCGAAAAAGTTTTCAACTACGAGCGAATATTTTTACAAGGATTTTTTCATCCTGACTCGACGTCGTTGTTGTTGCGTTTTTTCATCCCGACCTCTTGTTGTGTTTTTTGAGCTCTTGCTTTTGTTCTCGGCTCGAGGCTCTGAATACATTTAATTAGCGCGCGACTTTAATTGTGATGATTAAATTAAATTAAGGAAGTGCGGGTTCTTTGTTGCCGTACACGGATCCCGCTCAAGGAGGAGGCCGTCGCCTCCTCGCAGGACAAAAGCCGACGGACGAGGAGACGGAAAGAGCAAATGAGTGACAAAGTTGGCGGCTGCCATAAAAGGACGAAAGGACGACTTCGTGAAACGACGAAATCACGGAAGAGCACGGAATATAATTCATGTGCAGCGAGGCAAGAATTTGGCATGATGAAAGGACTTCCGGCAGGCAGCAATTGACAAAGGCTGGCGCCGGGACTTGGCGAGTGACAGGACTGGCAGATGGGACGAAACGAGAGAGTGGCAAGGGAGAGGAAAGTCGAATGAAAGGCAGTCGATGCATTTCCATTTCGGGGAATTCTCCTTGATTTATCCTACCTCCATCTCTAATTCCACCTCTATTCGTTCCTCCGTTTCCACCTCTCATTCTACCTTTCACCCTACCTCTCTTTCGTGAATTTCGTGAGTTCCACTCGCACGATATAATTGGACCGACAGACAATAACAACTACAACAACATCATGTTCTATTCACCCCACACCGGATCCTTGTTTCATTCGCGCGAAGTCCATTTTCGTTTCGCGGAAAGAGCTCTAGGCTTCAAGTTATGGGTGGGAGGAAGATGGCGTCAATCGTTCGACAAATTGGCCAGAGAGTGAGAACATTTGCTTCATTAAATATTTAAAAAAAACTCTCCCTTCATGGAGACAGTCGTCGTCGAAGCAGGGGGAGAAGAAGTTCAGGCCCAGGATTTCCGGGAAGGAGAAATTGGAGGAGGAAGAAACTCTGGGAGGAAGAAATTCAGGGAAGTAGACTTCCGAGGTAGAAGAATTTTAGGGAAAATAATATTCAGGAAGAAGCCTATAGGAAAATAAAGGAATATATTTGTGGGGCTTTTTCATGCAACGACAGAAGACATCAGGCAGCAGAAAGTTTCCAATCCATCATAGCCAGCGTGCGGACAAGGGCAAGTTGATCCCGGAGGAAACAAGTAATTTCGATCCTGGACTTAAAATTTCATTCCCAGAAACATGCGATACGACCGAAGTTGAACCCTCTTAAATGAAATGAAAATATGCTTCGACGTCTGCCCTTTTGAGCCCTGTCGACAGGACGAACCGATGCCGGGAGGCCCAGAAGGCAATTAGGATATCAAAACAGCAGGAAACGACTCAGACAGAGCGAGAGGGGGAGAGAGAGAGAGCGGTGGAGGTGGACCACGGCTCGATGGGCAGGAATTGATGAAGAAATTGGAAATTTCATAAATTTCCCAATTCTCGGAAAAAATTAGTAGCCAAAGGGAATCGAACGAAGGAAGAAGGTGGAGGATGGAATCGAGAGGAAAAATGAAATAAACAAAACGCACTGGGCCGGATCGAAGGCAACAAAAATACCAACAACAACAAACACAAGCACAACGACAACAATTTGTGAGAAAGAAAAACACAAGGAATTTAATTGAAATGCAACGCACAGGTCACGGAAACAACATGGCGGACGTCGCTTCCGGCGGCATTAGAGTGGGAGGAAAGGGCAAAAGAAAAGGATGCGAAGATGCGAGAAGTGCTGGTAGGAGGAAGGGAGATGGGTGGCCTTCGGTTGCTAATTGGTTTGCACATCGAGAGAATTTCGACTCCTTTGCTGCTGGCAAAAGCATCTGAAATCGAATTCTCGGAAGAAATTCTCTGTTTTCCAGAGAAAAATCTGTTTATTTTTGGGAAAAATTAAAGTATCTCGTTTTGGGTTGTTGTGGCAACTGGTAGTTGTTGTTGTATTTGGTAGGATTCTCCACATATTCTCGTTGTTCAATTTTGTTTTCCATCTGGGATTGAACGAGTAATTGCAGGAAGGAGACTCATTTCCGGCATCTGCTGTGTGAAACGCTATTAATTTTGTGTATGTGATTTGCTTTCACCAAATTCTCAAATTGTGCTATCATTCTCTTTGTCTTTTATTCTCCCTACTTTTCCTTTCTCAAGTCTTTTCTGTTCTAGCATATCTTCTCTGTGTTTTATATTTTTCTACATATTCCTTTTTCAATCAAATTCTTTTTTTTTTTGCATCCAAATCTTCTGTTTTCGTTTAAAATCTTTTCTTCCCTTTCATGCTCGCTTCTTACTTGCATATCTTTTCATATTCCTTTCCACATTCGCCAGGCTTGCCTGAAGTGATGTCAACCATTATTTGTGGATGTTGTTGTCGTTATTGTCCAGGGTCATCGCGATTGACAGGAAGTCCCCGTCCTCTCCTCCATCCTCCCCTCCATCCTCCTCCTCATCCTCCTCCTCGTCACCTTCAGATTTCCTGCTTCCTACTGTTTTTGCTATTCTTTTAGCGAAACCGAAGCTGACAATTATTGGATTGACATGACGAACGACGTCATCGAGGGTCCTTTTTTGTGCTAACTTGCTTTTTTTTTGTCTGTGTTGAATCGAGTGAGTGTCAGGATCAAGTGGACAAAGGTGGACAACGACAACAACAACATGTAGGAATCGACGTGTGTTTCCTTCCGGTGACATCGGTGATTTCTTCCGTTTTTCTTTTCTCCTTTCCTTCGGTGGGATTTCTCTTGCCCGCTGAATGTTTTTGCGTGAACTAATCAATCGACAAGTTTTTCCCATTTTGACCTTCTTCACTTTTTTTACTTTCTTTCGTGACATTTTTTCCTTTGACCTCAGTCTCTTTCCCCCTCTTCTCTTATCGCATCTTTTCTCATAGTCAACTGCGTTGACCTTCGTCTTCCGTTCTTCGCCAGTCAACTTATTCCTTATTCTCCTGTTTCCAATAGACAACTGTTTCAGTTATCCATTCTTTTTTTTAGCCACCTTTCAAGATTCTTTGAAAAAGGACTTTCATCGACCAAGGTTGACCAAACGCGATTCTCAGTTTCTGTATCTCTTCTTCCTTCTTTTCCGCCTACCTTTCCATTTTGTTTTCCAACTACCTTTCCACCTTCTTGTTCACCTTCTTAAAAACGGTAGAAAACCTTCTTGTCCACCTTCCCTTCTAGCTTTCACTCCACTCCCTTCACCCACCGCCGCCCTCCCTCCGCATCATGGCTAGCGAAATGAAACGGAAGCCTGTGGCGATAAATCAAAAATCGCAAACCACGCTCGAATAAATCGCATCGCCGGGATTTGCGATCGGATCAGATCGAGTGCAGCCCGGTCCTGCTGGGTCCTGCTGTATGGACGGGCGGCGGGAGGTTTGGGCGGAGACGGGGACGTGGCCGCTTACAAATAACTGTGCGGAAAATGGGCTCCAGAATAAATGGGCCTCATTTAAATTACGAGTGGGAATCTTGATGATCTCAGTGAGAAATGGATAAAGAGACAGATGGAAAGAGGGCGAAAGAGGGGGGCAGGAAAAAGCTAGTGAGAGGGAGAGTGGGAGAGGGAAAGCTAGTGAAAGCGAGAGTGAGAGAGGGACTAGTGAGTGCTTTATTGTGTATGTAAGAGAGAGAAAGAATTCGAAAAATGGAGCCTGCGAAAAATTATGAAAATTTTAATTAAATTTTTAATCTGCCCCAAGTGGCAGGCGGCCTTTTGTTGGTGGTGGATAATGGCGGATGTTGTTGTTGCATAATTCGCACTTATCTTCTACTGTGGAGCGCCGCTAGATGGCGCTCATTACGTTGACGACGGCGAGGCCCCAGTACCGAGGACCGAGGACCCTGGAGCTTGGAGAGTTTTGCTTGGGCAATTTATTGCATACTTCCGGGCGGGAAATAAATTCACTAGATGCTGGCATGATAAACGCGCGCCTCGGCCAATGCAATGTGTCTTCATAAATTCATTCAAGGTGTTCGCCTCGACGTCGTCCTTTTTAATTAAGCCTAGCTAAATGAAAATTAAAATGAAAAAGGAAATCCTTCAAATTGTCACGAATAAATCGAATGAAATCCCCGATGAATCCGGCTCGAGATGAATCTTTGACGGGATTTAGGTCTGATATACTATTAGGCTGCAAATCATCGTCGATGAAACAAATAAATTTCGAATGCAAAACTCATTAATTTGGCCTACTAAATTCTCCTGCTCCCTCTCTCTTTGTCCCTGTTCGTTGCGCATCTGCCATTTTTCTCTCATCCTCCCTCCCTCTAGCGCCATTTCGGCCACATCCCGATGGCGCCGACACTTTTATCGCCTGTTTCGCAATTGCTGTTTCCCCTGTTTCATCTGAATTGCTTCGTAATCCTCCGATTGTTTCGCATTTCAATCACGGCGCGCACGAAGCCTCGCGTGTGTGCGGGTCGTCGATCCTGCGCCCCCTGTCAACTCGTCCTAGTTCGCGCTGCCGCCCCCAGGACGCCCATTGTCTCGTGGTCTCGCTGTCTCGCCGTCTCCTTTCCGCAGCAATCAGAGAGAGAATCCTGTTCGGTCTCGCTTCACTCGCCTCGTGCACTCGTTCGCCAACTCTTTGTAAAGTCATTCCCTGGTCCACGGAGCCCTTTGTTCGACCCGTTTCTCCAACTCACAGAATCCTTCGTCCTCCGTCCTTCCGCCTCTGGTCGTACGCGGACCTCGACCCCTCTTCCCTTGTCCTGCCCACGCTCCTTTATCCTGTCATCCATCCATTCACGCGTTTCCTTTCGCCGTCTCTCCGTCCGTCAACCGTCGACACTCGGCCTCCACACGTCAACCCGTTCCCTCATCCAACTGTTCCTGTCGTTGATCGATGGCCGCTGGTCGGACGGTGTTTACTGTAATTGTTGTTACAACTGTTGTTGTTGTTTCTATCATTATTGCTATTGTTATCGTCCTGCGGTCGCAGCCGCCGCCATCAGGCCAGGATGCGCTGAGCATCGCCTGTCTAGGAGGTTTTGATCTGAGGTTAATTAAGTTTAGTGGCTTTTATTTGATTGCGGCGCAAGCGAGTGAGTGAATATGTGTGTGTAAATGAGTTCTTGTATATGTGTGAGTGAGTGTTTGTTGATGTGCAACACTTGCCGTGCAGTTTCTGCGGTTTCGCCTGCGTGAGAAGTCGACTAATGACTTTTTCGATGACCGCAGCAATGCAGCGGACGCGGTTTTCGACCCGAATTTGTTGGCCAAGAACTATACTATACACGGCATTGATGGATTCATCAGGGATGAGCTTGAAATAGAGCTTCAAGGATGTTGAAATTTAAGAATCCTGTGTAATTGAGGCTCTTTTTTCCAAGCTCTCAATCTCAAACCACTTGGTCATGGAGTGAATTTAGAGAAATGAGAATGAATTGCTTTGATTGGGCTCGGGTAATTTTGGAGACCACAGGATTCTATTTCTCTTTTATCTTAGTTTCAGCTCTTCTTCATCCCTTTTTTTTACCTAAATTTGTCCTCGTTTTGACCTAAGTTTTACCATTTTCTACCTCTTGTTTTCATCTGCTCCACCTCTTTCGACCTCGCTCCACTTCATCTATCCTTCCTTCCTTCCACACTTTCTTCCCGCTACTCCGTCTTCCCCCAATTCTTTCCTTCCTCCACCCTTTCCTCCCTCTGCTATTTCTTCTCTCTACTCTTTCTTCGCCCTACTTTTGCCTGCCTCTACTCTTCGTCATTGCTGTTTTGTCTCCTCACCACTTTTTGGAACGGCCTCATTAAGACAAATACTTTCTACGCCGTACCGAACACGTTCCAGGAACAGCATTTAAAGCATCTCTTTCTCTCTCTCTCTCTTGTCTTGGTTTACCGTGGAGCCGTTGGGGATGTCGCCAGCTTGTGCGTTGTGAGCTGGCGACGTCGACGTCGAGAAAACAACGAGGACCTTGAGCATTCGAGAGGCTTTTGTTTGCGAGCCTGTGAAGGCAGGTAAATAGAGCTCGATACGCAATTGAATATCCTTGAGCAGGCATCTGCGGAGATGTCAGCGTGTAGGCATTGAGCAAGGATGTGTGCAAGGACATTTGCAAGGATTTTGCGGGAGCTCGAGAAGGCCCGGCATGAGGAAGCAATTGAAATATTGGGGGCGCTCAAACAATTCCGGCTTTGGGAAACGATGGAAGCTGAGGGAAATGGAGGTGGAGGTGGAGGGAGGGGAGTGGTTGAAAATGAGAGAGAGGTGACGAGCGAGAAATAAAGCTGGAGTAGAAGAATTATTTCGATGTGATATGAGAAATGAAGAAATGAAATGCCATTACAAGCTATTACCGAGAATGACCAAAATATGAAGGTACAGATGAAAGCATTTAAAACAGAATAATAGTTAATTTGTGTGAAGAAAATATGTAAATAAATTAGAATATTAGAATATAAAAAAGAAACAAGTGAAAAATGAAGAAGAGTTTATACGATAAGAAGAAACATAAAAGAGCGACATTTAAATTAATTTCATAATTTCCAATTGGCTCAATAGGAAAAAAAGATTTCAAAAAAACAATAAATGAATAAAATCACTGGGCGAAGAGAGCGAAATCGAGATGAGGGATCGAAGATGGAACCCAATGGAGTGTAAGAGAAGGAAAATAAGAGACGAAAATTCGAAAAAGAAGAATCAGGAATTGACTTCTGATAGGCATCCGAACCGATGCGAGTCTCCAGAGCTGACTCCAGTGAGGACCAGGAAGAAATGAAGAATGGCCGCGAAGGCCACTTGCGTGTCCTGAATCAAGGACAGCTCCCCGTGATATTTAAACAACAATTTTCCCCAAGGAGACCAGGGACAGAGGCATGAAATAGAGTATATATTTATATTTATATGTAAATCGGCTCATGTACCTCTGCCGCAGCTGCTTCCTGGATCGGGACGCGGACCTGGATGTGGTGGGCGATGCGAGTCCGAGCGGAGACCGCAGCGGGCGAAGGACGAAGGACGACGGACGACGCGAGGCGGCGGAGCGAACGCGTCTCTCGACGGCGCAGCGAGGAGTGTTGAACGAAGACGAGGGTATCGGGGATGCCGAAGACGACGGCGAGGCTGTGGCGACGGCGGAGCTCGGAGTACACTGAGAGAAAAACCTCACAGCACGCGATTAAAACATGCAATAATTATTTCCCTTCTTCGCAGTCGCTCACTTGGGTCCAGTGGAAAATTCAAAAATTCGAAAATTCAATTCGACTTGATTTGATTCGATTTATCACGATGGCGAGGGATTTTATATTTGGATTTTATTCCTTGCACGCCAGGACTTCGCTCAGTTATGTATACTCAACGCACACACACACACGCACTCCACGACAAGCAAACACTGAGGACACGCGCGCACGTCCGACACCAGCACAGAGACTGCGGTTCTTCTGGCCGAGGATGCGAAGGTTCTGAATCTGACTCTGACTCTGGAGCTGAGTTTGGAGCTGAAACGGCTTCTGATGTTGCCAGCGGCGGGAGCGACCGAGGACGAGCGAGACGGATGCTTCGGAGGTTGTCGCGAGACTGAACTCGTTGTGCGCTCACGGTGAACTGAATCCTGTCCGGATCGGTCGCTCGGTCGCTCGGCCGCTCGTTCGTTCGCCGCACGCCAGCGAGGCCTCGCGACGACGATGACGAAAGCTCAGCGAGCGAGCGAGCGTCGGCGGTGGGCGGAGAGCGAGCAACAACAAGAACAGCCCGAAGCTTCTCTTCCTCGTCGTCGTCGTCGTCGTCGTCGCATCATCGTCTCTCCGTCGTCTCTTCGCCGCTCCCCCGGCCGATCCGCCTCTCGTGCCTCGTCGGCTGGGATGCGGCGGCTCCCGCTGGATGCTGAACGGGGGTGGGCGTGAGCGAGAGAGGGTGAGCGAGAGTGGGTGCGAATCTCTGGGCGAGTGGGTGTGGGAGGGAGGGAGTGCGCATGACTCGCTCTGCCTGTGGCCACGGCGCGACACGCGACGCGCGCCAGATGCGGCGAAGTGCGTCGAGATGCGTCGCGATGCGTCGTGCGGGGTCACCGCCGTGCGGGGTCGCTCCGTCACGAAGCTCCGGACTCGGCTCTCGCCGGGAGAGCGTCTCAGCGCGCTTCTCTCCGCCTCGCTCTCGCTCTCTTTTTCTGCTTCTCTGTCTCCGGCCCTCGTGCGCATGGCCGGGCGAACTTTTCTTCTATACTCGAGTCTTCCGCCGTCCGTCCGTCTGTCGGCGCTATTTTCGTCCCCGGCGACCGAGGCTCGTTGTCGGCATCGTCGACGGCTCCAGGAATAGCCCGAGGAGTCCTTCGGAGCGACACGACGGCCAGGCTCACCGCAGGACTCGCTGTCGAGAGCTTTCACTCAAGTCAGATGGAGGGAATGACTGAGAGGGAGGGAGAGAGCGGAGGTTGCTGAGTGAGAAACTGGGAGAGCGGGCGTGGGAGGGCTCGAGAGCGACAGAGACAGAGACAGAGCAAGCAACAGAGGGGGCTCGGCTGGGTTCAGTTTTGAAATTAATTAATTTTCAATCCGACTGCGGTAAAATGAAAATCGAATGAATATTGAAAACAAAGCAGAGGCGAACTGAAACCGAATGAAATGAGAGATGGCTTCGCAAATCGACACTTGAGGACTTTATTGCTGCTTTGGCGACAGATGGACGAGTGGCAGAGGGGGAGGAGGCGAGTGAGGGGGGGGGGGGGGCAGAGAGGGGGAGAGTGAAGGAGGTGGAAATCGGAAGAGCCTTCGAGCGATTAAGTAATGAAAGCCCTGGCAGGAAGCCGAAAATTTGATTTCGAAAGGTCCTGGTCCTTGTCAAAATAATTTCAATATTCGTGGTTTTCTCTACCTTTGTTCGTTTCTCCCTCTCCCCCTCTCTCTTTCGCTCTCTCTCTCTGTTTCTGCTGGACAATTTATAACGGTTTTTTTTCTCAACTTTTCCTTGCATATTTGTCTCGCTCACGTTTTCCCTTCCATTCACATGTTTTCGCCTTCCTTGTTCCGCGTCTCTCCCTCGCCGTTCAATTTTCTCCTCCAGTCTTCTTCTTCCTCTTTCCCTCACTGCCTCCTCCTCGCCCCGCCAGTCCTGCGATTCCTTCCTCCACACGCGATCGGTTCGCACTCGCCGCAATGCGACCGATTGCTCGCCTCCTTCTGGCTGCCTCCGACGAAATCCCTCGCTCCACCCCCCTCTCGCTCTCGCTCTCAGCTCTCTCCGCACTCTCTTCTCTCCCCCTTCCCTCCCTCTCCCCGCTCTCCACTCTGTCCAAAGGATTAACACCCGCTCTGCCGCTCGCTCTTGCTGCCACCACTCGGCCACACGCATTAGCAGAAACCGACACACACACACACACATCGAAGCCCACTCTCTCGCAGCCCCGAGTGCCTGAACACACACAAGCACACACACTCACACTCAAGCACAAACACACCCACCCACACGCACACCCACAGCCACACTCACGACCCCCACACACACCCACTCATGCCCACCGACACACCTCTGATGCCAGCTAATGAATTGTAAATCGATGGCAGCCAGCGATAGCAACATGCGATAGCCTTCTCACTCACTCACTCACTCACCCTCTCTCTCTCGCTCGCTAGCCAGAGACTCCCACGCACACACGCGCACATATATCTATTCGCCCGTAGACGGGAGCGTGGGGTGTTGGGATAATTTGCAAGCGCCAGGATGCGGCGGCGAGGCGGCGAAGGGCAAGAACAAGGGGAACAGCAACAGCAACATCAACAGCAACAACAACAGAAACAACAACAACAACGGCGACGACTAAAACAAGGCCGTTGAAGGCGTCTCGAGAAGGTGATGCCATTGCAATTGCCAGAAACAACAACAACAACATTTCGAAATATCGCCACTATTAAGTACAACAACAACAACAATAACTCTGCAGCGCCTGTCGTGTTGGCGTCAATGCGTTTTGTTGTTGTTGTTGGCCCCACCACTACTTGCAATCATTTCGTAACGTAACGTATTTAACAACGACATCGACGAACAAAGAGAATTACAATAATTAGAGTGAGAATAAAAACAAGAATCGAAGAAGCATCGAAAAAACCAACAGCATTTCCAAAATCAACAGGAAGTTTAAGAAGCAAAACAACAACGACTGCAAGAACAAAAATTACAAAGAAGAAAATCCCACTAGAGACCACGGGAAAGAAAGCATTTGTACTAAAATAACTAAAACAAAGACAACAACTACAAAAACAACAACTAGTACAAAGTAAAGAACAATTACGACAACGTTGTAAACTAAAAGAAGAACTACAAAGAAAAAAAAAAATATTGTTAACCAATTACAACAACTACCAAAGAACTGAACTGAACAACCTTAACTTTTGTCAACTGGACCTGGGCCATCGTCAGCATCGCCTTCGTCATCATCATCATCGTCGTCATCATCACTACCATAATAATCATTTCATTACCATCTCCATCACAACAACAACACAACAACAGAGGCTTGCATCAGTTGCAAGGACAACATCGGCAGGAGCCAAATCTAGAGCAACAACAAGGCCTACCAGGTAGGAAACGACATCGAAGCAACAACGGTGAAAACAACAGCATGAATATTGAGACAAGAGCAACAACAACAACGGGCATAACATCGACAACAACATTGACAACTACAACATTTGCTACAACAACAATCGCTGCACTAAATAAGGATAATGAGCAGGGATGCGTCGGGCGCTTAAACTTACAGAGGCATCCATTCGTTGCTGTTGTCGTGGCCGTGGTTGTTGTTGTTGTTGTTGATGTCATTGTCATTGTTGTTGTTGTTGCATATCCATCGTTGTCGAAATAATTGTAGATGAGAACATTCTCAGCGAAGTTTTGGCTTCTGTTGTTCAATTACGCTGCAGAGGGATCGATATTGCGAGAGAGACAGAGAAGGAGAGAGAGATGGAGAGAGGGAGAGCGAGAGCCTGCGGCCGTTTCCTGCCCATCCAGGCCAGCTGTAATTATTATTAAACACACCTCGGGGCGGACGCTTTAATTTGAGGCTGCGGGAGCGAACGAGCGGCCCACGACCTGGACTTCAATCGAAGAGCCTGAGGCGATGAGGGCGAGAGAGGGGCGTGAAAGGGAGGGAGTGGGAGGAAGAGGGTGTGAGATCGGTCAATGAGGGCAATGCAAATGTAATAATGTGCAAATTACAACCCAATCCAGAGGGCCCGGGCCATGGCGCAGCCGATGGCGGGGGCCGAGATCGAAGCGGCTCGGAAATGGAGGCCATTTTGTCCGCAGCCAGGCACGCCCAACGACCGCCCGCCCCTCCCCCAGCGCCCAGTGGCGCCGTCTCCGCGACCGACTCGCCCTGACTCGCCCTGACTCGCCTCGGAAGTCCAGGAATTCGCCGCACGGTGCGTTTTTAATTAAAGACCTGCGGGAGGTCCTGCCGAATGCTCCGCCAGAGAGAGGGAGTGAGAGGGAGAGAGAGAGAGAGAGAGAGAGAGAGAGGGCGGGGAGAGGGGCCGGGGCGGATCCTGGAAACCAACGGGGCCGTGACTCCGGCTCCACAGCCGGATGCGAATCGAATTCATCGCGGACACAGACGTAATTGAAACGTAATTAAGTTCGTTCCGATGGCGTCGATTACGAAGATCGCTGGGCAGGGCTGAGGGAGGCGCCGCCGACACCAACAGTGAGGAGAAGCGGGAGAGCAACAACAACAACAACCCATTGGAGGTCGCCGACAAGAACCGCCGGACCCAGTCGGCCACGTGATGCCTCGAATGGCTGCGGCTGCGGCTGACGATGAAATGAAATGTCCTGGGCCACTTTTTCGAGCGTGAAATATGGGGGAGGGAGACAGCGAAAGGCAGGGAAATGGAGGGAGGGAGAGAGAGAGAGAGTGAGGGGGAGTGACGACCAGACAGCGGAAGAGCGAGAGCGCAGCGTCCCCAGGTGCCTGTTGCGGGGATCTGCTGATGACGGCCGTCGGTGGCTCACGGAAAACGTGCCGCGGAAGCCCGGGCCGTCCCTGGACCTCCCCGCTTTCGCCTCTTCCCCCTCACCCGGTTTCCCTCATCTTCCCCTCGCTCTTCCCCCTGCCTACTCCTTCCTCCTTTCCCTCGCTTCCCCTCGCCCGCTCTGTGTAGTTTTCATTTCATTTTCCGTTTACATTTTCACTTTTTCACTCAACCCTTCCCATCTCCGAACTTCTCCCCCGTTCACGTGCATCTCCCGGTCCTGTATACTTATCCTCCTTTCTCTTCCCTTCTCTCTCCGTTCTCTCTCCTTCTCGCTCTGCCTCTCGCCGCCGTGCGCCGCTGTGCCTTGCCGCACATTGAAGTGAAAACTTTATAATGATTTCTATCCGGTTCAGCTCGGTCTCGCTCCGACTCCCAGTCTCTCAGCCTCAGCCTCTGTCTCCCTCCCTTCCTCTCTCTCTCCATCTCTCTCCCTCTCTTTCTCAGTCACGCATTCGTTCGCCCTCTTCATTTGCTCGACCCCTGGGCGACCGCAGCCGGTGCAGCGCGAGTTCACGCGACGTCGGCGACGATGACGGCGACTGATGAAAGGTGGAAAAATCCGTCGGTAGCACGACAACAGCAACAACGAAGAGTAAAACAACAACAACAGCAACAACGAAGAGTCTCAGCAACAACAACAAAAGACCGTAGCAATGGCAGTAACAATAACAACATTTGCCATGCAGCGATTCGTCAACCCGCAGCCAGAAAGACCGACGAACGGACGGAAGGATGGGCGGACAGACGGAGGGAGAAAGAGACAGGCATAGGGATGAAGAGACGGTCAGAGGGTGGGACAGAGACACAGTCAGACCGACAGAGAGAAGGATGAAGAATGGAGAAGGACGGCCAGCGAGAAACCAGTCAACGGGCCGCGACGGACGATCGCAGGATGAGATGAAAGGATAAACCGAGGGTGCGACCGAGCGATGTTGGGACGTGGGATGGACAGACGAACAGATAGAGGGACGGACAGAGGAATGAGAGAGAGAGAGACGGACAGACGGAAGGACAGACATTAGTTTTCGCATCGCCAGACGCCTGGGCGAACAAAGCAGACACCCGGAGGGCGAACAGTGGTCAGACTAATGTGCGAGGGGACCGAGCGAGACAGACAGGCATAGAGTGGGCGAGAGGGAGAATGACGGCAAGATGAGGGGTTGGGAGAGAGGTGGAGGAGGGCTGAATGGGAGAGAGCTGGAGGAGGAAAGATAGCGGCAACAGGGCGACGAGCGGCCGACAAAGGAAGCGACGATCAGACGAGTGGACGACAGGGGGGCGGCGATGGGGAGACGGGCGACGATACGGCCATTTGGAGGAGGCAGGTGGGCGAACAAAGGCAGGGAGAAGGGCGGGCGAAGCGGGCCGACCGACACAACGATAGACCGACCAACAGAAGGACGGGCCGACCGATAGACAGCCAGACGGCGACATGAACGCATCTGACTTTCAGCCAGGCAAAGGCGACAGACAGACAGACAGACAGCCAGCAAGGCCAGCCAAGCCGGCGCGATGGACACACAGACTCCAAATATTAGCTCTGGAAATTCCAGCTGGACACGTGCGAGGCGTCGTCCCTCCAATCGAATCGCGGGGACCGACTCCTCCGCACTTTTCCTCTTTCTCTCCCTCGCTCCCTCGCTGGTCGTGGCTGTCGCTTATCCTGGTCCCGGGTCGCCCGAGGCGTCTGTAATAAACTAACCTCATCGCTCATCCGGAGGCAGCCCCAACTTCGTTGCCGCCCACCGATCGTCCGACCAACGTCGTCGTCGTCCAAAGTCGTCTTGTTCGTCCCGGTTCCGTCCTGCTCAGTCCTCGGCCCTGCCCGCGTCCACCTTCGCCCTCCTCGGTCCTGCCTGCGCCTCCCCGGTCCACCTCGGCCGTCCTGCCCGGCGTCTCGGCGTCCGTCAGGTGAAGTTAAGTGCGACAGGCCACTCATTAGCCGGGAACGTGTTCCGGGAGACCGCTCGGAGTCGCTCGAAACACGCCGAGGGGCGAGTGGAGGAGGGAAGAAGGACCGGACAAGACTCCGTCCTGTGGGAGGCGGAGCCGGCTACGTTTGAGGCTCGAAGCCGTGGCTGGTGGCGGCTGAAATTCCCGAAGGAAGGAGGCCAGCCTTGGGATCATGGATCAAGAGGCCAGAGCGGAGAACACAGAGGGAAGAGAAACAGAGTGGCGAGACAAAGGGAGAGAGAGAGATTGTGGAATATGATAAGTCAGTAGTAGATGGGGAGAAGTTCGGAAGTGATAATGTAAGTGGAGACGTTGGGAATTCAGACGATCTGAGAGGCGAGTCCAAAAGTGCCGGGATCTGGTGAGATAAGAAAGGGATTGGGAGGGTTGAGGGAGAAGGAGAAGGAGGACGAAGAAGGGGCGGGGAAAGGCTAGCAAGTGGAGTGGAAGAAAAAGAGAAACTTCAGCGAAGGAAAATCCACAGAAGGCAGCGTCGAAGGAGTCGAGGAGTCGCAGGCAGCAGACCGAGACAGAACCAGGACGAAGTGACGACTCCTGACCGGTCCGGAGGAGACGGGATGAGTGCGACAAGGAGTGGAGAGGCGACATTTGAGAATAAAACGCACCTTTTGTGCAAAGCGGAGGAGTCGAGCCGTAATTAATTAAAGGCGGGAGACCAACAGCGAGGTCGAGGGAAAGAAGGAGAGACAGAAAGAGGGAGCGATCGAGATTGCGAGGGTCCTGTGGTATTTATGATTGATGATAATCCAGGCCATCCTCCATCTCCACTCGAACTCTCGCAATATGTCCTCGCAACAGAACCGGTGACAGGATCCCCTCCTCTTCCTCTTCCTCTTCACCGACTCCACCCCTCGTTCCGCAATTCGATAACAAATAATCGAGCTTCGTCTTTCGTCCTTGGTCTGGAAGCCCGAATCGGATGGAATCCTTTTTGTGTCGGCTGCCGGAGACGGTCGACGGATTTTAATTATTTTTTGATTAATTGGATCTAATTAGAGTGTTGCCAGTGAGACATTTGAAATGTTCGATCGATCATTACGACCTGGTCGTTTCGTCCTCTCACTCCCTCTCGCCCTCCGGCGCCCTCCCTCAGGCTCTTTTTCGTTGTCGCTCTCCCTCTCTCTCTCTCTCTCTGTGTGTTAGGGCTTTGGGAATGATTTCCGAGAATTATGTCCTTGGCAACGAGTTTCGCACAAATGAAATGTCCTGGGAGCAAACACAAAGGACCACAAGTAGAAGGAGACATGATTCGCTGGAGTGAGATGAGGAGGGAATAAAGAGCAAGGGAAGAAGACGGAGAACAAGTGGAGGACGGTGAGGAGGAAGGTGAAGAGCCATGGGTAGGAAGAGGATATGGAGCCAGAGGGAAAATGTATGAGCTGAATAAACAACCTCAGAACCCGACTCAAGCCCTCGCCTTCTCCTCGGCAACGGGACGAGAGAACGGAGCGAAAATCCTGGCACCGGCATTAACAAAGGAATCCCAATGCAGCCGAGTAGGTGGTGGCGAGCAGTCGATGAAAGGAGCGGCCGATTGGACCAGGGATGGAGATGGGAAGGAGATGGGATGGGAGATGGATGGGAGAAGAAGGATCACCAGGACGATAAAAGCACAATCGCCTGACGACCAGGGGGCCGAGGGAGTAGAGTCGAGTTGAGTCGAGTCGAAACAAGGATCGCAGGACGACGTTGGGTCCTGCAATTAAATCGTAACCGGGAACCGTAAAATCCGAGGAGTTCTTGGAGCGAGGAAGCAGACAGAGAGAGAGCGAGGGGGGGAGATAGAGGGAGGAGGGAAGACAGCGACGAGGAGGACGAGCGAGTCGAATCGAATGATTTTCCTCTAAGCCACGTCACGGCGAAAACGTTAATGTAAATAATAATAACAGGAGGAATTGCAGCAACAACATGACTACAGCTTGTTTACAAGAACAACAACAAGCAACAACAATAACAACAACTCGTAAACCAACAACAGCAAATAATGAAAAGCACACACAGTCGGCGAGACCGATTTCAATCCCAAGTGATTGATTGATTGATGGGCACTTGATTGCCCAGGATCGAGCGGAGGGGCCGAGCGGAAGAGCAGGAGATGGGAAGGGAGAGAGAGAGAGAGAGAGAGAGAGAGAAGTGAAAGTGCGGGAGACCAGCAGGCAAAAACGAGGGGCGATGACGACCAGCAGGAAATCGAGAAGGCGGCCGAGTCTGAGTCTGCGGGAAGGAAGGAAGGACTGAAGGCTGACGAGGCCGCGGTTGAGGCGGAGGCGGCGAAGCCTGGGAATGAGCGCGAGTGATGAGGACCAGGATTAGGCCGACGGCGACGCGGAGATGGGGTCGAGCAATGAGGAACAGGTCGGGAAATACGGAAGAGTTGGAGGACGAGACGAGCTGTGGGAGGACGAGACGAGGTCGAGCGATGAGGAGGAGTCGGTGGAGGACGAGCCTGAGCCGCGAGGATGGGCAAAAACCAGCTTGACGCCGATGCCGGATGACAGGGCAGGAGACCAGAGGAGTGCCAGTGACAGCAGTGGGAAAACCGAGCTCCAGGACCGACAGCCGGGTCACGTGGCGCGCCCTCGCCCTCACCCTCACCCTCGAGGACTGGAAGTGAGAGAAAACGAGCGAACGAATCCATTCGATCCTACGAGGGGCTCGGCGCGAACAATGGACGAGCGAAGCCGCTGCTTCTTGCTAATCCGATTCCCGCCATCGACCCTTGACCCGCCAGGTGAGATCAATCACAGATGGCAGGGGCTCGGCCGAGCTCGAAAATCGATGAAATTGAGGCATCGTTGCCGAGGCGTGCTTGTGGCGAATCCTTGGGGTGGACGAGGGCTTTTCAGGCGAATTCGGACAAAAGGGAGAAAATCCCTCATCCGAGGCCACGACGGGTCACCGGGGTTTTTTCGACGCTTCGAGAACTCGTTGCATGCATTTAGGAGCACGAGCCAATGTCGAAAGTGACAGGAGTGAAGTGACGAGCGTGAAGGGCGAAAAGGAATGAGGAAAGTCACCAGACGGCCAGTGGAAAAAACGCTCCAAATGCAAGTTCACGAGACCTTTCGGGAAAATTCCGAATTTGTTGTCAATTTTAAATTTTCCGTTGCCTGCTTTGCGGCGGCGAATAATTGGATTTTCAAAATAAAATAGTTATTTCCGCATGAAATTTGCGCCGCATGAATGCGAATTTAATTCGATGGCGATGGCGACGTGGGAATTCAATTTTCACTTGGGAGCGGAATAGAAAAATGCACCGAGAGAGGGGGAAGGAGAGGTAGATAGAGATAGAGATAGAAACACAGTGGGGACGAGCAAGTGTTGTCGGTGTTTGTGCGTGCGCGCGTGTGTGCGCGTGTGTGCGGCAAACAACGCGGCACACTTTGCAAACATTGACATAATGTGTTGACGACACACGCCCACGCCCACGCCCACGCACGCACGTCGAGCCGCGGAACCGTCTGTGGGCGTGCGCGAGTGTGTGTTTTGCATTTGTTCGGAGGCGCCTGACTGTGTGTGCGTGTCCATGTGTGTGTGGGTGTATCAGTGGGCGCCTGTGCTTGCGGTGATAATAATTCAAAACCATTTTCATTCCCGCGGCTCGGCCCGGCGTGGTCGGAGAGTGGGGCGAGAGGCAAAGAATGCGGCGCTCCTAAAAGTATGCGGAAGAAATTGCAGAACCGCTTAAAGCAAACAAACAGATCGGACCGGCCGACCTCTGTCTCTTCCTGCCTTCTCTCACTCCCTTTTCCTCCCTCTCTGACTCTCCGGCTCTCTGGCCATTTCACTCTCTCTCCTTTGGGGTTTTCAAACATCAGCTTCCGAAGTTCGTCGCTTGAAGTGCGAGAGCAAGCGTTGCCTGCTTCGGGGCGCTTTAAAATTAATTGCCGCCGCCCTGTTGCCGCATTTCCCAGACTTCATTAACGTCAACAGACACGGGCCGCGCCTTCACACGGCCGCCCTGCCGCCGGGCCTTCCGGCCAGACGCAAACACGGCCAGACCCCGGCCGCACGATCGCCACCGACACGACACGACGCGCTCCCACACACACAAGCACATACCGACACACACGCAGGCACGGCCACAGAGCGATAACCGTTGGCGCCGTGGACGCATAATCAGGCAGCAGCAGCAGCAGCAGCGGTCGGACGACGACGCATCCTTTGTGCCCAGGACGAAATTGCAGTCCCTTCCGGCCCCGGGTCATCCACTCATAATTACATTTAAATTATTAAATTTTATGACGGCCGACTGGAGGGACAGCTGCACGGATGGAGGGACGGACAGATGGTTGGGCTCCAGGGGGACGAGGGAGGGGCGTCGGAGGGACAGAAGGACGGACTGTGGACGGACGTCTGGCGACCCACCGACCGATCGCTCGACCGCCCGCCCGCCGCCTTGTCATGCACTGCGGGAGTTCCGTCCGTCCGGCCGCGTGGCTGTGGCTGTGGCTGTGTGCGTGTCCGTGTCCGTGTCGACCGGGCGTCGGGCGCGTGGCCTGCGAGCCCCGGCGGCCCTCGACGGCGGCTTATTTATGTTCGGCATGTGATTTCATTCTGTCGTAATTACTATTTTGCAACCGCGCTCAGGTGGCGGGAGCGCGAGCGGCTCGGCGAAGTGGCCGGAGAGGGCGTGGCAGCCGCGGTCCAGTTATTTGCTTTTAATCTTTGCCGCCGTCCCAGTGAAAGAAGGCGTCGAAATTATGGGAAATTCCAATTCCCTCGTATGCGATTGAGAGAGAGAGAGAGAGAGAGAGAGAGAAATATGTCGTGAGATTAATTATAG
Organism: Coelopa pilipes; assembly: GCA_947389925.1. NCBI lineage: Eukaryota > Metazoa > Arthropoda > Insecta > Diptera > Coelopidae > Coelopa > Coelopa pilipes. The sequence goes on along the minus strand of OX376699.1, from coordinate 38,422,431 downwards.
GGCAACGAAGAAAGAGGGTTTAAAAAATCATTCACCACTGAGGTGAAATTGTTTAGATTTCATTTTATTTTATTTTATTTAATTACATAAGTATATTATTAATTACATAAGTATATTATACAGTAGTATAATATTTCACATTTTAAAATTAACTTTTCCACAAAGACAATCACGCCACCGACCCTCGCTCGCATAAGATAAAAAAATTAGTTGAAATAAAATAGTTTCATAAACTTCCTATCGTCATTTCATGACTTTAATATAGCATGTCATAGAAATCGCCATACCATGAAAATCGCATGACTTTAATATAGAATGTCTTTGAAATCGCACGAAATAAATATCGCATGTCATCAATCCATTTGCCTCGGCATGTCATCACCGACGACGAGAATGAGATCTAAAACTGGCACGACATAACAAACTCGCTCCTAATTGAAATCGTCATGTCGTAAAGAATCCCATGGCATTTCGGGACGTCGCATGGAAATCGCATGCAATAAAATCAAATCAAATCAAGTAGAGACCAAGGAGAAAAAGAGCCAAAACGGAGGACGACAAACAAAAGGCCGCCGCCATCAACGACGGCCGGCAGCCATTTATACGGGCACAAAATGGCGTCCTTTTGTGTCGTTCCGAGAGTTACGAGCGAGGCGAGGGTGAGGTTGAGGACGAGACTGAGGACGAGCAACTGATTTCTCTCTGAGGGCATAAATTAATTGTGACCAGAGATGGGGAAAGAGAGAGAGAGAGAGAGAGAGAGAGGGAGAAACCCAGGGGTGCCCGAACTCAACACGTTCGGCAGGCCATAAAATGGCGCCAGGCCCAGAGCGGAAATGCAATTATTTGCACACACACAGCCACACACACACAGACACACATGCGCTCACAACGACATGACGCGACACTGATTCCCACGCTCGTGGTGTTGGCAGCACTGGCCACGGTGGGCGGGCGCATAAATATTAGGTTGGATGGGTTGTCGAGGTGTGCAAAATGGTGACGGCTGCCCGTCGGTGGGGTGGCCGAGGGGTGGAATCTGCGGTTAATGACATGTGAGGGTGTTAATTTGGCAGCACTGGCAATTAACGTGCAACATTCATGACACCGGCGATTTATTTTTACACGATCGCCCTCGCTCCACGTCCTCCGCCGAGCTCGGCTCGCATAACATTTAATTGACAATTAATTTTAAATGTTGCGTCTCTAATGTGCCGGCAATTTGGCAGCACTGCTCGATTGCATCTCATTTGAATGGCCTCGTTTCCGGCTGCCCGCAAACGGCATTTTCGCGTGCTGCCCACGCGCCCGCGTTGCCAACGACTAGATTTTGCTCTCCCTCCCGACCGACCTGTGCGCTGTGCGAGTTCATAAATATTGAAATCTTTTATTAAATTTACAAAATGGCCGAATCGCATTATTCCGGGCCGCAAACTTTTGAAATAAAACAATCACGGGCCGTAAACTTGCGGTAAACAGCAAATGCAGTAGAACAAAAAGAACACAAGAAATGGAAAAAATTGAGAAATTTACAAATAATCACGCGAGTAAAAATGAGCAACAGCAACCAACAGAAATCGAGGGAAAAACAACGCGAGCGAATAAACGGGAACGGACATGAAAATGATAATAATAATAAGCTGAATACACGAGTAAATAACGAATTACGCCAAACGAAAGTAAATAAATAATTTGTCATCCCATTGCCGTTCAAATTATTTAACGTCGTTTTGCTTTGCTCGAGTGTCGCGTTTAAAAACGAATCCCATTAAAAATGATTTTTTGTTGTTGTTGTTACAGCGTCAGAGGGCTGAGAGAGGAGAGAAAAAAACTCCTTTTCTCCCCTTTACTCTTCCATTTCCGCTCCTGGTTTTTTCACGCCTCTCGAACACTCGAACAATGCTTCTGGGAGTCTCGAAGTCCACTTAATTTCCTGATTTGAATGTCTTTGCGGAAATTTCACTCATGTAGAGGAGCGAAATAAAATCAGGGGAGAGAGAAATGGGGGAGGGAGAGAGAAAAATCGGAGACTGTGATTGGGATTCGGGGAAGGAGGAAGGAGGAAGGGGAAGTGGCGCGGGGAAAATAATGAAAGTAAGAAACGGATGTAGAAAGAGGAGCAAAAATGCATAGAAAAGGCGTAGAAAAAGGAGCCAAGAGGTGGAGAAAAAGGAGCAGAAACACGTGGCAACAGGAGCCACAAACACTGGGAGGAGCAGCAGGCGAGCAGACAGAGGAGAACAAGGAGGAGCGAAGGAGGAGCCCCGGAAGCTGCTGACGGAGTTTCCTGGCCATTAGACATGTCCACGGACGATTCATGCAAATGGACAGAAGTCCACGCCCCGAGGGGCTCCGAGAGCCGGACGGAGAGAAGGAGAGCGAGTGAGGCGGACTCGGCCGGCCTTCGCTGAATGGCTGTGCGGGAGGCAGGACTCGAGATGCAGTTGCGTGACGAAAATGCGAAATTTTCAATCTGCAGTGGTGGACCTGGAATCCAAGCAGGAATTGGGGGCAGAAAAAGAGTCAGACAGAGGGGGTGAGGGAGACTGGGGGAAAGAGAGAGAGGGAGGGATGGACGGAGAGTCCGAGATGGGAGGAGTCGGCGATGGGCAAGAAACGGTTCATTTCCTTAAAACGTATTTTAGAGTCTAAAATAGAACTGAATGGAGAAGGAGGAGAGAGAGAGAGCGAGCGAGCGAGCGATGATTCCGTGGGTATGTGGGAGGGAGACGGAGGCAGGGAACTCAGCTTCCGCTCAGCTGTAATCTTGTGGAAAATATCCAAGGAATAACCTTCGCTCTCTCCGCCTCCCTCGCTCCCTCGCTCTCTCCATGTCATGCAGAGGACCTGAACCGTTCGCATTTCGCAGATTAAATCTTGCAACAGGCGAAATAAAATCCGGCGCCGACCCCCGGGGAGCGAGCGAGGCGGTTGTCGGGCGAAAGAGATGGCGAAAGTGGCAGAGAGAGAGAGAGAGAGAGGGCGATGGAGGACTCGCTCACACACGATCGTAAACGGAGCTCGAACTCATCGGACCAAGAGAGATGGAGATGAAGAAGGGGAGGAAGTCGCCATGTGTTCGTCTGTCGCTGACAACAACAAGAAGAACCATGATAAGAACAACAAGAGCTTCTGCAGCCAGTCAGCCAGCCAATAAACCAACTTCCGCTTCCGCTCCTCCGCCCATGAGCGGAAGTCGAAGCCACTGTGCGAGCCAAAGTCGGGCGCTCTTTAATCATTCGAGGACCCGAGGACCCGAGGACTTCGGCCAAGCTCCGCGGGTCGCGCCTCTGACCTAGGCCGAAGCCCTGCTCCCACCTCTCCAGCTCGCTCCAGGTTCCCCGAAGCCCGCCGCGGGGCGCCTTCGCAAATTGAAAGCCACTAAAACGAAGCTCTCGCTCTCGCTCGCTCTCTCTCTCCGTTTCTTTGTCGCTCCCTCGCTTCAGGTCTCGCCCCTGGCCTCGACAACTCCCGGATGGATCGAGCGCTCGATTTGACCCGCTTCGAGACGCTTCCGAAATTTACGACCCCGGACTGGGCTCGACTCGGTCCGGCCAGGGCCTGAGCTCGGCGTCGACCACGTCGCCCAGGTCGCCCCGGTCGTCCTCGTTGCCCGCTCGTCGAGGTCGTCCTTGCTGCGGTCGCGTTGCAGCGAGGGGCGGCGGGGGGCGGGCGGCGTGGTTGGATTCAATTGAGATGAAATTTTGTTTGTCAATTTATGGTCGTGGGTCAGCAGAGTGCACTCGTGCACTCGACCTCGGAGCCAGGGCGAGGAGAAGGGGAGAGAGGGAGAGGGAGCGTGAGGAAGCGTCAGAGAGGTGCGATAAAGTCGTGCCAGGGGGCGAGGCGGCAGAGGGTGAGGGCGAGGGAGAGCGAGGGCTGGTGGTAAGTGATTCAAAGCACTTAAACGGATATTTATTGAGGAACTTTGCAGATTTTAATAGAAAGTCCGCGTTCGATCGATGCATTTGTCGTTTTCCGCCACCACCGTGGGCGAAGCTTAATTCGCTTGTAATTCGCTGGGTCCATGGGGGTGGAGAGGGGGTGCAGAGGGGGCCAAAGGGGGCAAGGACAGTGATTTATTTTATTTGCGAGAACCAGCTGCGGCCACATGAAGGAACCAGGCAAATGCGAGTTCATCGACGGCAAAAATACAAATTATTGTAACAGATTCAAAATCGAGTACGCATCGAGCCAACGTCTAGCTGTTTTAGTGTGGCTCGTAGAGCGATTAGAAGTTGAGAACATCTGGTATTTGCAGGCGAAAATTCGGGTTTTTGACAATTTTTCCGTTAAACTTTGGACCTTCCATCACTGCCAGTTCAGGCACCAGAGTGGGTTTAAGCTTCGGTGCTTTTCAGAACAGAATCTCGCGACGCGACAACGAGAACAAGCAATTATTTCAACCGGCAGTCGCACACAATCACCGGGAGTTGCAAGAAATCCCCGTAAAAAGTCGCAAAAGTCAGCAGAAGTCGAAGGCGACCGACAGCGAACGAGCTGCCTTTGTCTCTGCGGCGGTAGAGACGACATCGTCCTGCGAGAGTCCTGTCGCCATTACTGACAACGGCGTCTGCCCGCTCCTGGAAATGCCCCAGGATAACGAGGCGAAGGTGGGAGGAGGAATGGGAAAATCCCACGAGTCGAAGTTTTTCCCGCAATTTTTTAATGAATAAAATAAAAGGAAGTCGCAGAGGACATGCAGCGAGAGAGAGCCAGAGAGCGAGAGAGAGGGAGGGAGAGTGGAGAGGGAGAGTGGAGAAAATTTTGTTACAATAAATTTTCCACTTGAACGTCACGTGCTGATCGGATGTGAGTTTTCGCCGTGTCACGCTTCGGCGCCGTCGCGTCGGGCCACCCGTTGCAACAGGACCAAAAGCAACAACAACAACAAGAAAAACAACAACATTATCGCCGCCTCGTTGTTGTTGTCGGTGCCATGAGCCGAACTGATAACGAAATAAAAATGCTCGATTGATCCTTTTTGTTCGCCGGGAGCCGCAGCCAACGACCGATTGAACGGGGGAGAATGGGAACGAGAGAGAGGGAGAGCGAGGCAATCGGACCATCCGCGGACAGACAGACAGACGGACAGACGGACGGACGGACGGACGGACCGACAGATAGTCGGGCAGATAGACAATCAAAACTTGGCCGGTCGCGTCCGCAGACGTGCGCCGAGGGAGCCGAGTCGAGTCAGCGGAAAGAAAGAACTGCTTGCTGCTGTTGTTGTTGTTGTTGTTGTTGTTGCTTCTATTACTCCGCTTGTGAATCCTTGTTATTGCCCTGTGTCGCTGTCGCTGTCGCCGTCGCTGTCGCCGTCGTTTGCGCCGAACGAGCCTCAAATTGTGCGAAAATCCTTTAAATGACAGCGCACCGGAAACGGAAGTCGAGTTTCGCAGACACGGAATTCAGAGGAAGAACCGGAAGGACTACGGAGAAGGTGGATTTTTTTACGTATTTAAGAACCGAAACAGTTTTCCCAGAGTTTTCGCGTTGATGGATTTCTCGATTCAGAAAAAGGTTTTCTTTCACCACTGTTGGCCACTGTTGAATGAAAAGTTTCTCTCGCTTTACTCTCTCATTTTCTTCGCTATCCCTCTCGTTCTCCCTCGCTCCTGCGAATTCTATTAAAATAATGAAATTTTTAATTCTTCCCAAAGTCCACCCAATAATCGCAGAAGGGATCCTTCCCTGGCGTCCGAAAGTACGCAATGTTTCATCTCGAGTTCCCGAACCGTCCGTGATTTCGTTTGTTGTCGTTTGTTTTCTCTTTTCGAACTCATTCTCTCTCTGTCTCTCCAAGCAGCGATTTATGTCCTGCTGCGGCGAAGGATTTAATTTCGATAATTAACTTTTAATGGCCGAGGTCGATCTTCGTCCTATGCCTCGCACATCTTCGTCCTTCTGGCGCGCTCCCTCTTTTTATTCGCCTGGCCTTCTCTGCTCCCTGTCTTCATCGCTCTGCCCCTCCATCGCCATCCATCCTGTTCCTGCTCCACGGACGGCGTCCTGACCCTTCAGCCATTTCGGACTTGGCTTCAGGCCGGGCGCGCCGAGTGATTGCAAAGGGCAACCTTTGGGGGATGGAGGGAGCGAAGAAGGACGAGGAAACTTAAGAAGGGGAAGTTGGTCGAGTGCAAAGAGGAGGGAGAGGAAGCCGGACGAAGACGAAAAACATGGAACTTGGAACAACAGCAAAGAGATGTCTCGGTAGGGAAGCTACAAGTAGGAGCGGTTGACGAGAAAAAGGGAAGAAGTGGAGAAAACCAGTGGGAAGAGGGGAGGGGCGGAAGATGCGGATGCGCTTGGTAAAAGAAGCTGAGGAACGGAAGCGACCAGACAGAAAACGGGGGAAAGAAGTTGGAAGAGAGAAGAAATTTTGGGAGAGGTTGGGGAGGAGAAGCTCGGGAAAGAGAAGTTCGGGAAGAGAAGTTTAGGGAAGAGACGTTGGGAAAGCCAAGATCTGGCAAGAGAGTCTGAGCAGGGATGTTGGAAAGAAGACGAGGTGAAGCTGTCGAGGCCAAGCCCGAGCGCCACGAGCACTAATTGCGTTGCTTCCTCTCCCTCTTTCTCTCACTCTCTCTACCAGTTACCGCGGATCGAAGTCGGGCGGTCGGTCGCCGTTGCCAACCTCAATGTTCGCGTCCTCGGCAAGGTCCTGGTCCTGTCCATGTCGGGAGTCCGGTTCGCAGCTTGATTTATCGCCTCGTATGAAAAGGTTTTCCTCAGGACCTTCATTCGTAGATTTTCGCCCACAATTTTGCAGTTAAAAGGGTATGTTTTAAAATATATTTTCGTGATTATTTATGGGACTCTTCTTGTTTCACAATCTTGCCTCGCTAGGGTTCATGTTTATTGAATTAATTTTTGAATCCTCGCTGGGTTGGCCGAGCGACCAAAAGGACGTTGGTCATGGTGAGAGCACAAGCATGGCCGAGAGGTCAAATGCAAATCGAGAAGTGAGCGAGAGTCAAGTTAAAGCTGTCTACACTGAGAGAAACGCGGTCGACTGCGACACTTCACGAAAACCCCGATGTGCTCGAGAGGTCGGGGCCGAACTTGTCGCAATTTTCTCTCCATTTCCTCTCTCTCGTTTGATCCTCTCCTTCCGGCCACTGTCTCCCTCTCGCCATCTTTCACTGTGTGGTTCCCGTGCCGGTGCCGCTTGGCCTTTGTCCTTTGCGTCTCTGACAGTACTCGAAAATTTAGCGTCCACAACTAATGACTTGACTGCAACTCATTTTCGCAGACAAAGAAGATCCTTCGGAGGTCCCCATGTCCTTGCTGCATATGAAGAATAGCGAGAGAGGGAGACAAACAACGAGAGAAACAAATTGGGAATTTATTTCGGAGTCCCAGTGGACATTCGGAGCCAACTGGGGCCGAAATTAGAGGAATTCAGAGGAAACGAAAAAGGAAAATAATTTTTTACTCATTTTATTTGAGTCTGTCTATCAACTGTCTGTCTATTTTTGTCCATCTCTTTCACTCCCTCGAGGAAATCAGGCAAGTCAAGTCGGACAAAAAGTAATTAATGCCAAGGCATTACTTGGAATTCTTTGCCAAAGCACATCACATGACTTAATTGATAATAATGACCACGAAAATAGAAACCACGACAGCGACAACAAGGGCAAATTATACCAATTCCTCATATAGAATATTCTGGTATAATAAAACAAAATGTGTATACAGAAACAACAACGACAGCGCCACATATTCAACATATCACATTCTGTGAAGCCTAAAAAAGACCCTAAGAAAAAATAATCCCTACTCCTACCGAAAACGACGACGACAAACACCAAAAATAACTAACAGAAAACAACATCTTGCACAATAACAACAACAGTAATAAAAGCCAAATAACAGCCAGATCTTCGGGCGTCCCGTAGGATGTCGTCCGAAGCCATCCTGCCCGGTTGGACAATGGGCCGATGTCCTTTCGGGACTGCTCGTCGGCGGACGGCTGGGTCCCTGGGTCCCTGAGTCCCGCCTTGACCATTGTCCCTTGGTCTTCGGATTCTCGCACTCCCTCCCAGTTGTCCCTGCCCCCTCTCCGGCCTCCTCTCGTCGCACATCTCGTCCTTTGTTCCGCTTATCTTTGCCTCCCTTTCGTCCTCCTCAGCCGGCCGTGACTTTCCCGGCCTTCCTCTTCCATTGCCAGCCCTTTCACGTGCGCCTTCAGTCTACGTCCCTCGTCCATTCCTCTGCCTTCCTTCATCCTTTCCCCACCCTTCCCTCGTCCTGCCACGGAGGCCACAACATGTCAGGAAATATGAGAAACCGTCCCTCAGGCAAGAAAACAAACATGAAAATACAATATTTGCAACAGGACCCAGGCTCGGGAACCGGCGACCCGACCCGACCACGACCAGGACCGGCACCGGGACCGAGGACCAGGAGCCGGACCAGGACACGGGCCGGGGATCTACGACGTGGCCAATTGAGAGCGCGGGGACGTCGAGAGGCTCGAGAGGGGTCGATGTGAACTGCAGCAGCTGAATTGTCACAGCAGGGGCCCAAAAAATCGAAGCAGGAGCGGCGTGTGATGAACAAGGGGAGCGAAAGGAGGTGCTGGTGAACCGGGGAGGAGCCAGGGAAGGAGGGAAAGAGGGGCTGACAGACGAGGAGGACGAACAGACAGGATTCCCCGACACCAGGGAGCGACGATGAGACAGCTTGAAGGACATGAAGACGAATGGACAGCAGTGACGCGGCCACCCGCAGAGCCAGAGCGCTGATAAAAACCCGGAGTGAGGGAGAGCGTGGGCGGCAGAGGTAGGGGGGGGGGGGGGGTAGAGGACAGAGAGGTAGAGAGAGATAGGGACAGAGCGGTAGAGAGAGAAATGGCCAGAGCGAGAGAGAGAGAGAAGTCGAGGTGGGTGCCAGGGCAGGAACCAGAGCGGCGACAGTTCGACAGAGATAGAGAGACCGTTGTCGAGGGAGATCCAGAGCGAGACGGACAGACAGACAGATAGACAGAGAGACGGAGGGAGAGTGGGGGAATTCACCATTCCGAAGGCAGAACGAGATTGATGAATGACCGAACGAACGAACGAACGAACGACGATCTACAGACGGCTGGCCGGACGGATGGACGGATGGATGGATGGATGGACAGATGAATGGGGCCAATGATGAGACTATTTTGTCAGCTAAGCGCGGGACCGAGTGGGTGCGTGTGTGTGAGGGTGTTGGGTGTGTGTGTGTCTGTGTCTGTGGGCGGGCTTCCGACTGGGGCTGCACTTTGGCCATTTATTTGCGGAGGCCGCAGGTCGTCGAATGTATTTGCATGGGACCGAGAGATAGCAGGACCATAAGAGAGAGAGAGAGAGAGAGAGAGAGAGAGAGCGAGAGAGGGAGGAAGAGAAGTGATTGAGACATCGCGAGAGAGGCCCCGGGAAGCTCGGCACAGTGGAACGAATGGCTAATGAGTGGGCCGTTTGGATGGAGGAGGCTGGAGGAAAGTGGAGAGCAAGGTGGAAAGAGCGAGAGGAAGAAGGAAGATGGAAGCGAAGCGAGGAAGATGGAGTGGAGGAAAGAAAAAGGAAGGTATGAGGAAAATAAACTAGGAAAATAAACGTGGCCTGCTTTTAGGAGCAGCGGAAAACGCTCGGCCTTAGGTATGAGAGACATAGGGAATTCCAGGGAACACCAGAGGAGGCCAGAAAAGGAAAGAGAAGGGGACACTGGGGAAAACGATAAGGAAAAGACGGAAAATAAAAAGAAACCCAAAGAAATAGGGAGAAGGGAGAGGGAAAATCGAGCGAAGGTAACGAGATGAATTTCGCGCCCCAAAGCACACGACGAGAATTTAGCGACTTAATCAAAACACTTGCGGTTGCCCTCCTCCAGGCTCCTGGCTCCAGGCCCCGGGTTCCAGCTCCTGGCTAATTTACAACATCAACAGAGAGTAGGAAAATAATAAAAAACAAGTCAAGTCCGAAATGGGTTTCTTTTTGGGAAGTTGCCTTTTTGCGAGGCAAAGACAAACATTTCAAAGGCCTCCTGCAGCCGGCTCGTGAAACTTTCATCGCCGAAACCACGGCCAGAAGAACGGCAAAGCAACGGCCGAAAGAACGGCCAACAACAACAGCGAAACTTTGGATCCCAGGTAAGTGAATGAAATTGTGTTTCAAATTTATTCCGCACATAACTTTCACTCGACCCTCATCGCGGCCGAGGACGACGCCCGCCGACGAGGCGTAAAAACCTGAGCCTGGGCCCCGATGTCCTTTGCGGAGGGCCCGGGGAGCGGGAGGAGGCGGAAGCGGAGGTCGTTGGGAGGAAAAACAAACAATCAGGGACAGCAACGGCAACAAAAACAATGGCGATAACGACAACCACAACCGGGATAAGGACGACAACAACAACAACAACGAGCCACCGAAACCTCGCGGGTCGCCGCCATCAGTCACTGGCCAGGAGTGCGTTACGGAGTTCATTTCAGTCGAGCCCCAACCCCGAACCCCGAACCCCCTTCTCCGCCTCATTCGCCCCCTCCCGCGGCCGTACGTGACGCGCCTGGCGATGAGGCGCAGGGTGCAGGAGGAGCCGCGAGCGACCCCACCCCGGCCTGAAACCGCCGGAAAACGTGGCTCGCAAACCCATTATGGACAGGAGAACGGTGGTGGCCACGCCCACTGTCTTGCCTTGGTTTCGACCGCCCCCCTCTGGCTCTTCGATCCGCCCACTCCTGCAGCCTCCTCCTTCACCTCTTTCCCCCTGGCGCGCCCTCGTCCCGGCGGAGCCTGTCGCCGACATGCGAGGCGGCGGAAATCTGGGCAGGGAAGTGCGTCGACGGGGGTGGCGGGGCAGGACGAGCGACGGTGGGGAGGAGGCCACAGAAGAGGGCGCCGGGTCGTCAGAAATCAAAATTCAATTCCTCGCTTTTTCTTCCGCAACATCGAGCAGGGGTTCGATTGGGCTGGCGGGCGGTTGGGCGTCTGTCGTGTGTCGCGGCCGTTCACAGCCGCTTCCGGCCCGGCTTAAACGACAGCCACCGCCGTCTCCGACTCCCCGCCGTCGCCTCCCAGGAACAGGGACCGGATCAGGAACCCTTTGTTTGGCCGCGAAGAACCCGCTCAAAGAAAATTATTTTCGCTTCCCCGCCTCGCGCCTTGGCGCTATCAGAAATAGAAAATCGAAATGGACACTTCACAGAATGCCGGGCGAATGTCGCTGTGTCTGTGTTTGTGCCTGTGTGTCTGTGGCCGATGCCCTGCAGAATGGCGGACGATGATGGACGACTTCCTGTTTCGTGGGTGGCGGAATCGAAAATGGAGCGCAGCGAGGCCCCTGTGGTTATCGTGTTGTTGTTGCAGATGCGGTGTTTTTTTTTTTTATGTTTTAAGAAGAAATTTACATTTGCTCTCATTCCACATGACCTTCGTCGCCTTCAGCAGAGAACTTCTTAAATCCCTCTCCCCTAATCGCCTTTGAGTTCCCCCGATTTTGGGAGAACCTCTCGATGGCCCTCGATGGTCGAGTTTCTCGCTTTCGCATTTCCACCCAGGAGTCCGTCATATTTTCTCGACTCGCGATCTCCATCGATTCGCTTTATGGTTCAACTAGCAATTTCGCTCCTCCCTCGTTCGTCCTCCCACTCCCTCGCTTTATCGCTCCTTCGCCGAGCGATTCCGATCCCTCTCTGCGTATGGATCAAAGGGTGAGTGCGTAGGTCAGGGAGTAGGTGTGAGGGTGTATTGGTGTGTGTTCGTTCGTCCATAAACATCGAACGGCATTCGCAAACAACTTCATTTATTGTTTCGAACACGATGCGATGCGATGCGATCCGAGCCACGGATGGAATTTTCATTTCACGATGCGAAGAACGAGTCGAGACGAGGCGAGGCGAGGCGAGGAACGGAAAAACATAAACATCGGCGCAATTGCCAACGGCAGCAATTTCCCCGAAAAATATTTATGTTTATTCGCCGACACACAGAGGTACGTATGCACAGAATCTTCGATATATATATATATACACAAATATCCTCGGAGGGGAGGGGGACGACTCTAAAAACGCATGGATTATGAATCTGGCCGGGGGCGGGCCGGCAAATGGACGAGCAATTTCCGCAACCGCGGGGCCGAGAGGCGAATCTGACGAATCATCGCCGCTGAGCCGAGCCCTGGTCGCGCGAAAGGGTCGGGGTCGAACGAGTGGCAAAGCAATATCAATAAAAGTCCATCACGGCCGGCCCACAGAGGAGGGCGAATGAAGCCGCGAGCTGAGAGATGAGAGATGAGAGGATTTGAAGGATGCGCCTGAAGTGCGATTGCGAAAAGGGGTCGATGCGGCGGCAGCAGGAGCAGCGAACGCGAAGGCAGGAGCAGAGACAAATAACAGCAAGAGAAGCGGAGAATATCAGAACATCAGTAATAACAAGAGCAGAAATAACAAAGCAAATAGCAAAAATAGTAATAACAAAAACAAAAATAATCAGAATAACAACAAGAAAGGATAAGAACAAAAAAAGCAGCAACAGCATTTACAACAAACTGTATTTACAAAAACACCGAAGGAAAGAGCAAACAGAAGTAAAATAAAACAAGTGCAAAAACGAGAGCAAAATATAAAAACCAAACACAATACAACAAACAAGATACAACAAATACAAAAACGAGGTGCAGACAAAAGTACAAAAAAGATCTCAACGACAACAACAAGCAAATACAAAAACAATCCACCATTTTCATCTCCATCACATCACGTCCGAGGTTCAATAAAGGATTATTTCTTTATTTTAATTAAAAAAAGTCCTCGCCCTCCACCTGCTCCGCCCGGCGCGCCCTCGCGCTTCATTGAAGAGCGCTGTGGGGGGCGCGCTTGCATGTGTGAAGTGTGTGTGAGTGTGTGAAGTACGTGTGAGTGTGCGGCGAGAGTTGGTGCGGCGCATTGTGAAAAAATATTAATTTCCGCACCATGTGCGTCGATTCACAGAGCGAATCCTGAAGCGACGTGAATCGAATCGATTTGGCGGAGGAGTGGGAGGCGAAGGGAGGCCGGTGAAGGAGGAGGGCAACAAGGAGGGGAAGCACGAGGCAAAAGACCAGGTCCGCAATGAAGCGAGGGGTCAGGCAAAAACCAGGCTTTAAACGACTGGTCCGCAGCAGCTGGTGGAAGGGGAGGTGGTTGAAAAAGATCGGCCGCGAGGGGTCCGAGGAGGAGGCCTAGGGCGAGGGCACGAGAGGGACGGAGGTCGTTGCCCCGACTCACTCCTCTGATCAACAGAGGGACGTGGAAGCGACTCGAAATGCAGGATCGAAGCCGGAGCTCGAAACTTGATCCAGTGACACTTTAATGAAATTATTTTTTTAGCCCAAACAATGTCGAAAACGATTCGAAGAGAGCCAAAAAAGACAACAGCGAGCAATCATGAACGAAGCAATTAAAACTCGAAATGAGTTGAGGAAACAGGCATGTGGTGAACCGCCCGAAAGTAGGCAAGAATTCGCAAACTTCAGACCCTTTACCAGTTTGAACAGCACGAGGTCCCGAAGACGAAAACTAAATCGTTTCATGTGGCACACGACGCTAAAGCGGGAGAAGGGGATCGAAAGGATCGAAAGGATATGGGAGATGTGTAAAAGAAAATAACCAATGATTGGGAAAGAATCAAATTTCAAAGTTTCCAAAGCAATTTAAGGAAGAAATTAGAAAATTAAAAGCGAATGCTTTTATTATATTGTCCTTGTTGTTTGTGCTTGTTGATGACTGCTTTTTATTATCTTGAGTTAAGTTTTATTATTATTTTTTTTTGTATTTTCAATATTGCATTCTATGTTATTTTTATTGCATTGTTTCGTTTTGAATACAAAGTTGAAATTGGATTATTACATTGTTAAGTTTGTGCTGTAATAATTGTTATTGTTCCACTTGTTGTTGCTGCTCATCTTCTTCAGAACGTCCTTTAATTTGCTCCCCTGGCCTTGAGTTTCATCTGTCTGTCTCTCTGTCAACTCCGCTGTCTGCCCGCCGCCTCCCTCTCCGTCCCCTCGCGCCTCACACGCACTTGCACCAAATGCAAATCGTCGTCTGGGTCCGAGGCTGCAGGCGCATAAATTCATTCCTCCCTTCCGCCCATGGCGGGAGTGCCGCCATCGTTGTTGATGTTTTCCCTGTTATTGTTGTTGTTAATTTTGTTGTTGTCGTCCTTGTTGTTCTTATTGCGCAGCAGAGAAATGGTTTTCCAGCAGCGTGTAGGAGGAAAGCCATCGGGAAAGAGAAAGATCAAAGTTGAGGCTGCTCCAGGCCCTCCAGGAAGAAGCGATGCATGGATAGGAAAAGCCGGGAGAAGAGGGGTGGAGAGAGGAGGCGGAAGGGAGACTGGCAGAGGGGTGGGGCCTGCGGGGTCGAAGGGCGCGATGGGACGAACCTTTGAATCTCGCCGCTTATCTGCGCCGGGCGACAACTTTTTGCAAGCGACCCAGGACCGAGGGTGCCGCATATGGCGAGCGCGAGCCAATGAGAGGAGGAGATAGAGAGAAAGAGAGAGGGAGACAGAGAGAGAGAGAGAGAGAGAGAGAGAGATAGAGACAGAGAAAGAGAGCGCCAGAGAGGGGGGAAAAGTTCCACTGACCTGCAGCGAGAAATGCTCGTCTTTTGTTTCTTTTCGGATGCCGCGAATGTTGCGCTGGTTCTGTTTCGTGTTGTTATTGTAGCGCCCGATGTTGTTGTAATGCCAATTGTTGTTGCGAAAAGTCACTGCACCCATGTGTGTGAAGCTTAGGCGCCGCAAGGTATGCAGAGGCAGACACAAAGCGAAGGCCAGAGAGCGTGAGTGAGGGGAAGGAATAGCAACAGAGGGAGAGAGAGGTAGGGATAGCCAGAGCGAAAGAGAGGGAAGGAGGGGAGGGGGGGGGGGAATCGGGAGAGACCGATGGAAGTGAGTGCGATGGAGTCGGACGGAGCAAGAGGGACCGAGCGAAGCCGAGAGGTCCTGGGAACGGAAGCCGAAGTTCAGGATGCTCGAAATTTTTGAACCCCGACCAGGCGAATTCCTGTGGCCAGCGGCAGGTCGAGGACGACGACGAGGACGGCGACGAGGCCGACGACGAGGACGACGATGACGACAAGGACGATGACATCCCAGTTAGGGATTTAAACACAGCGGGAAGGCGGGAGAAATTGAAGTCGTTCACTGTGGACGAGCAGTCATTTTTCATTATCAGATCAACAATCAGATCGGAATCGGAAGAAGGTGTATTTCAATCCCCGCTGCGGGAAGAAGAAGCGTTTCTTTCTTCTTCTTCCTCTTCCCTCTAATCCCTACTCTGTTGCTCCCCTTCTCTCGTTCTCGCCGTCATCCGGCAGCTCCCGCTAAACGTCGTCGTTTCATTATAAATGCCGGAAGCGCGGATTCGACGTCTTGAACTGCTCACAGTAAACAGTGAGGAACAGAGAAAGAGGTTTCGGAGAGGGGAGAAGACGCTCGAGAAAGGCAGAGAGGGAGATAGAGGAGAGATAGGGAGAGGGAGATAGAGGAGAGATGTAGAGCGAATGAGAGCTGGGTGTTTGAAGAATGGTAAAGAAATTGAGTTGTAGAGTTTTTTCAAATTATTTGCAGACCGTCAACAACAACAATATTGACAAACTAAGAAAAGTAACAACATTCGAAAAATAAAAAACAACAGGAATTAAAAAAATGACAACAATAATAAAACTACAGCAACAACAGTGGAGTGAGAAGCGACCAACAAGCAGCACAGCGACAACAATAAAATATCATCAGCAAGAGCAACAGCAACAACAGCGTTAAGTACAACCACAACAGCAACAACAATTACCACAACAACACGAACTTCCTCTCTTATGCTCGAAAAGCTCTTAAGACGGAAGTCGTCCATTAACTGCATTCGCCGCTCCCGCTTCCGCATGCACTTCCGTTTCCGCGTCCGCTCGTCTCATCTCCGAATCCGGTCGTTGGGGACGCTGTTGTCGTTGTTGTTCTGGTTAATGATGACTACGATGACGACGGAGACCGACGCAGGATGAAGGAGTGGGCTGGGCCGGCTGCTTCTTCTTCTTCTTCTTCTTGGCCGTCTCCCGCGTCCTTCGCTCTTCCAACACCCCCCATTTCGCTGCAGTTTCTTCGTCCCTTGCTGTTGTTCATGATTTCGTTTTAATATTTTCAGTTCTCAGTTCCGTTGTTCTAGTCCGGCACTTGTTGTTGGCTTGGCTGTGGTGGTTTTGTTGTTGTTGTTTTTGTTGCTTGGGTTGTTTCTGCTTACCTCGGTTGCTTTTCTTGCCTTGGGTTCCTTTCGTTATTTTGGTCGCTTTTCCTTGCTCGGTTGCTTTTGCTTACCTCTGTGTTTCCCTTCCATGGTTGTTGTTCTTCTTCTGATCGTAGTTGTCGTTGTTGCTTCTCCTGCTGGAGTTCCTTCTGGTTCCCACAACAACAACCACAACAACAACAACCCCTCGAAGGCGTGCAATTATTTGCATTTGTTGTCAACTTTGTTGTCGTCGGCAACGCTTGTTGACGCATTTGCGATGAAAGCGAGCGAGACGGTGGGAGGGAGAGGAAAATATTTCCGCAGATTAATCCATTAATATCTTCATCAGGGAAATTGCGGGGGGAATTTTTAATGCTTTTAAAATTTAAACACCCATAACTTCGAGCGAAAGTGGATTAAAATTTGCTCGAAAATATTCCGTTCAAATATTTATGCATCTATTAACCATTACGCCGATGATTAAATTGGCAATCAATATTAAAAGGGACGCTATTGAAAAATAGTAATTTATATGAATAATATCAGGAAATACATTAAAAATATATAACAAATGAAAAACATACGAAAAATACAAAAAAAGTTCTATTAAAATTATATTGAAGCCATGGAAAACGGAATTATTAGTATATAGAAATAAATTAGCAAAAATTTCAAAAATTGAAAATATAAAATAAATAACAATTAAATGGCAGAAAATTTTACTAAGATTAGTGAATCGAAAAAGATATTTACAAAGAAATATATTAATAATTGTGTAAAAATTCGTTTAAAATATTTAATTAAATACTTCGTGCAGATTTTAATTCAACTCCAATATGGTTTTAACGTCATTTTAATTATCCGGCTAAAATTTCCTCAATTAAATTGTGATCATTCGTAATTTTCCCCGGGGATTTTTATGTAATTTCCCTTCCCAATGCCATTTTTCATTTCTTCCCCCGACATTTTCCACACAGTCCATGCAAACGCCCAAGGACTTGCGAACTGCAAACGAACGCCCCGTGATTGCAAGGATTTCCAAAAATAATCGAATCCCAGAAACCATCGCCTGAATCTGTGTGAGGGTGGGTGTGTGCTCGTGTGCGTGTGTGTGTGTATGTGTGCGTTATTAAATCCCCCCGCGCGCCCTCCCGGCTGTCCGTCCGTCCCCGGAGTCAGTTAACCGCATGAGTTGTTCATTAAATTCTCCGTCTCCCTCGCTCCCTCTCTCTGTCCGCCTGTTTCTGGATTCTGAGCTGCAGCGTTGCCACCTAATAATCGCGCAGTGGGCGGGCGCCGGACGTGCTTCCGATTTCTGAACCGCCCCCGTCCCAGGACGACGTCGTCGCCACCCGACGGCGCTGCGTGGCGAAATGAAATTCAAATTTTCAATTTTCCGATTCGCAGGCGAAATATGTTCGAGCTCGCCAATGAACTGCGACAACCGCAGACACCACTGAAACAACAACAGCAACAACAACAACAATATCAACAACAACAACAAGCAGTGCAATACCGAAGGTCTAAACAACAACAGCTGCAGCAGCCACTGCAACCACGAGGAACAGGAGCAACAACAGGAGTCACAACAACAGGAGTCACAACAACAAGAGTCACAACAGCAAGAGTCACAACAACAAAAGCCACAACAACAAGAGTCACAACAACAAAAGCCACAACAACAAAAAGATTCACCAGAGCTGCAACAACAACAACGAAAACCCCGGAGGTGCCTCCGAACCCCGGTCGGCGTCACCGCCATCGCCGTCGTCGGGCAGCGGCGGTTGTCGGCGCCGTCTTCGCCAATTGGCGTCGGTCTGCCTGTAAATCGTCGCGCCGAGACCCGCGCCGAGCATCGTCGGAGTCGACGCGACCGCGGGGATCTCGAACCGGGGTCCAGGGACCGGCGAAGTCGAATTCGTACTTGTTTGCAGAGAATTCTCCGCGGTCGCCTCGCAGTCTGGTAAAAATCTCATTTCCCCCTCTCTCTCTCTCGCACACCCCGGCCTCTCCGAGCGACAAAACCGCGGTAGGAGGGGGAGATTGAGGTAAGAGAGAGGGAGGTACAGTGAAGTAGTAGAGGAGACAAAATTTCAATTCGACTGCATCCGTCTCGCCGAGATCCCGTGGAGAAACGATGAAGGGAAGCAGAAGACAGAGAGCGAGAGGAGGAATGCAAAGGGATGGAGGGAGGTAACAGGAAATGAGAGGTAAATGGGGAGAGAGATGTAACGGGGGAAAAGATAGGTAAGGGAGAAGAGAGAGGTTGAAAGCAAAGGGGACGCGGGAACCAAAGGGTTGAAATGAGGGCTGAGGCGGCAGGACGACCTCAAAGGAGGACCCGGGGCCGGCTGCCGTGGCCTGGAGTTCGCTGAAGTGGACAGGAGGATGAGGACTTTCAGTGGCATTCGTGATAATGCGAAGTTTATTCAAATTCCGACCGAAATTCTGAGGCTTAGAGCTTCATAGTTGACCAACTCTTTTAGAGCGTGAAGAGATGACGAGAGCCACCAGCCACAGAGAGCCACAAGAGAGCCACAAGAGAGAGAAGGAGAGGTAGAGGGAGAGTGGGACGAAACACTCGGAAATGCACAGAGAAAACTCGGCTGCAGTTGTCAAGTGTTGTACAACAAGATGAAATGCGGTAGGCCAAAACGGCATATTTGAAAAGCTGTTAACTTGGAGCTATGGCAAATTCATTGCTCTTCCCTTCTCCCTTCGTCGAGTTAAAAAAATTTCGAAAAATTATTTCTACTCACCCGAAATAGAAGCCGCGGTCTCTTCAAAGCCATCTCCGCCGAAAGCCAGATGATCTGCGAACGAAATTGGAATCAATCAATCAGTCTACGGCAACGACCAGATGTCGGTGCTGCCATTGAAGTTTCCTAGGCCGGGACGATGACGTTAACGGGGACTCCGGCTCCCGGGCCGCCGACGCCAACTGTCCAAACAGCGCGAATCGACTCCAACTCCATTGGAAAAGATCCGATAACAAAGTGCGAAATTTCAAAATTTTGCCAAATATATACAGTGACTACAAACGAACTGCAACTTGTTTGGAGAAACGAAGGAGGTTAGGCCAACAAAGCTGTGCCGGTTTTGAATTCGGGTTGGGAATTCGGCAATTACGCTGTATAAAATTCGCCTTGCCGAGCGGGTTCCGGCCATTGGAATGGCGTCTCTCGCAGGTCTCGCACGGAGCCTCCTCGCGCTCATGCTCCTGGCCGCCGTGGTCGGCGTCGCGCACTCGGCGAACTCAACGAACTCAAACAACTCGGCCAACTCTAGGAAGATCAGCGCGCGGATCGTGGGCGGCGTCGCCACCACGATCTCGAAGTACAAGTACCTGGTGAACCTGCGGAACGGCGGCAGCTTCAGCTGCGGCGGGTCCCTCGTCGCGCCGCGCTTCGTCGTCACCGGGGCGCACTGCGTGAAGGGCGTGAAGCGGTCGCGGCTGACGGTGCACGGCGGCATCTCGAACCTCAGCAAGAAGGGCGTCTGGCGCAAGGTCGCCAAGGTGATTTTGCGAAGTCCTTCTCGTACCGCACGATGACGATGGACGTGGCCGTGCTGAAGCTGAACAAGGCCATGAAGGGCCCGAACATCTCCACCATCGGGCTGTGCACGCGGACTCTGAAGGTGGGCAGCACGGTCCGGGTCTCCGGCTGGGGTCTGACGAAGGCCAGCAACAAACGGGTGCCGAAGCAGGTGCGCACCGTCCAGGTCAAGATGTTCTCGAAGTCCAACTGCCAGAAGCGCTACAAGGGCCAGGCCTCGCTCACCAAGACGATGGTGTGCGCCAGCGTCCTCGGGCGCAAGGACTCCTGCTCGGGCGACTCCGGCGGCCCGCTGGTCTACAAGGGCCAGCTGTGCGGCATCGTGTCGTGGGGCATCGGCTGCGCCAGCAAGAAGTACCCGGGCGTCTACACCGCGGTCAACACCGTCAAGACCTTCATCAAGCAGGCGCTGAAGAAATGAATAAACCGGAAACCGATATCGAGTCGATTTGTTTTGCATTGGGCGGTTCCTACTCGGTTGAGAGGTCGAGATGAGGCGCAGAAGTCACGGCCTGAATTGTCAGGAAACGATAACCCCTCGTCAGAAAGAGTCTATGCTAGTAACACAGTGGGAGTATTTGATTTGCCACCCTATTATCTTTATATGAATAACTTCTTATTGGCATTTTGTCCCACTCACCTCTTGATTAGTCTGAATAACTTCTTATTGGCATTTTGTCCCACTCACCTCTTGATTTTCTGACACAAGGCCGTTGATTGAACTCCCTGCTTTCACTACTTCGTATGGCCTTCTGGGACAAAATGCGAGATTCCGGGGCTCTGAAAACAATAGACAAATTCAATGATTAGTGTTTTTTATTTTTTCTTAGTATGTTTTCTATTTTATAGTTTTGTCTTCTATGCGACTACACGAAGGCAGCTGTGCAAACAACGTCAGCAAGTGAAGTTTTCATAACTAACAACAAGTTTGACTTAGAACAAGAACAAACAACGACCGAACGTCGAATTCAAAATCTGGAAGCCTCCGAAAACCCTCCCAAGAACCCCGCGATCGTCGGTTATCTTTTTTTTTTTTTGAATTTCTAAACCCTTGTTTGCCTTTTGGAAGCATGACCCTGTTACTACTTCTGCTTTGGGGACGTGGTTGTGATTTTTCTCCATTTTCCTCCCCCAAATAGAGCCCGAAGTAAACGCCATGAGCAGTTGGTGCCCAAATATGCAGTGATAGCAAAGAATTTGCCTCCCCTCGACGGCCCAACTCAGCTGTTCACACACCGTGGCCTCGGCGACAATGGGAACGCCACGCACCTCCAATCGCCAACTACGATTCCGAGCTGGAGCAGAGCATGGAAAGGAAAACAAAGGTGTTTGAGCCAACATCGACGGAGGGCTTGAGCGGTATAAAAGCGGGCTCTCAGTGTCACGGCCACGTTAATAGAATGGCGCCACTCGGCAGTGTCGAACGGAACCTCCTCGCGGTCCTCCTGCTGGTCACCGCGGCCGGCGTCGCGTTCGCGGCGAACTCCACGATCGACACGCGGATCGTGGGCGGGTCGGCGACGAACATCCGGCGCTACAAGTTCCTGGTGAACCTGCGCATCAGCGGCTCCTTCACGTGCGGCGGGTCCCTGATCACGCCGCGCTTCGTCGTCACGGCGGCGCACTGTGTGAAGGGCGTGGCCGTCAAGAAACTGACCGTCCACGGCGGCGCCTCGCTGCTCAGCAGCAAAGGGCGTTGGCGCACCGTGGACAAGGTGATCATGCCGAAGGCGTTCACCAACCAGAACCTCCTCATGGACGTCGCCGTGCTGAAGCTGTCGAAGGCGCTGACGGGCAAAAAGATCTCGACGATCCGGCTCTGCTCGCGCAAGATCCCCAAGGGCGGCGTCGTCCGGATCGCCGGCTGGGGCGTGACCAAGGAGACCAACAAGCGGGCACCGAAGCGCGTCCGCAACGCCAAGCTGCGGACGTTCGGGAAGGCGAAGTGCCAGAAGATGTACAAGGGCGTGGCCAAGCTGAGCAAGTCGATGATCTGCGCCGGCGTGCTGGGCAGCAAGAGCTCCTGCTACGGCGACTCCGGCGGCCCGCTGATCTACAAGGGCCAGCTGTGCGGCATCGTCTCGTGGGGCATGGGCTGCGACAGCAAGCAGTACCCGGGCGTCTACACGTCCGTCCGGGTGATGAAGAAGTTCATCAAGAGGGCGCTGAAGAACTGAATAAAAATTTGACTGACAATGAAGACCAGAAAGGACTCCTTTCTTTCTGAATAGCTAAATTTTTGGTAGAAATTCTGCGGTCTTTTCTATCGCCCATGGTAGTTACATGCCAAAAGCTCATCTCTTCATGCCAAATTCTCATCTCTTCATGCCAAATGCTCATCTTTCCTTCCCAATTCTCATCACTTTCTCCACATTCTCTCAGTGTACCTCGACTTCGACTCATTCCTGTGTGTGTGCGTCTGCGTTTGTGTGGATTTCGATGTTGGCTCTCATTAAAAATCACTCATTCGAAGCCGCAGTTTAAGTGGAACCATCAACAAATCCCCCAATCCCACGACCCGCCCCACTACCGCCCACAGACCACGCTCGGACATCAAAGGATTTCTCTTCGCCAATGGGTGTATGGGTGTGCGTGTGTTCGTGCGCATTGCGGGCAGCCGAATCCTGCAGGAAGCACTTGCTTTGGCGATGTGAGTCTAGCCAAATAATGCACAAATCTGGCCCAAAGTCCGAGAAATGCAAATGTTTTCGCTCGCTCCCTCGCTCCCACGTTCCCACGCTCACTCGCTCGATCCCTTCGCTGTGCCCTCGAGGAGGTTCGACATAAGTAGCCTCTCTCTCTCTCCCTCTCCCTGAGATTGTCAAGAACGACAAACACAACATGCGGCCATGTCGGGTCGGGTCGGGTCGACTGGGGTCGGTCGAGGCGGCTCCGCCGAGCTCGTCTGGACTCGTCTCGGTTCGGCGTCGCAGCCGGAATTGAGTTTGCGGTTGTTTGCAATTGAGCGGCAATGTGTGGACAGCCATCAGCAACAACAACAACAACAAGAAGAACAATAACAAAAACAACAACGCCCAATTGCAAGCGACAATTTAAAGCTGGCCAGCGAGTTTTTGGCAGGACCACCGGATCAGGCCATCGAGTCAGACTTGGGCAATTGCAATGTCTACAAATTGAACTTTAAATTAAATTTTGAAAATAGAATATCTCCTTTTTTGCTACTCCTTTTGAAGAGATCTTCAGAATAATCTTCAGTAAACAAACTCTCAAGCTCTCAAGTGTTTGGTGCTCGGTATATCGGTGGGGAAGGTCGAGTTAAAAGGCAAGACCACTTTTTCATTTACCCAATTAGTTGGTGAAAGAGTTGCTAGACATGAAAATCCCCAACTGACGAGCTGAAGAGACAACCAAGAGCCGATAGAGAGTTGTTTCCAAATTGTTCCCCCCAACATTGGGGTGTCCAGCCCTGCTAGTTTCGGTGCTAGGAGAGATTGGTTAAGTTTGCAAGTGAGTCATATCAAACAACAAAATTTGGACGATGAAGGTCAAGGCAGGCGACTGGAAACGAGGCCGTGGAGCCGAACAACTGTTAGAGAAAGACAGGATACAGTTGGAAGAGCGAGTACATGTGAGAAGGAAGTTGATGAGAATAGAAGAGAAAAAGATTTCGATGTACTTTTTCCCTTCCTTCGGATTCCTGGGAAGCTGCATTGTTTTCACTTCTCCTCCATCGGACGTTCCACGTTCCTTCCATGAGCATCTCATGGAATCCCTTGGGCAAACATTTTGCGCTCTCTGTTTGCACTTTGCTTCAAGACTTCAAGACCATCAGCAGGAAGATGAGCCAGAGGCAGTGGGAGAGGCGAGGGAAAGAGAGGCCGATGAGGGGATTTCGTAGTTTAAAAATTAAATTACTTTCAATGGGACTTTTGGCCATTTCTTTCGTTCTCGCCTCGCCTTGATTCGATTCGAAGGACGACCAGGACGCACTTTGACACTTCGCAATTAAACATTGGACGAACGTGACCCAAATGGGCCGAGAGAGATCCACAGAGGGAGAGAGGGACAGATGGAGAGAGATATAGAGAGAAAGAGAGAGAGGGGTTTCGGTGGGGAGCAGAAACATTTTTCGTTCATGAAGCGAACGAAGGACGAGGGAGCGAAATCGAATGAACACGAAGGCCAGAGCGTTAGAGACAGGGCAGGGGAGAGCGAGAGAGAGAGAGGGATAGAGGGCAAAAAAGAGGCAGCCGGGGAGGGCGAAATAAGAAAAGTTTCGAAAGTCAAATGCAGCGAGCAAGGATGAAGTTAACTAAACGCAGCACGGTGGGACAAAACCGCAATCGCCGAGTTCCAGCCAATGGAGCTGAAGCGATCCATCGCTCGGTGGTGGGGGGAACGGAAGTCGTTCGTCCCACCGTGCAAGGTCAATTGGAAGCAAATCGAAGGCGCCCTCGACGTCACGTACGCGATGCCGAGGGCACGTAATGGGTTTAATTTGTGAAACTGCGGTCGAGCAGCGGCAACGGCAACGGAAACGCCTGTAATTCCGAATTCGAACATTGCGAGCCACAACTTGCAAACTTCGAGCGACAGGGAGAGCGAGACGGAGAGCTGGGGCGGTGGCAAGTGAGGGAGGGAGTGAGAGCGGGAGGGGAGAGTGAGGAGAGAAACCTAGCACAAGAATCAATGAAGAGTGGATGCGAGTGTTAATAAAATTAGAGCCAACGGAGCAGTGGCTTTAAAGGAAGCGGAAGAGGGAGAGGGCTGAAGTGGCGTGAAAGGAGATGGTGGGAGAAGGAGAAGGAATATAGATGGCAAGAAGGATTCAGGATTTAAACGAATGCACTCGGCAGGAATTGTTCAAAAATCGGGCAACTGCTGGGAAGAAACGACGATGGAGCGAAGAAACTTCGGAAACAGACGACCGAGAGCTGGAGACACGGACTTTAGGGATAAGGAGCGAACTAGTAGAGAGAAAGAGAGAGTGAGAGAGAGGAAGACCGAGAGTGAGGGAGAGGGAGCGATTGTTGAGACAATCGTTATGCGAATGGAATGTTTTAAAGCCGGGATTATGGACAAGAAACGTTGAATATTCAACGAAGACGACGTCGAAGGGGATGCAGGAAAAACTTGAACAAGAGGGAAAGAGTCAGAGGGAGAGGGAAAGCCCTAGACACCAACAAGAGCGACGACAAAGGAAGGAAAACAGAGGGCAGGAGAAACGACTGAGTTGAGGGAATTTAAATTTTTAATCACCGCATTCGCCGCTCAGTTAAAGTGTTTTCAGTAATTTAATTCGAATGCACACTCGAGAACCGGGGGGGGTGGGGGGAGAGAGAGAGACAGGGACACACACTTGAACTCACACACACACACCGACAGCCACACACGCCAACTGGAACCAGCCTTTTTCCGAAGCTCGCGGCTCGAGTGCTTGCGCAGACGTTTCAAGCACGTCGTCGCCGAGACCCGACGCCTCGCGCGGATCGCGGCGGCGGCGGCGACGACGTCTGTGAGTGTGGGTGAGAGGGAGACGGGGGGCGAATGACGGGTTCTCTCCCTGTCTCTCTCTCTCGCTCTCCCCCTCTCCTTGCCCTCGCTCGTTTGGCTGAGCGCAAATATTTGAATGAGTCGGCGTCGGCGTCGTCCTCGTCGCTGAAGCGCTGAAAACGGACCCTGAAAAGGTCGCCGGGTCGGGAGGGAGTGGGAGGCGGGAGGCAGAGGGATGCGCGTGTGTGAAAGAGAGGGCTATGTGTGTGTGAGTGAGTGCCGAATTCTTGAATGTCGGGGCTGCTTCCTCTTGACTCCCTGACAGATCCTCGAACATCAAATGGCGAGTCAAGAGAAATAATCAAAAATGAAGGAATAATAGATTAATGAAATACAACCATAAGAATAACTAAAATTACAAAAATAAGGAAATAGTTAAAAGAAAGCAAACAAGTAAGGAAATAAATAAAAATACAAAAAATTTGGAAATAAAAATACAACAAAATACTGACTAAGAACATAACGAAAAATAAATAAAAACACAAAAATACAACAGAAAACAAAAATACAAAAGATAAACAAGAATAAATAAAAATACAAAAAAATAAATAAAAAAATAAAAGACACTACACGGGAATGAGAAAAGAAAGTTAAATTTGAGCTGCTCACGAAACGAGTGCCATTCACAATGGAGAAGAGAATGAATGGACGACATTCACAATGAGTGACGACCACTGCTGACGACCGGAGAGGGAGAGGGAGAGAGAAGAAAGATCCTTTGATAGAAGCAGTGTTGGGAAGTGACAGAAAAATTGTTCATTGAACGCAAGCTTAATGAAGACGTAAAAGGCAGGCGAAGAGGTGAGGGAGAGGGTGAAAAAAGTGAGGGAGAGAGGGAGAGAGAGGGAGCGAAAGGGAGAGATGAAGAGTTGTGGGAATAACGAAAATGAAAGGGTGAAATATAGAAAATGATTGAGAGCAATGCCAGAAATTAGTGAGGCAAGCGAAGGGCGTGGGCGAGAGGAGGAGCGGGAGGGAGAGGGATAGGAATAGAGCAAAAATAGTGTGGGAAAGGGTGGGGGAGCGAATGAGGGAGGAGCGAGCCAGAGCGAGTCGTTGCTCGAAACGCTCCGAACGACGTCGCCAACAACAGCAGCAACGTGGCGAAAGAAAACGCATGAACGCGCAACAACGTTGTTTCCGTCTCCCTCCCTCCTGCACCCTCTGTCCCTCAATCGCTCCCCAGCGATTACGACTTCCCCGCCTGCTCTTCTTCTTCTTCGCCTCCTCCCTGCTGCTCCTTCCTGTTGCTCGCTCGTTTCTCTTTCTAAGCCATTTAACATTTTTAATTGCTCAAAATGAGAGAAAAAGTGCGCGCGTGGCTGCGTCATGTGGCAACGCCGTGCCGGTGACGTGGGTGTCGGGGAGGAGTTGTTGCTTTTGTTGTTGTTGTTGTTGCTTTAAACTGCGACCAACAGCTGTAATCGCAGTTAATCGTCTCGCAGGCACCTGAGCGCCAACGAGGCGCCCAACGGAGCTCGAAGCCCGATTGTTGGTGTTGTTGTTGTAGTAGTGGAACTTGTAGTTGTTGTCGCAGTTGTTGTTCCCCCATCCACCCATCCACGAAGGTCGCAGGTCGGTTCGAGACCAGGTCGAGGTAGAGTCGGGTCGAGGGGTGGCCTCGAGATGCTGTCGGAGGGATCTCGAAGGGGATTCGAGCGGTCCCGAGTGGTCTCCAAGGCGTCTCGAGGGGTCTCGGAAGGGTCTCGATCTGCTCAAGGTGGTTTTGCGATGTCTCAAGTTGGTTCCAAGGAGTCTCGAAGGGGTTTCAGGCTGATCACCAGGGGTCTCTGGACGATCTCGAAGAGGGCTCGAGATTTGAATTATTGGACTTTTGCATATTTGAAAATGACGATGATTTTTTAATTTTGTGTTTTTATATTATTTCGTTTAATTAACAATTGTTTATATTATTCTTCATATTATTATTTTGCTGTAATTATTTCCAACATTTATCTTCTTCTTTTTAATCTTTTTATTCGTCTTCTTCCTCTTCGCCGCCTTCTCCGTAATCTCTTTTTAGGGAGCTTACGCGAATCTCTTCAACGAATTTTATTTCTGTAATTGTTTTATTTATTTATTCATGTATTTTCGTCTTCCCGTTTTCCTCATTCTTTCCCTCGCCACTTCGTTATTTGTGTCTCCTCTTGTTCTTCTTCTCCTTCTTGTTGATGATGTTGTTTAAATTTATCCCATGCGCTTTGTTGTTGTTGGATTTTCGCGGGATTCGTGTTTTTGTAGAAAATTCTCTGCAGCTCGTGTTTTGAATTATTTCCGCCGGCTGTTGGGCTCGTTGTTGTTGTTGTTGTTGTTCTTTCCGGGTGTCGCCCTTGTTGTTGTAGTCATTTGTATTCCTGTTCATACGCCTGCTCAACAGCAACAGCAACAACAACAACAGCACATTAATGAAAACAATGACAACACGACACGATTTCCTACTAAAACCTCCCATTTGTTGTTGTTGTCCCTTCCACCCTGCCCCCCCCCCCCCCCACCTCCTCGCACACCGCGCGCCCCTCGAGAAGATCCTTTTCTTAACATCGTTGTTGTTGCTGTTGTTGTTGTTGTGTTTCGTAAATCATTACTTTTATCCCCGCTTCTTCTTATCTTTATGAAGAAAACATTCCTCGTGCTGGCGAGATTAAAAATTCATGGAAATGTTTTTATTTTTCATCCACTTGTTCCACGTTCTTTTGTTGTCGATTACCCTGTTGTTGTTGTGTTTTGAGTGCGTTGTTGTAGTTGTTGTTTTTGCATGTATTTTGTTTGTATTTTTTGTTGTTTGTCGCTCACATTTCACATGACTTAACATTATGTTAATCACATGAACTGAAGGTTCCGCCAAACGGCCTCGTGTCCTCGTAAACACCCTGCGCCCATCCCGCTCTCACTCTCTCTTTCTCCCTCTCTGTCACACACTCACTCACGAGCTCTCTCACTCTCTTTCACGTATCCCTACCTCTCCCTCCTCCCTCCTCCCTCCTCCCTCCTGGCTCCTTGCGGGATCCTCTTGAAGTCCGCCCCGCCCACGGCCCGAATTCAAGAAACACGCGCCCAAAATCGTCCCCAACGCACACAGAGCCACTGGGAATACTCTCTCACACACACACATACACACACACACACACACACATTCACTCCCCGGCACCCACAGGTAGAGTTCGAGGCATCAGATGTTAAATATTAACGACATGTTAACTGCACGAACAACACGCGAATTCCCTCCCTTCCCTTCCCTTCCCTTCCCTCCCCCCTCCCACTCCCACTCCCGCTCTCTCCCTCTCTCTCTCTCTCTTATTGTCCTCTCTTCCCGCCCTCCTCGCCTGACCCCCTCCCCTCTCCAGGCCATCGGGAGGCGAAACTTTTTAAGTGCTTCTGCCTGGCGCGGCATCTGCGGGACCCCGGCCTCGGGCCTCGGGAGGCTGGAAATCAAGGTGGATCCCGGTGCCATCCATCCATCGGTTGTTGTTGTTCTTGTTGTTGTTGTTGTTGTTGTCATTACCGTTGTAGTTGTTGTTCCTGCTTCTTCTTGATGTTTTCCGTCGCCTCCCCCGTTTCTGCCGTCGTCTCTGATGCTGCTTAGGCCCGTCACTTGTTGTTTTAATTTCTCCAGTCCTTCACGGCGTTCTTCCTCTTCTTCCTTGATTCTCCCTGCACCTTGATTTTTCCTCATTTTTCTCCTTTCTCCCGTCACTTTCCATGAATGCCCCTCCCTCCTCTGACTCTCGCGCACCTTCCTGCGCCCGCCACTTTCTTTGAGCTGACTCTCGGGCGCGAGAGTTCGAACGGAGCGCGCGCAGAGTGGGGGACGAGCGAGAGGGAGGCAGAGAGATAAGCGGGGGAGTGAAGGAGAGAGAGGGAGGGAGAGACAGAGAGGGAGGGAGGGAGAGTGAGTGGGGGAGGCAGCGAATTTTAAAGCGAAATGAGCCACGAACAAGCAATTAAAACAGTTAAAACGCCCTCGTCGCCACCCCGCCACGCCCTCTGTCCCCGCCCCGCCCCACCCTCTCCGCCTCCCTCCTACTCGTCCACCACCTCCCCCGCCCGCAGCCGGGCCTGGCGAACGCAATTACGTCGCCGACGTAATGGATTACGTGACGCAATCATTAGCGACGCAGGACGCGGAGCAGGAACGGAGCCAGATCGAGGAGGGAGTAGGGAGAAGGGGAGGAAAGGACGGAAGGACAGATCGACGAACGGATGGACGGACGGACGGACAGACGGATGAGAAGTCGCCGGCGCTGCTGAAGATTCAAAGTCTTGGCTCCCACCTCCGCATCGACGCCGAACCTTCAGCCGATGCTCCTGGTTTTCTCAGTTCTCCGCCTCCATCATTCGATTCCTCCGCTTCTCTCGGTGCTCTCGATTCTCCTCCTTCTTCTCCTCCTTCTTCTCCTCCTCCTTCATCGCTTTCACTCCACTTCCCCGACTGCTTCTCGTGATTCCCTTCCCTCGGTTGATTCCTCTCCACCTTCTCCCGATGACCCTGATTCTGTCGATTCCCCTCCTTTCCTCGACTTTCCTCCTTCCCTTGGGCCATCTCTTTCACTCGATTGTCCTGTCTTGCTTCCCTCGTTCATCTGTTTTTATCGATCTTCTTTCCTCCCACGGCTCTCCATCAAATGACAACAACTCAACAGCTTTTAATTGTCTTCCTTTTCCCGAGTCTATTCCTTTTGTTGATTCTCCTTCTCCTCTTGATTCGCCTACTGCTCTGGGAGATGGAAACTTCTGCTCATGATTCTCTTCCTTCCCTTGATTTATTCATTTCACTTCTTCACTCCTTCCTTTGTCGGTTCTCATCTTTCTCCCCTTTCATCTTCTCAAGCTTCCCTCGCTCCACCTGTTTCTCTTGATTCCCGTCCTTCTGTCGATTCTCCGCCTCCTGCCGTCGATCCCGAGGCGACGTCGCGCCCCGCCGTCCCTCCGACGACCCTCGCCGTGATTCGCGGCACTCGTTTTTCAATGTCATCCCCAGCAACGGCTTTTCCCGGCCATTTCGGGGACTTTTCGGGCTCTCCGGGCGAGCCAGTGTTGCCGACTTTGCGTTGTGACTCATCGTAACTGTTGTTGTAGGTGTAGGTTTTGGTGTTTTTATTGTTGTTGTTGTGGTTATTGCCATTGTTTGCATCGTTTCCGAAGTCGTCCTCGCTTCGTTTCGCCAGAGGTTGCTGGAGGTCCCAATATTGTTGTTGTAGTCAGTGGTGCTGTTGTTGTCGCCGGTGTTAATTGTCCTCGTGCAAATTGCGAATCAATTATGTCAGAAAATGGCGTCCCATCGCAACATGGCGCCCATTCAAATTAGCGGCCATTTTTCTCTCGCTGCGAATCCGTGTCGTTGACTGTCGTCCATTGTGTGGGTGTTCGCGTTGTTGTTGTTGCTGCTGCTGCTGCTATTGTTGTTGTTGTAGGTGTAAATGGCCATTTGGCCACGTGATAATCGTCGTCTAAACTGCTAATTGCCCATTAGGTCTCCCTCACTTCTCTCGCCCTCCCTCTCCACTGCCGTCTCTCTTAATGGGAAATTAACCCAGAAACGAGTTTGCATCCGATCGACCCAGGCCGAAGGAGGAGTGAGACTTCATCTTATCATCCTATTTGCACTTATTTTCGTCTTGTTGTTGATTTTTTGTTCAATTATTTTACTTTTCATATCGTCTTATCGCTTAATTTTCCACACATAAAGTCATTGCCATCATATTTTCGTCTTATATTCATCATTACTTCGTTATTATTTTCATCGATTTTTTTTAGTCCGTTTTTTTATATTCATAAACTCATTTTCATCTCTCTTGTTCTCTCTTGTATGTTCATAATTTTAATTCCATCATTATAATTTCATTATCTTGTTATCGCCTTTTTATTTTCATCATCTGATTCTTTTCATAATTTTGTCATTATCTCATTTTCATTACAACTTCATCTTATTTTCATCAACGTAACATCATCATCGTATTCTTTTCATCGAAGTTTCATCACTTTGTCATCTTATATTCATCATATTATTGCAATCATCTCATGTTCATCACCTGATTTTCATCAGCTTGTTTTTCTCATTTGCTTTCCTCATCTCATTTTCATCGTATTATTTTTGTCATCTCATTTTTATTTTCTCATTTTCATCAGTTTATTTGCAAAATTTGTACATCAAATTTGCATAATTTTTCACTAAATTTCCAATATTTGTTTTATCTTATTTTCATCATTTTTTCATCAACCGATTTTCAACACGTTTTCATCTTAATGGAATCAAGGTGTTTGGAAAAATCAAACATCGTTTCCTTTGATGTCTTGGTTGTCGTCAACAGATTTTGTTTCCCCTTTTCTCGATCTCCTTCCACTCCGACGACCAGCTAGTCATCTCTCTCTCCCTTTCTCTCTCTGACAATCGACTTTCTCGTTCCCTCATTCGGCTCTCCACCAAAATCAATCTTCGACTTCGAGACTCGTGTCTCATTTCGCTCAATTGTTCGTCCTTCAAAACTTTACTTCGATTCCGCCCCCATCTCGTTCGCTTCCTCGCCTAAATTCCTGGCGATAATTTCTTGGTGACAACAACAACAACAAGTATCCCTCCCAACAACATCCTCCTCCTCCATCCTTCCCTGCTTCTCCTCCCAGTTTTATGAATTTCCAACTTGTGTCTTTGTCGTCCTGTGGTCGTCGCGATCGTTAAAATTTTGACGTCTTCTTAATGTGTTGCTGTAGTAATTGTTGTGGCTTTATTTACTGTCGTTGTTGTTGTTGTGGTTATTGCTGTAGTTGTTGTTTTTGCCATTGTTCATGTGTTTATAATTGATGTTGTTCTCATCAAGTTGTTGTTGTTTTTGCTCCATCACCCAGAGCCGAAATTTTTACGACGAATTTCGACTCCAAAGCAATCAACATTGACATTGAGGACCAGCCACACACACACGAACACACATCCACCTGTGTGAACACACACACGGACGCACATCCACCTGTGTGGATGGCGCGAAATCCCGCCCAAATCGCTCGGTCGATTTTAATGAGCTTCGGCCCGACCTCCCGACCTCCCGCCTCCCGGCCCGGCTCCAACCCGAGGCCTCGAGACTCATTAATTAATCACGAGGTGTTTATGTGTTTTCAACAACGCGCGTGTGTGTTTGTGTTATATGATTATGGGAGTCTTCCGCTGGCTCGTGTGTTTGTGTGTGTGTGTGATTTTTATGCATTTTTAATTTGCTTTCATTTCGCTCCCTCTTCCCGCAGTCGTAAAAGGCCTTCGGGTCCACACGCCGGTTCCGCCACGCCCACCGCCTGCCACCCCCTTCCGCCTCCCCCGGGATCATCGCGGCGCATTCAAGACATCGTTTTCCAGGTCGTTGGCGTTGCCAGATGGTTGTTTTAAACACCTTTAACTGGCGATTGCGCAAATGAGCGAATCGGCTTCCTCGAGCGGAGGCGGGGAGTCGGTGGAATCGCTTTTGGATGTCAGATCCCGTGGATGTGAAATGATTATTTGTATAATCTTTAATTGTAAATTTCATTCCGCAAATATAAGAATTAATAATTATAATTATTACAATTTATTCCATTATTCTTTCGTTAATATTTAATTCAATAAATTATTCATATAAGGCTGGAATTTTAGTATTCAATGCCATAATGTTTATTTATTAATAAGACATTCTTTGAGTCTATTGAAATATTCATGGTCATTCAGTCAATGTTTACACTTTCATAGTTTATCGCACTATTTTACTAAATAGCTACAACTTCTCTATTGATGTTCTTAAGCATAATTTTCCCCTCTCTCGTCCTCTCTCTCTCTCTCTCCTGTACAAAGGCGAGATCTTGTCCACATTCTCTGTTGGCAGGATCGAGATCTCTCTTGAAAAGAAATTTATTTCCACCGAAATATTTCTTCCTTTCACCAAACCGAAACCCACACAGGAGCCCGTGAACGAAATTCTTCAATTTATCGGAGCTCAAGGGGAGGGGAAAATGTGGAAGGGGAGAAAGAGAAGGAAGGAGGGCGGACAAGATCAGAGGAACCGTCCTTAATGACAGCGAAAATTCCAATTAAGAGAAAAAGCACAATGGCAGAAGGCAAAAAGGACCTCGTTAGCAGGGCGGCGACAGAGGGCCAACAACGACAATGACAACAACAACAACAGTAGCACAACAATGGCGTCATTAACAACAATAACAATGACGAAGACGACATCCATGATTACAGCAAAAACATTAGCCTTGGCAACAGCAACAACAACTGCAATGAAGCCCCACATGTGCTGGTTGAGGACAGCAGGAGAGAGAAAGAGAGAGAGAGAGAATTGAGAGAGTGAGGGTGAGAAAGAGGGTGAATCGAGAGAGAGAAAGGGAGAGAAAGAGGACGCACAGTCAAGGCTGAACCTGGAGCCGATTCGCGTCCTGGAGCCGAGGGCGAGCAACGAGCTCGAAATGATGATGAGACTTGGTAATGGAAACCGCAGATTAATCTGTGATGGACACTACTTTAGACAGCATGGTTGGAAAATGTGTTTCATCAGATGATGCAGGAGACGGAGGAAGATGTCTCTGCAGGAAATCAAGTTTGGTTCGATGAATTGACAGATGGATAGTTGGATAGAAATTCAGATTGCTGAAGAGATTTATAGATTTTCAACAGGATTTATAGGATTTTAAGGAGATTTATAGATTTATAGATTTTTGAATGGGGTTATAAATTGTTAAATATACTTATAGATTTTTAACGGATTTATAGATTTACACAATGTATTTATAAATTTCTAAAGATTTTTAACTGATTTATTGATTTTTTAATAGCTTTATTGAATTTTAAATAGATTTTCAAATATTAAATAGGCATTTAAATTTGAAGATTGATTTCAACATTTTTCAAAAAATGTTTTGGAGTCTTGAATAGATACCAAGAATTTTAAATAGATTTATATATTTTTAAATCGATTTTACAATTTTTCAATTTTCAATTTTTTAATGTACTTTCAAAAATGTAAATAGTTTTATAGATTCAGAATACAAAATTTTGAAAGAGATTGAAAGATATAATAAGAAGTTGTATAGATTTATAAGTTGATGAAAAGACTTTTAAATACATTTAAAAGAATTTTAATAATTTCGATGGCTATGGATAAGGTGGTTATGATAGAAATAACCGAGATGGGTGGAATGATGAGAAGATACAGTGATGATACAGTGAAGTGATGATGGAGACTATGGTGTTGATAAGATAATAGTGACGATGAGATGAGGGAAATTGGATAAAATATTCCAAATGACGAAATGTTAGAGATGATAAAATTTTAGAGAGGAGAGAGTTGGAGTTGACGAATTGTTGGAGATGATGTAATGATAGAAAAGTTTAAATTACAGAAATGTTGAGATGACAATGATTGTGATGTAGATGTCAGATGTCGCAAAATTGGGACAGACAGACAGATTGCCACCGGTCTGCAGACGAGGAGACGATAATCAACCAATAGGAAGAACGAGACGGGAGTCGGACTTGAAAATGAAGCCGGTCCTTCAAAGTCGAAACAAGGACGAGCGACCAACAGAAGCCAACAGAGGGACGAACAGGACAAAACAAAACCGTCCTTAATTAAAATCGGAGAACAGTCGATTGGAATGTTTTATTAATGAAGTACGTGGAGGAGGAGCGAGCGAGAGACCAACAGGGGAAACCGGAACAACAACGTTGCAGCAGACAACAATGACAACAACGACGACGACCATCAATCAGGGACCGCAGGTGACTCCAGAGGGCAGGATCGGCCGACGCCTCTGAGCCCTGGATCGCCCTCTGGTGGCCCCAATCGGGTCGGTTGGGGGGGTGGGGGAGAGGAAGAGAGAGAGGGGGGAGGAGAAAAACAAAGGGAGAGTAGGAAAATAAATAGAAAAAAGGAGAGGGAGAAGCAGATAAGGAAAGGAAGAGAATGCCGGGAGTGGAAAAAAGGAAGCCAAATTCTGGTCGACCCAGAAAGGAAGCGAATATCTAGAGAGAGACAGACAAACAGAGGGGAAGGAATTTCCAGAAGGTGAATTATTCATTCGCTCCAGGATTCCTCCATCGAGGGGTGGACCTGCAACAACAACAAGCAACAACAACACCGCCCTGCGAATCGTCGTTGACAAGGCTTAATTAGATTACAATGCCATTGAAACAACGACAAAAATTACAAGAAAGCCAAAAAAAACACGCAAAAACAAAAAACAATTAAACACAGAAAACAACAAAAACAATTCAAAAAAATACTGAACCAAAGTAACAACAACAAAGAAAAAATCAACATTTTCCTGGAAACTTTTCCTGTGAAGAAAAAACAGGAGATCGAGAGTGCAAGAGAGAAAGAGAGCGAAAGGTGTGGAGAGTGCGAGTGCGAGTGAGAGGGCGAAAAGTACCGGAGCCGGCAGGGCGCCCAAAAGTAGGCAGCTTTATTTTCGTCGATTGTTTTTATAGCCATGGTAAATTCGGCTTATTCCTTGTTATTCCAGTTCCAATCGTTGTTTTTGCCTTTTATTCGTGTTTGTTGTGAGAATTGTGTTTTTTCTTACTTTTATTGCTGTTTTAATTTCTGTTGTTCTTTTTGTTTTTAGTCGCTTTTTGCTGTTGTTGCAAACGCGATGGACAACAAAAGATTAGAGAGGGACAAGAAACAATCAACCAGAAACAACAACAACAACGACAACAATTGTTTTTATCGTGGATTCGGATGATGTGGTTGTTGTTGCTGGTAGGTTTTTGGCTCTTATGGTTTTTGGGTCCTGTGCTAATGTTGTTGCATCGCTGTTCCCGTTGTTGTTTTCCTTGTTGTTGCTGTTCTCGTTATTTTCGTTGTTCGCGTTGTTGTTATTCTTGTTGTTGTTGATGTTGTTGTTGTTGTTGTTGTCACCAGCCTGTTCATTTCGCTGTTTATCGCATTAATTAACATTTTGTGGTTCGCGCTTGAGAACTTTTCAACGTTGTTGTTGCTACTGTTGTTGCTGTTGCTGTTGTTGTTGTTGTGGCTGGCACTGCTGTTACGTTGTTGGTGTTGTTGTTGTTTTCTATTCGTTTGTCATTTTCGTCCTGTCATCGATGTTGTTGTAGTATTAGCACAACTCGTTTGTTGTTGTCGTCTATTATTTTTTTGCCCAAATTTATTGTTGTTGTTCCTCTAAGGTTTCTACTCGTTGTCGTTGTTGTTGTTGTTTTGGCTGCTGCTGTTTTTGTTGTTGTTTTTTTTGTTTCTCTCTGGACCTCCGACTTCATCCACAACAACAACAACAACAATAATATCAACAGCAACAAGAACGACAACAAGAACGACAGCATTAACACGACTTTGTGGCTTTGACATTCAGAGTTAAATTGTTCTTGTTGTTGTTGGTATTATTATTGTTGTTGTTGTTGTTCCGAGTTCTCTTTTCGCCATTAATATTTGGGTTGTCGCAACTTTTGTTGTTGTTGTCGTCGTTGTCGTCGTCGTCCTCGCTAATGGCATTACCATCGCTGTTGTTGTTTTTGTTGTCAACACTGATGTCAATGTTATTGTTGTTGTTGTTGTTTTTATAGTTATTATCACAAATGCTTTTCCGCTACAATTAAATGTTGGTGATTCCCATTGTTGTTGTTGTTGCTGTTGTTGCTTTGGCCACAACCTTCGCCGTCCGAGCAAAAACTTTCGCATTCGAAATGAAACGAAGCAGAATTTTCCGCCATTTTGAGTCCACAGTTCGACGATGCTTCTTCTTCTTCTAGCCAGCCCATTCTTCTTCCTGTTCCTCTTGATCTTCTTATTTGAATTCTTCTTCTTGTTTGGCTTCTTCTTCGTGCCATTTCTTAGCCTTACCTGCTGCCTTTCCTCTATTGCTAATCCTCATCCGTCTCCCGCTCGCCCCTCTCCACCTCCCTCCCCCTATCACTCTCCGTCTCTCTCTCTCTCCCTCTCTCTCTCCCTCTCTCTCTCTCACTCTTTCATTCCTTTCCTCTCTTCTTTAAATTTCTGCTTGTGCTCTTTCTTCAACTTGCTTATTGTCGATGTTCCCTTGTTGTTATTGTTGTCTGGATCCCATGTTTTTGCTGTTGTTGTTGTGGTTGGTGTCTGGAGCACATTGTTGTTGCTGTTAATGGGATGACATGGTAGTTGTTGTTGTTGTTGTTGTTGTTGTTCTTGTTATCTTTGTTGCTGTCCCTCCTTGTTAAACACGTTCACCAGAGGTAAATTTCGCAGCCTCTCCTTCGGGAATTCTGTTTCTGTGCCTCCGCTTCCTCGACAGGCTCGTGGGCGAGGAACAAGGAGAAAACAGAGGAAGAACCGAGAAAACAAAAATGAAAAAAGGAAGTCGAAGAAGAAGAATAAAGGAGAAGCAGCAGCCGACGGTAGGCGGAAGTTTTGAAGAAAGAATTAAAATGACTCACCAAGTTGTTGGGAAGAAATTAATTTTGAGCCCCTCAGTCGTCTGGGGTGGGAGAAACGAGAAAACAACAAAGGATGGGCGGAAGAAGGGGAAGGCGGGGCGACGGAGAAAGCGGAAGCACATGAGCATGAGGACAAGGATGAAGGACAAGAACAAGAAGAGGCTGAGAAATACATTGATTGCTGATGAAGAAATTGAGTTTCACCGAGAAGGCCGCAAAAAGGAAGGTGCGGTGAGGGTGAGTGAGAGGAAGAGTGGGGTGAGGGGCGAGGGAAGAAGGGGGAGGGGAGGGAGGAGGAGTGAAAAAAGTGAGGTGCTGGGAAAGCAAATGAATGGAATTGAAGGAAGGAGCGGAGACAACAAGCGACGGGAGGCGAAGTGGAGTAAAGTGAAGAGAAAAGAGGTGAAGAGAAAAGAGGTGAAGAGAAAAAAAGTGAAAAGAAAAATGTTTAAGGAAAAAAGTGAAGTAAAGAGAGAAATTAGAGAAAAATAAAAAAGGTGATGGGGAAAACATGAAGAGAAATGAATGGAAAAAGAGAAGACGAAAAAAGTAAGAATAGAAAAAAAATGAGAGAAAAAATTTTAAGAAGAAAAATTAAGAAGAAAAGAATTGATTGAAGAGAAAAAAGTGGGGAGCAAAGGAGTAATAAGGAAGTACAGAAAAGATAAAAGTGAAGAGAAAAAATTTGACAAATGTAAAGAGAAAACACGTGAAGAGAAAAAAGTAAGGAGAGCCACAAGTGAAGAGCAAAGAGGGAAGAAAAAAAGTGTTGATAAAAAGGTGAAGAGAAAAAAACATCGAATTCGGGGGAGTTCGAAGGACACGAATTCAATTAAGGATTTTTGCGGAAGGCAGATGAAACCATCGCCAGGGACCGAAGGCGAGGCCGACCGAAACGACCCGGGTCAGAGTTCAAGGAACGCCGGCCTCCAGAAGGGCCCTCGAGGCAGGGGGGGAGGGGGAGCGGGGAAGTCGAGGACATGGGAACGACCTAAGGATGAACTCTCTTAAGTAGAGGAAGCGGATGTAATTTTGCGTGAATTTCCATAGAAACTGCATCAATTCTGGTCTCTCTATCGCCCTCTCTCTCTCTCTCTCTCTGTCTCTCTCTCGCTCCCGGCTCCCTGTCTCGCTCCATCCGGCTCTCCTATCTGTCGCCGCTGGGCACAAGAACGTTGAGAAGTTTAATTGTTCGGAATTTGTTCTTCGCCTTCGTCTCCTCCAGCTCTCATTCGGTCCTTGTTTTCCCAATTCTTCGTCTTGTCTCGAGTCCTGCTCGTCCTCCTCCGATCCGATCCTCTTTCGCACATCCTTTTCTTTCTCCATCTCGTCCTCCACATCCTTTTCCTCGCCTTCTCCTCGTGCTTTTCTTTTTCTGTGAAACTATTAAAATGTTCCCAAACACAGACACACACACACACAGCTGTCACCCACACATGGCGACCTCCCACACGAGCACAGCACCTTCCTCTCACACACACACGAACGCCCTCTGTCACTCATACACAGAGACGGGCCCAGGCTCACAGCCAGACGGACGGACGGACGGACAGCTGGACAGACACAGGGACAAAGAAGAGAGACTTGAGGAAAAACATTTCCAAAGGAAAATAATTCAGTTAACGGATAGACAGGAGGAGGGGGAGGGTGAGGGTGGGGAGGGGCGACTGGAGGAGCCCGAAGGAGGAGACAAAGAGGACGACAAGAGGCGAAGCACTTACGAATTTAAGTGACATCGAGGAGTCAACTGTAACGAATGACGGGGGAGGCAACGGAAGGAGGGAGGTCAAGAGGATGAAGCGACGAGCCGAGGTGGACGACGAGGAGACGAGTGCAGTCGTCATGCGGGTGGGAGGAAGAGGAGGACAGAAGAAGGAGGGAGAATTTGCGAGTAAAATATGTGAAATTTGAAAGGGAAATATTTCAAGCTGAAGTCAGTGAAAAACCGAAAACATCCCGAGCGGGGGAGAGGAAGGAGAGGAACAGATCGTGAGGTAGATACAAGGAGAGAGGAGTCGGAGGGAGCGGGACGCAAGTAGGCAGAAGTAATGACAAAAGATGTCGTGTGAAAACACTGGATTGTGATTGTGCATTCGAGATCACGAACAGTGATGAAAATAATTCGGAACAAATTAAAAAATTACAAATCGAAATTCAAAACCAAAATTTAATTAAGACGAAATTTAGAAAGAAAATTATATAAATTAATAAGGAAAGCCATAAGAAAGAAACGTAAAAACCGACAAATTGAAATATTAAAACAAAACGCGTGGAAACATACAGAAGAAGAAGAAGAAGGGTTCAAAACGTAGAAACAAATTGAAAAGGAAAAACGTGGAAAACGAATTGGAATTGCCAGGAGGAAACAAGAGTAAAATGAATTTTCAAATTTCAAATCACAAGGTATGCAAAAAGTGCAAGAAAATGTGAATATGAAATGAGAAAATTAATGAATGGAATGGAGTATGAAATATGAAATAAAACCAAAATCCCACTCACCTTGCTCGAAGTCCGAACTCCAGGGTCCGCCGAGTTCGTCCCAGCTCCACCGCCGCCTCCCCACCTCTCCTTCTTTCCCACCTCCACCTGCATCGTTGTCTCCTCGTCCTCGTCCTCGTCCTGAGGACCCCGGACTCGAAAGCGTCTGAAACGAAACGAAACGAAACGAAATGAAAATGCAAATAAAAATTCCGTTGCGGGAAATTTTGCGAAGGAATGCGGAACAGAAATTTATGTCGTGTTCATCCTGCCCTCCCTCCCCTCCCCTCCCTCTTTCACTCGACGTATTTGCCAGGAATGCGCTTCGCCGATCGTGATATGAAATTCCTGGACACAGGTAATGCAGCAGCAGCAGCAGCAGCAGCAGCAGCAGCAGCAGCTGACACATTTTCGCTCAGTGTCGCGGCGACCAGAGGTGGCCAGATCGCCGGCGATACGGGGGGTTGCAGGGCGGCCCCAGGGTCGGGTCCTTTCGAGGGTCGAGCCCTTGACTTGATCGCCGTTTCCTCTCGTTCTCCCTCAGCCACTGTCATTTTCTCACCCCCTTTCTCACCCTTCCTCTTGCTCCACCTTCTCCCCTCTCCCCTCATGTGTTCTCTCGACAATCTGGC
Source organism: Coelopa pilipes (assembly GCA_947389925.1). NCBI lineage: Eukaryota > Metazoa > Arthropoda > Insecta > Diptera > Coelopidae > Coelopa > Coelopa pilipes. The sequence continues at coordinate 38,381,635 of OX376699.1, read as the reverse complement.
CACTCTGGTCGGGTTCCTCGCGATGTCCTCCATTTAAATTTCTCGCTGCCGCCGCCGATGTTGCCGGCAACAACAGCAGCAGCAGAATAAGATGCACTTTTCGCCATTAAGTAGCAGATGTTCCAGTTTGTCTACATGTGTGTGTGTGTGTGCGCGTGTGCGTGTGTAAATACATCAGCATGTGAGTAGGTGTGTGTGGCAAAGGTGGGGCTCCGCCTACGCAGTGCAGCCGACGTGAAACGCGAAATGCAAAACAAGTCGCGGCCACGGCGCAGAAAAAACAACAAACCATTGCAAACTCTCCCCCTCTTCTTCACTCCTTCGTCCTGCCTCTCCTTCGCCCTCGCACGACCTCCCTCGCCCTCCTCCATTTCCCCCGACTTTGCGTCTTCCCTCTCTTTCTTCAGCTGCAGCTGGGAGAAGGAAAGACGACAAGTGGAATCTGTTTCCAGGGCTCAGAAGGAAAACCGCTTATGGGACGAAGTCGCCGCCGGGAGGGAAATGGGAGAGAGATGGAGATAGGGACACATAGAGAGGGAGACAGAGAGAGGGAGATAGAGAGAGGTGAAGACCGAGCCTGCAATCGGAGGAGCAGAAGGCGCTGATAGAACACCTAGAGAGAGAGGGAGAGGGAGAGAAAAACCGGCGCGTGGAGGAAAATTTCTTCAAATTGTGGATCCCAGTTAAAAATAGAGAATAAGAGGATCAAAATGTATTATTAAATATGTAACTAATGGAGGAGATTGCAAAAATGCAAAGAAATTGAAATTGAGATTCAAAGGATGATAAGAATCAAAGTCATTTCAATTACAATTCAATAATATATTAACAAGAAATATAATAAATTCACAGAAAGAATAATAAAGAGTTTGATATTCCGAATTTAAAGAAATTCAAGGAGATTTAAGGAAATTAAATCCCATCAACAGAAATATGAAAGAAATTAGTTAAATGAATGAATTAATGTAAAATGAAGAAATGTAAAATGAATGCAAAATTTCAGGTCAAAATAAAAATTTTAAAAATTTATTGATTAGAAATTAAAGTACAATTTATAAAATCAAATGAAAAAAAAGTGAAATTTTTATAATTTCAAATAAATTTTACGAAATTGAATGAAATTAATTGAAAGAAAAATAAGTCAATTAAGTGAAATCTAGAGAATACAATGAAAATTATTAAATGAATTAGATTCCAAAGAACAATAACAAAAATCAGAAAAAAAGAATGTAATTTAAAAGATTTTATAAATTGAATAAGCAGAAAATGAAATGAAATGAAATGAAAGGAAATTAAATGACAGAATATGTGAATAAATGAAGAATATTTTGAGAATTTAGTTAAACCAAGGGATTCATTCACGAAGGAGGAGGACAAAAAACACTTAAAATTATGTTAAGAAAATCCTCGCAAGGATCCGCCGTCGCCACCGCCACCGCCCAGGACCTCTCCGCAGGACGCTGCCTCTGACGGCGGAACTCGACGTCTGCAAATAGCGAAACGAGCGACGGAGCCGTCGGTGCAAAAGCAGACTGTGGGGGCGGAGCACAAGAAGAAGAAGAGGAAGACAAAGAGGATGAGGAAGGGTTGGAAACATGGAAGGAAATGGGAAAGAAAGGAGAAGCAAAAAATAAAATTCTGACTGGAGGAAGCGAACGAATTTGAATTGAATGGAGAGGCGAAAGGAAATGAAAAGCGTTTCTCATTTAAAGACAAAGCGAAGTATTCCACATGATGTGTGTGTGAGTGTGTAGAGAGACATATGTGTGTGGGGGGTGGGGGCTTTCTGTGTGTGTGCGGGTGTGTTCCTGAATAAATATTTAAATGTTTGGCGAGTAGGAAACACGAGAGCGGATTCGTGAATGAAACGCACACACAGAGCTCGTTCCGGAAGTTCCTCTCACTCTCACTCTCACTCTATCCCACCCACTCTCTCTCGATCGCCCTCACTCACTCTCTCTCTCTCTCTCGCTCCCCCACAATAACGAGGAATCGGATTTTGAAAAGATTTTGGTTTCACTTCGTTTCCGAGCTTCAAAACGAGAGTGAGAGAAAAATTCTCTCTCTTCCTTTTGTTCTCCCTCAACCTCCCTTTAATTGATGCTCCTTCATCTCTCTCCCTCCCTCGACCTCTACCCCTCTCTCTCTCTCCCCCGCCGCTCTCTGGCTCTGCTGATCTCACGTTTAACCTCGACGGCCGCAGAATTGCAGCGAAATTAACCCTCAATTATGCCCTGTCAGAAGTCGTTTCCGAAGTTAAACGTGATTCGCCATCGCACACGAACCTCGCCCTCGCTCCCTCTTTCTCTTTCTCTCGCTCTTTCACTCTCACTCTCCCATTCCCCTCTTCACCGTTCTCTCTTTCACCTTTGGCTTTGCCCGTACACGATTCCGTCATCAGAGTCAGGGCGTTGGAAGTTGTTGATGTTGAATTTCGTTGTTGTTGTTGATGTCGTTGTTGTTGTTTTTGTTGCTGTTGCTGTTGTTGTTGTTTCTGTGGCCGTTGTTTGTCATTGTTGTTGTTTCAGGCGTCGTTGTTGCTTTTGTTTTTGCTGGCTTAACTTCATTTGCTGCCTTAATTAAAACATCACACGGCGCCCGTCGTCCTTATTAAGGAGCACATCCTCTCCAGCATTTTCCCTCTCACTCTCGTTCTCTCTGCCACTCCCTCTCCCCCACTCTCTCTCACTTTCCCATCTCCCGTCGTTCGCTCTTTTCTCAGGCTTAAATAAATCGAAATAAGTTGCAATGATTTTCGACGACGACGTTTTGTTGTTGCCACCAGCGAGAGAACAACTATTTAATCAGCCGTCATAAGAAACAATAACAACAACAATGGCAATGACAATAGCTGGAGCAAAAGGGACAACAACAACTGCAACTGGCGACAACAACATGCGCTGAGTGCAGGACGTCTTTTCGGCGGTTGAACGTCGGCCGGCAAGGGAAGGACGAGCCGACGGAGCCCGTTAATGGCGTCGTCATCTGAGCACCCAGGCACACCCTCGCACACCCACATTCACACCGTTACACCAACCAATGCACCAGCTCAACCACACACCAGCAGCTCACCAATACACCAATATCCACTTGCAGCGGCGACACACACCAAAGCGATTTCAATTAATTCAATTTGAGGCGGCGAGGAGGGAGGCGGAGCAGCGAGAAAAGGAGGAGGAGGTTGAGGAGGGGGAGGGGGAGGAGGAGGAGGAGGAGGAGGAGGACGGCGATAGAGGAGGCGGAAGAGGAGGATGAGGAAGAGGGGGAAGGGGGGATGAGTGCCACGAAAAGCACATGGTCGAAGAAGAGCAGAACCAGGAAGACGGGAAGCGGGACGAGGACCAGGACGAGTATGAAGACTAGGATGAAAATGGGGACGAAGAAGAGAATGAGGACGAAGACGAAGACGAGGACGAAGACGAGGACGAGGAAGAGCAGAAGAAGACAGCGATGAAGGCTGCGATGGAGACGACGGCGAGGTCGCAGACAACACGGAGAATAAGAACGAGGAAGAGGCTGAAGATGAGGCTGGAGATGAAGAAGAAGATGAGGAGGAAGACGAGGAGGAAGATGAGGAATAGGAAGATGAGGTCGAAGGCGAGGACGACGACGATGGCAAGGACGACAGAGGAGGAGTGCGAGCAAAAGTTCGCGAACAAAATTAGCGCGAGGAACCGCACGAAATGGGGAAACTTCCAGATGGCTGGGAGAGGTAGCGGCGGATGGAGGAGAGGGAGAGGGAGAAGAACGCGGGAGGAAGGAGAAGAAGGAGAGGAAGGAGAGGAATTAAGACAATTATCTAGAAATGGCAATGGGAGAGAGGGGCAAATATGGAGATGGCTAGAGAGAGGGAGGGACGAAGAAACGCAGGTAGAGAGGGGGAGGGCTGAGGACATTGGGTAAGCGAAAGAGAAGGACAGCAGCCAGAAAAAGACAACCGAGAAACCCAGGTAGACAACATGATGAGAGACGACAGCCTTAAGTACGAAGAGAAGTCGCAAGTATTTAATGAAGTCGAATTGGAAGCCACCAAGTCCGGCATTTTCTGCACCTCGGCCCCCGTCGTGGCGCCCCGCGGCTCCGCGCCCTCCCCCAAGTCCCGAACTCCGCCGACGTCCGCCTGCGTCCTGGCCAGAGGCAATTGAACGAGCCGAAAGTTCCATTCAGAAAGGACGAAAGGATCTCCACATGTTCACCACACGGGCCAGCCCAGCCCGGCCCGGTCGCCACGCCCCCTCGCACCGCCCCCAGACCACCCAGGCCGACTGTCGAGGCACGCAATTAAATCCCTTGAATGGCAGTTGAAAGTTCGCTTCCTGGAGGATCCTTTCAGGGAGTTTGAATGGGCCGATTGCGGGAAACTTCGACTCAAGTGGACAACAACAAGAACCGTAATAACTTCGGGAGGGCAGGGAGGAGAACGAGAACGAGAAGAAGAAAAGCAAGAACAAGAAGAAGAAGACGTGAGTGTGAATGTGAATGTGAAGAAGAAGGAGCAGAAGTTGGTAAAGCCATCGACACTCGCTTGAAGGCCTTCTTCACACTCACTCATAAACTCAGCTCCCGTCTCCCCTCTCCCTGTTTCTTTCTGTCGATCTGTTCTTCTCCCCTTTTCCCCCTGCCTCCCCCTCTCTCCTCCTCTTCTCTCCCGCTCACACGCACATGTCGTTTAAGTTAATTTGTTGAGAACTAATGAAAGTCAATGAATACAACTAGAATTACAATAACGACAACAACAACAACAACAACAATATGAGGAAGAAGAAGAAGAACAACAACAACAACTGTTACAACAACACCATCGAGAACTTGCCGCCCAAGTTTTCCAATCATTTTGACGAAATCCACTAAAAATGGAGCAACATCGGGATCCACTGAAATGAACAGCGAAAGTTTGTGGACACAACAACAACAACAACAACAACAATAATGACAACAAGAATTGGGAACGAAAAACAACAACAACAACGACACAAAACCGGCCCACGGCGGACCCCAAGGCAGTGGGAGTGGAGGAGGTCGGTGACGACTTTGTCCACATGAAAGAGAGCAGTCGAAGAAGGGAGAGGAAGACGGAGGAAACTTTCGACCGCCACACATTCTGGGAGACATCGCCTTCCGGTCTTCCTCCTTCCTCTTCCTCTTCTTCCGCATCATCCTCGACACCTCAGCCTCGACCTCTTTCCCGTCACATCCTCGACTTCGGCACTTCCTGGCCTTCGTCCACTCCACTCCACTCCTCTTCTCCCACGTCCTCGTCCTCCAGATCCTCCTCCTCAACCGCCTCGACACCTCGTCCTCGTCTTCGCCGCTTCCTCCTCCCCGCATCTTCTTTTTCCACACCCTCCTCGCCCGCCTCAAGCTTCACCTGTCTTGGTCTGTTCCTTTCCTTTAGGACGGTGGATAATAAGAAGAGCAGCAACTACAACAACAATTACAGTTACAATAACAACAACAACAATAACAACAACAACTATAACAGCACCATCCAAATTCCTCCACATCGAAATTCGGAAGGAAATTTTATGCGAAGTTTTGGTCGAAAATCATTTTTCGGCGGCTCCTCGCATGCCCAAGGACATGACAACAACAACAACAACAGCAACAGGAAACATCAACACTAATAGCAACAACAAATAGAACAAGAAGAAGACGAAGCGAGAAGTGAGGAAGAAGAGGAAGACCTTCAACTACAACTAAAGACAAGGACGAACTAGGACGAAATTCAATTTGAATGCGAAACAAATTGCGAAGAATTTCTCGGCGAAAGTTGGGCGTGAGAGGAGCGAGGGTGGGAGGTGGGGGTGAGAGGGAGTGAGTGATCGTGTTAGAGAGAGATAGATGGAGGGAGATAGAGAGAGGGAGATGCGAGGGAACGCAGGACTTGGAGCTGAAATATTTACACAAGTCAACGAAAGCAAACAAAAGTTTAATATAAATAATGAAATTTCTCGCTAAAACTTTGCGATGGCTGGGGCGGTCGAGGGAGGGACAGACAGGGAGGGTAGGAAGCCAGACTGAAGATCGAGGGAGAGAGAGCGAGGCGGAGGGAAGGGACAGAAGAATCCTGGGAGAAGACAGAAATACCTTGAGAGCACCCGGGAACGACTTGGGCAGCTGCCGGAGTCGCGGAAATTATAATTTAGTGCGAAACAACGCAGTTTTCCCGGAAACGAGACTGGAATAGCGACAGACAGCGATAGACAGGGACAGGGACAGCAACAGGGCAGAGGACGGAGCGAGACAGCGAAAGCCGGGCGGGAAAATGATCAGAAAGACGACTTCGGAGAGAAAACCTGAAGGAAAATCGTTTCTATTTCGATCAGGGAAATGTTCTTAAAAGAAAAGAGACAATGAATATTTTTTGTGAGGTTTCTTCTGCAACTAGGAAATCTGAATAAAACAGGGAAATACGAATTTATTTTATTAAGCGTCCTTTTCTACGATTAGATTTTATGACGAAGGGAAAACGTCGGTGATTAAATTTTGCATGCAAAGGATTCCCCCATAATTTTCCGATAACCAGGCGGGCAACCCTTTCGCCATACCTTTCGCACTCTTTCCCTCGCTCCCATTTGGCATCTCTTTCGTCTTCTCGCCTCGAGATAACTCCATCTAGGACTCGTCATTTTGATGTAAATGACAAGGGAGAATCGTTATTTTTACTCGACTTCCTTTATTTCCCCTATTTTTCCGCTGCCCGTTCCGTGGTGGTTTTCATTGCTGCTCCTGCCGTCCCGTCGTCCCGTTCATTGTCACCTTCCTGTCCTCCTCCTCCTCCTTCCCATCCTTTTCCAGGACCCGGCTCAGGTGGCCACAGTCGATTTCTCGGCTTTTGTGAATCGACGACGAGCTGCCTTTCTCCGTGTCATTTCGCATTCTCCCACCTCTTTCTCTCCGCATCCCCCCCCCCGCCCTTCAACCGCTCTTCGAATTCTCCCCTATCCCCACCCCTTCCACGCCCTTGGTCTCGTCCCTCCCTCGTCCTTTGTTTGCCATCCCAGCCCTGTTTTGTCTCCCGTTGGCTTCCTTCCGCTCGGTCCCTCCGACCCGCGGCGGGTCCCGTGGTTTCGATTGCTCCCCAGACATGCGACCTCCTCTCCCCCATTCGCCCGCTCTCAGACCCCTGGGCCCTCGTCCCTCCCTCCTCGGCTCTTATCTCCCCCCGAGGACGCCCCACAACAAAGGCTTCTCGCCTCTCGCCAATTTCACGCCGCATTCAACCCAGTCCCCGGCGTCCATAAAACCAGTCCATCCTACCGTCGAAGCAACCTTCCATCCATCCATCTCCCTCGTCCTCTCGTCCTCTGGTTCACTCATTCATTGGCTGAATTGTTCATTCGTTCATTGCTTCGCTGGCGCGCTGGCTCCGACTTCGACTTCGTGTCGGCTTCACTCGGCTCGCTCGCTGTCAATTATGTCCTTTGTCCGTCCGTTCGTCCTTTGTCCGTCCGTCCGTCCTTTGTCTGTCCATCCGTCCTTTGTCCGTCTGTCCGTCCGTCGCCCAGGAGTCGTCGGAGGCTCTGCGGGCGGCTGCTGACGTCCTTCGAATCAAGGGGAGTGGGAGAGAGAGCGTGGAGAGAAGGAGGACGAGAAGAACAGGTGAACAGAGGCAGGAGTAGAAGGAGAGGAGGAATATTAATTAATATATTATTAATATATTAGAAATATGGTCAAAAACCAAAGGGTGGGGGTCACCAAAAAAATGAAAAATGAAAGGCAGTGATTGACGAGGGCCGGGAGAGCCAGGAAAGGGACACGAAGAAGGAGTTGAAGGTGAAACAGCGGTGGCGAAGGGAGGGAGGGGGAGGAGGGCAGCAGGAACCAGGACAACTCCGGTGGGGGATCCTGCGAGCACGGCCGGTATTTGCTGTCCTTTCTTTGTCCTTCTCGGTCCACACCACTGTCACCTACCGCTCTGGTCTCTTCCTCTCTTCCCAACTCTGTCCCCTCCTCTGTCTGGCCCTTCCTCCGTCAGTTCCTTTGTTCTTCCATCTGTCTTTTTCCATGTCCTCTTCTCACCCAGTCGGTTGCCGATCCTTCCGCCTGGCCGTCGTCCTGGATGACAGTCATTATCCCAGCAATGTTTGCATTAGCCTTTGTAGTTCTTCTCACTCGCTCGCACACACTCTATCACTCCCTCAGTCACACTCGAACTCTCTCTCTCTCTCTCACCCACTCGATCCCTCTCTCCCTGGCTGCCTCAATCTCGCTGTCTCGCTCCGTCTCCATTTGTCCGCTATTTGTGTGTTTTTCGCTTCGAATGAGATCCGTTTGAAGGCGAGCGTGGGCTTGTGTTTGAGTGCATGGCTGTGTGCGAGCGTGTGTGTGTGTGTGTGTGTTTGTTCGCTACACACTCGTTGTGTTTGACAGCGGAAGTGGCTGGCGGAAGAGGAAGAAGAAGAGGAGGCGGAAGCGGAAGTGGAAGCAGCCGACCGAGCTTCGTCGACTTCGATGGTATCCGTTGCGTGCGCTTTGTTTGTTCTTGCTATTGTTCTTGTTGTTGTCATAACAATACCATTATTATTGTGTGGTTGTTGTTTTTATTGTTGTTGTTGTTGTTATTCTAGTCATGACAATTGTCCATTTGTCGTTGTTGCCTCGTTGTTTCTGCCGCTGTTTGCTCTCGTTCGCTTCACTGTTGACGTTTGGCAATTATCCGATTGCTATTGTTCTTATTGTTATTGTAATTGTTGTTTTTGTAATTGTTGTTTTTGTAATTGTTGTTTTTGTAATTGTTGTTTTTGTAATTGTTGTTAACAACGCGTGTCGTCATTGACATCATTTCGTGGTGCTTCCGGCGGAAACGCTTTAAGTTACACTTTCAATTAATTACATTTTTTTAGATCAAGCAAAGAAAGATTTGCAAAAAAATGAAAAAACAATGAAAAATATAGAAAATGAAATACTGAAAAAAATATTCTAAATAAAATATTCAAAATAATTTGGGAATAAATACATATTTTTCAATTCGCTATTCACTGTTTTTATGCTCCTGTTTTTTCTCTGCCCAGTTTTCTAAATGGCGACCTCTGGCGGTGCACTCGGAAACCACCTGAGCGTGCGAAGCAACAGCAACAACAACACTGAACACCACGATAAAATATCAAAAGCTTAACAAGCAGCCAACTGCAAAGCAACACAAAAATCCAGCGAGCAAATAACGATTGGCAACAATAACAATTTACAGCAACAACAAGGAACGACAACAACAACAACGACAGTAAAATAAACCTTCACTCCATCATCGTCGTCATCATCATCTTCATCATCATCTTCATCATCATCGGCAATGCAAATGGTGGCGGGGAGGCGGAAGCGGATCCGGAACCGGAATCGGATGCGGCTGCAACCGGAAGCTCGACATTAAAATGACGCTAAAAGGCGCTTTGGCGAGTTTAGGCGATTGTTGTTGTAGTTGTTGTTTTTATTCCATTTTTCATGTTTTTGTTGCCGTTGTTGGAAAATAAATAAATTCTAACCGAGCTCACACGACAAAACGCAACGTGAAAGCGTGAAATTCACGATTTTTCCACTCAACAATTCTCTGTATTTTTCCCTTTGATTTTTTCAATTTTCTGAATTTCCACTATTTTCGAATTGATATTTTAGAACATCTCTTCCGCCTCGTGAACGCGAATTTTCACCCTCCACTGGAGGCCCTCGACACATCCCGGGCCCGGAATCGAGCTCGAGCTTCCCTCGTTGGCAAAACAAGGCAGGACCGAGGCCGTACCGAGATGAGGAAAATCATCACGCCACGCCTTCTTTCGCCTCCTTTCGCCTCCTTTTCCTTCATTTTCCCGCCCACCAAAGTTGCTTCGTTCGTCCTCGTAGATTTCCCAAAAATTGTGCCGACAAAAACAATCAAGAAAAAACCCTTCCGAGAACTCCTCGAGGAGCTCCCGAGGCAACTCCTGGCGCCATGATGAAGTGCTCGACGCCAGAGCACGACGACGACTCGACCTCGGCCTCTTCCGATCCTTGGGCAACCCTTGAGGATAATTCTCATCATCTGCATCCGGGCTCCTGTTCGAAAACTCGTCCTCGTTTTCTCGTTTTCCCCACAATTCCTCGAACTCCGTCGTCGTCTCCAGCACTGCTGGCAACTTCTGGCCTGATCCTGATCCGTCCTCATGCACTTCTCGTTTTCTGGATCACAGTCGTCGCTTCCCACTCCCTCCCGCACTCTTCCACCTCCGCTTTTTTTCACTCTTTCTTGCCTGTGCAACTTCGGCATCGTCTTCTTCAACATGCTTCATCTCTTCCACTCTTCCCTCATCTTCTCCAGACCGTCTCCTTTCCTTCTTCAGCCCTTCTCCAGTCCTTCCCCCCTCCTTCTCCTCTTTCTCTCTCCTCCCCAGTCCTCTGCCTCGCTGCAACTGCAGCTCATTCAACTTCAACGTGGCCAAGAGATCCTCGAGGAACTCTTGAGCAACTGCGCTGAACTTGCAACTAGTTACCGAGACCCCTCACCCCACTTCACCGGCCCACCTGTTCTTATCCTTCACCTCGTCCCCGCCTCCTCCCCGGCCCCATCTTCGTCGGCCCGTTGTCATTATGATTTCTAGTCGTTATCCTGTCGTCGTCTCTCTCGAGCTCCTCGTCCGGCCGGCCACTTGGTTGACTCCGGCTCCGCGTCCACGTCCTTCTGTCGTCCTCTCGCACCCTCCGTCGCCCCTCGTCACTCGTCGTCCTTGATCCGTGGACGGCGTCGTCGGCATCGGCGGCATCGTCGGCGTCGTCGGCGACCGGAAACGTCTTGAGCCATGGAGTGCAGGATGTCAGCCATGATAGTTTTTAATAAAGCAAATAAACCGGAAGCGAACTGCGGCGAGTTCTTCTCTCTCGCTTCCGCCAGAGCACACTATCTCTCTCTCTCTATCTCTCTACCTCTCCTCGCCTAGTTTAGTTTCCTTCTACTTATCATACTTTTTGTTTTTTCTTCATCTTCATCTGGTTTTTTTTTGTTGGCTTCTGAATTAATCTGTTGTTTTTATTGGTGTTCTAATATTGTTGTCTATGTCGTTCTTGTTGTTATTGTTGTTGTTGCTTTTATTTTATTTTGTTTCTGTCGATGTTGACGTTGTTGTTGTTCTTGTAGAGGTTGTTTTTTGTTTTTGATTTTGTTCTTACTGTTGTTGAAGATGTTGTTGCTAAAGACGCTGTGGTTGAAGTTGTGGAGGTCGTTGTTGTTGGTCACGTTGGTGTTTTTGTTATTGTCCATATTGTTGTTGCTAGTGTTGTTCGTTGCTTTTGCTGTTAGCCAATTCAAAAACTCGCCCTGTCAAAGTTTCCCCCTGAAGAGCCGGCTTTTCATTAGCGAACTTCGCCGCTCGAGTCCCGCCTCCTCCTCTGCCTGGTCCTTCTCAGCCTTTCTCTCTCTTCCTCCGCCTGGTCCTCCTCCTCGTCCTCGAGAAGTCGGTCAAGCTGCGGCTCCGTCGTCAGCCGTCCGTCAACCGCCGACTGGCGACTGGTGACTGTCGACCTAAAGCTCGAGCCGCGGATCGAAGGATTCTTGGAGGGTCCTCGTAGCGAAATCTTTTTAATTTCGAGCAAACGAAAGGGCAAAACTTGTTTTCTCAGGACCCTCGAAATGATGAAGCAAAATTATGATGAAAATTAAGAGAGTTGGTCTGGGGGAAGGGTGGAGAAGGGAAGGGAAGATTAAGTATTTCTTTTTCTCTCCCCCCACCAACCGCCCTCTTCACTCCACCACCTCGGCCTCGCGCACCTCAGGTCCTCCACTCGACCCTCCCGCCCCTCAAAGCCATCGATTATTTTCCATTTGGCTCTCCAAGTATGGAATTTTTCCCGCAGCCCACGGCACCACCGAAGCCTCCCCCTCCCCCTCCCGTCCACCTCCTCGACCTCGATCTCGAGCACCGCGGTGTGGCATCGAATGTTCCTAATGATGGAATCCCGCCATCCAGCTCCAGCTCCAGCGGTCCTTCGATCCACTGGCGTTGATGCAACAGCTGCCTCCGCTACTTCGGCCTCGTCCTGCGACCTCCCCCACCGCCCCCTTCAGTCACGCCCCTTTGAGTCTCATTGAAGCCCGATCGGGGTTTTCTCTCTCTCTCTCTTTTGCCCTCTCAGCGGCGACTAATTAAACGCAAAACGGAGGCAGTGAATATTAATGCAGATGCTGTCGTCGATGTTGTTGTTTTTATTGTAATAGTTGTGGTTGTAAATGTTGTTGCAATCGTTGTGTTGTTGCAATTGTTATGTTGTTGTAATAATTGTTGTTGTAATAACTGTTGTTGTAATACCGCAGTCGGCGCCTTCGCCGTCGCTCGCCATTCAATTAAAATGTCTTTTCAATAAAAATCAATTGCAACTAATTATGACTTGCCAATTATCATCCTCCCCTCCTCCCCTCCTCTCTCTCTCCCACACTTTTTCTCTCTTTCCCTCTCTTCCTCTTCGCCAATGTTGCCTTTGCAAGAGCGAAATTTCCATAGAATTGCATTCGAAATCACTCGAGGTCCTTTTGACGATGTGCTCGTTGTTGCAGCACTTGTTGTAGTTATCCTCTCTGTTGTTGTTGTTGGTGTAGTCACAGTTTTAGTTGTTTTTGTTGATGTTGTTGTTTTCGCCACACCCCCCATCCTCAATGAGCGAAAATTCATAATCGCGGTTTCATTCAAATGTTCGAAACAGGAAAACTTTCTGTGCGAAGCGGGGGTTTTGGCGATGATGGGGGAGTGGGGGGCGGGTTGTTTGAATGTCGCAAGTGTTGCCAATTAATGAAAGCATCGCCGCGAGGCAGAGGGGGGGGGGTGGTGGGTGAGGGAGGAGAGAAGAGGGAGAGGGAGATGGGGCGAGATTTGCTGTTCATAATGAGTTGCATTCAGTTCGTGCGTGGAGTCGATTAAGTTGAAGAGAGGGCGTGAGAGGGGGAGAAGGACAAATAGTTTGAGAGGGAGTGAGTCATGGAGAGAGAAAATAGGGGGGAATCCTGGGGGATATAAAAGGGTAGCTAGGATAATGAAAATATGGAGAGAGCTGGGAAAAGTCCCTGGGATATTTGAATGAAATAAATGGAATGAAAATAGGAAACACAAACATGATCATATAAAAATAAAAAATGAATTAAGAATATCAATTATAAATGTAAAATAAATAAATAAAAATGTGGAAAAAAGTATAACAAAAATGTGAAATAAAATATATAAAAACTATTTGGCAGAAATGAAAAAATGCAATGAATAAAAAATGTATGAATAAAAGTGTGAAGTTCGCAATACAAATCAAAATACGAAAAACAAAAAAATACTAAAAAATATGTGACATAAAATTATAAAATAAAATAAAACGAACAAATTATGAAATAATAAATTGAAATAAGAATATGAAGAATGAACGAGTTAGAGTGAGATGAGGACAAGTAACTGAGGGATGGCAACATTTTGAGATCCTGGCAGAGGGAAGCCAAGGAGTAGTGAAAGGGACGATGGTGGTGATGGTGACAATGAAGATGATGATGATGGTGATAGTGACGATAATGATAATGAGAGTGAGTGATGATGTTGATGAAAGCGGTTGCGAGAAATTAAAGGCAAGCAGGCAGGGAAGGGAAGGGAAGGGAGGAAGGGAAGAGCAGGAAGTCCATGGACAGGATAATGGAAAGAAGAGAAGTACAAGAAAATCAAGAAGGAGGAAGGAGCGATTCACCAACAACAACAACGTCGAGCAGAGTAAGCAAATAAAGGACGAGCGAGAGATCGGGGCGATTGAGAGAGAATTCCCCACTCGTGGTCACTTCCGCTAATGAGATTCCCCGAAATCCTCTGGGAAGTTGGGGAAACAAATTTACCTTTGAATTTTCCCGCACCGCCGCCATTTTAAATTTTCATTGACATTTCTCCGTCTCTCCCTCTCTCGCTCTCTCCCTCCTATTATTCTGCCAGTTGCTTTTCTTCCCCCTCGCCCCTCCATCACCATCGTGATCAAAATGCGGTAAATTAATTTCTTTCATGTTCGCCTGCGAGGGACGCGAAGCCATTGTCGATGATCATGATGAAGTTGTTGCCGATGATGGTGTCGATGATGATGCCGTTGTTGTCATTTTGATATTGTTGTTGTTGTCATTTTTGTCGTCGTATTTGTTGTTGCAGCCGTGGTTAACCACAGCGCCAAAGCGTCCAATTATCACGTCTGGCAAATGCCATTCCGCAAAGTCCCCGCCTCTGCTCCTCCTGCGACACTCCAAAGGACACTCGGGCCACGAGACGCGCGCCAGGCCTTCGTTCGTGCACGAAGGCGAAAAGCACGAAGAAGGCATCGGTGTGGGGCGTGGCGGGGTTGGTCGAAGGCGTTGTTAACGTGGCTCAGACGGGGGAGGAGAAAAAATATTAGATTTATGCGAAAATGACGGCGGCATCACGACGAGCATGGAGTGAGAGAGGGAGAGGGCGAGGGCGAGGGCGAGTGAGATAAAGATAGATAGGGGAGAGAGAGGGGAAGAAAGAGAGCGAAGATGGCTCAGTCAAGCCCTCCAAGACGCTCCTCTGTCGAATCCCGTCCGAATCCAGCAACCATTACCTAGAAAAATCTCCCAAAAATCGCTGGCGCTGTCCCTTTTGCCATCCGGCTTCCCCTCATTCCGTCTCCGTCATCCCTTCATCCCTTTCCTTTCCTCATCCCCCTCTTCCCCTGAACTCTTCTCTTCTCTTGGCTTTACCAAGTACCTCAGGGCCTTTGAAGACCGGTTTCTCGTTGTCGCGATCTGCCACTGGCTGCCAGCCAAATACATTTTCCTGTCTACTATTTCTCCCCCCACTCTCTCTCTCTCTTCTCCACTCTCACTCTCTATTTTATCCTCTTCTCGGCCTCATCTGCTCATTTCCGAAATTCGTCGCCCCTCCTTCAAATTTACACCACTCACTTCCCACCTTCGATTTCTTCCCTTAGCAGGCATTCCATTTCTCAAGCATATTTCTCTCTTCGCCTCCCATAAGTTCCTCCCTCTCTCTTTCTCTGGCGTCTGACGTTCTCCTAGGTCTTCTTCCCACCAATGTTCTCTCTCTCTTCGCTCCGTTTTCTTCTCCCTCTCCACCGCCCTGAATTTCAAACCAATTAGAAGATAATTTTCGCTCCAAAGCTCTGCGGCGACTGGATTTGCGACTGGGCTGCGAAAATTTCCCCCGAGGCGAGAGCAAAAAAGCCAACCGCCCCCAACTTCGGCTCACGGGAGTCGGGCGAGCGTTTTATTTGATTAGAGAGGCGCGTGGATGAAGTAGGAGGAGATGAAGAAGAAACGCCGTCGACGTCGGCGACATCGGCGGAGGCGAAAAAGTCAATTTTAAACTGCTATTTAAAAACCCCTGCCCTGCCCTGCGTTCCTCCCCCTCTCCCACCCGACGCCCCTCGCGGCGCTTCTTCGCGCCGCTGACTAATGGGAATTTGTCAGAAATTTTCCCAAAACTCATTAATTTCCCATGAATCATACGCACGGCGAGGGAGGGAAGAGCGAGAAGGAAGACGAGGGAGGTCGGGCGATGGGGTCGAGTGGGATGAGGGATGCGAGGGGGTGCGGTGAGGTCGTTCGGAGGTTCCTCGGGTCGGGGGTCGCCGGGCCTCCTCCGGGGCTCGCTAACAACGATTTATGATCAGATTTTTCTTCGGACTGAAAAAATATCCTCCTCGGTGCCCTGTTGGTTTCTCCATCATGGGCGGGGGAAATTTTCCAGAGTGACGAAGTTTTTCTATTGTTTTTGTGTTTTGGGTTGGTTTTTTGTTGTAATTTTCAATTTTTTTTTTTTGTTTTTGTTATTTTTTGGTTATTTTCAGTTGTTGTCACACCGAATGCTGTTTTTTTCCTGGCCTTACGTCACACTTCCGGCGCCTGCGACGCAGGACGATTTTTCAATTTAACTGCTCCAAATCGCCGTGAAGACGGGGCCAAAGGGGGGGGGGGGGGCACGGGGGAGGGAGAAGCGCTCGCCAAGGGGATCAAGTGGAGCCCGACACGTGGGATTTTTCGTCGGTCTTTGGGGAATTTTCGGCAGCGCCATCTTTTGAATGTCGCCGTCGAGTCTTTTAATGACAGCGCAAACAAAGTGACAGCGGAGGGAAGAGAGAGGCAGACAGAGAGAGAGAGAGAGTCAGAAAAAATTAGTCTGGCAGAGAAAGCGGGAGGGAAAGTGAGAAAGGGATAGAGAGAATGAGAGGGAGATTGAGAGAGAGCGTGATAAGAGGATTGAGGAGATGGCAGCAGCGACAATTGACAAATGATGCTCACAACAACAATAACAACAACAAGGATTCACTTTCCGCTTTGCGAAAATGTAATTAAAAACGTGCTCAATCGAGTCCCAGCATCAGCGATGGGGAAATTTCAAGATAAAGCAACACTTGGCGAAATGTTGCAGTAAATTATACCAGAAGAGATGTTTAAAAACAAAAAAATCTAAGCAAAAAATATCTATCAAAAAATATTGCAGGAAGAAAATTCAAAAAAAAAAAGAAAATCAGATCAGAAAAAATTATAGAGTAAAAAATTCGTTAAAGAGAATATTGCAAAAACAAGTGAAAAAAACACAAAAAATTAAAAGAAATTGAAAAAAGAAAAATAAAACATGTGAAAAAAACACAAAAAAATTAAAAGAAATAGAAAAAAGAAAAATAAGTCTATAAAAATTTCGAAAAAAATTATCTCTGAAATTTCATTAAAAAATAACACACAAAAATCCTACAAAACTTTGTGGAAAAAAAAATCTGTTCAAAATAATCCGATTAACGGAAAATCACTTCTCTAGAAACACAAATCCGATTCTTAAACCTCGAGCTGTTGATTTTTCGGGGCTCCATAAATGGTATTTAAGAGTTTAGACTCGAGTTGACTCTTCGAGCTGTGTCTACCGAGTTGTGGACATTTCTGAAGGGTTGTCGTAAAATCGTCCAAAAATGTCCACAAAATTCCCTCCTTTCGTAATTCGCTCCGAAAATCTTCAACGGCAACAAATGCGCATGAAGAGGAATTTCCCCAAAATCCCAGACCGATCCCTAAACGGAAGGGATATTTTTCGGAAATTTGTCTGGAAAATAACTCAGCCGTTTGAGAGAGTGGTTGTTGTTATTGTTGTTGTTGTTGTTATTGCACGAGCCACTCATAATCCTCACAGCCACAATTTGCTCCAAATGTCCTCGTTGCTCATGGCCGGGTCCTGCTGCAGCTTCCACCGACGCCGCCGCCTCCGCCACCGCCTCCTCCGCTTCCCCCGCTTCATCTTCGTCTTCGTCCGGGACTTGCATACAAATTGCAGCAATTGTTATCCTTTTTGCGAGCATGGAGCGGAGGTGGAGGTGGAGGTGGGGGGGCGTGGCCGGGTGCAAGTGCAAACTTTCGTACAAGGGACTTTTGATGTCATCCGTCTGCAGACACGAGTTCCACTCGCATTGTTTCAAGGTTCCGCCACAGGCCACCGGCCAAGATCCCCAGCCCTGAGAGAGACGCGCGTGGTGTGGGAGGCGTGGCACCGGGTCCCATTTGTGCGCTCGTGACGAGCCATTTATAACTGCAGCTTGTCCAGAAAGTCTGGTAATCAACTATGGGAAACTTGCTGGAGCTGGAGCTGCAGCTCGAGCTGGTTGTTGTAGTTATGCCAGGAGTAGTTGCTCTGTTGTTGTTGTTATTATTGTAGTGGTAAATCTTCTTTTTGTTGTAGTATAGGGATTGTCCTGTTGTAATGGTGAAGGTTGTTTTGGTTTTGTAATGGTAGAGTCCGGTGCTTTGGCAGCGATGGATTTTGTTGCCACTGTAAAGCTTGATTTTCCTCTTGAGGTTAACGAATTTTTACCAAAGGATCGGAATAATTTTTGCAAGAAAATGCAAGACACAAAAATTTTATACATTTTTGTTTTAGATATTTTTTAAAACTGAACGTATGGAAATGCAAAATTCACCTATAAAGAGTTTGAACAACTCATTGTTCTCATGTGGAATATAAATTTTCTAGTCAAAACCCTTTTGAAATCTTCCACAGATAGAAGCAGAAAAATTTCCCAAACATTTTGGAAAGAGGAGATTTCGAGAAAATCCCTTCAACTCAATGAACTGCTGCTGCTGTGAATAACTTTCTTCGATGCGAAATTCCTTGCACGGGACTTAATGGAATTTTGCGGTAAGGTTTCTCTCTCGAATGGGAAATTTCGCAGGATACGGAAGGATTTTTGTGGAGGGTGGAGGAACAAACGGGGCCGAGAGTTGCCTGGCAGTGTTTCGGGCGGGCAAACGTCGTAGACTTTGGTGGTAGTTTTATTGTTTAGTCGAAAATTTCATGAATTTAAAAAAATTCTTTCAGTCAATTCGGTCATTGGTTTAGTAAAAATTGGGTTTAACGCATAAATAATCCTGCCGAAGAGTAGTAGATTTACTACCATAGTAGTGGAAATTGCGAACCCTGCTTCCTGAGGGCTCACAAAACGAGAGAATGTGGGAATGGAGAGAAATCATGTAAATTTGATTAACCAAACAAGCCAAAGACATACAAAAAGAGACTGGCATGGACAGAGGGATAGAAAGAGAGCGAGCGAGAGGGAATGAAGATGGAACTTGGTTAGAGCGGGAGCGATGGAGTCCAACTGTGGAGTCGAATTAGTGCAGAGAAAGAAATTGGATGCAGTGGCAGCGACGGCCAGAAACCGCAGAAAATAAATTGAAAATTATGGTGAGAAAATGACCAAAAGGACACAAGCAATAGCGGACGTGAGAGGGAGATAGAGATAGTGCTAGAGAGAGAGAGAGGAAGTCGAATTTTCGAAGAAATATTCCATCGAGAATGCGGCCAGCTGCGATGTCAAATCGATTGCCGAAATAAAAACTAAAACTGAAAACTACATCCACACATATTTCCCTAAGTACCCGCCGTACTGCACCGATCTGGCAGCACTCGGGTGCCTGGCCACATGTCGCCATCTCCACGAATTGCACTCGCCAACGAGGCGGCAACCGACAGTTGTGGGCGGGGATGGGGTCGAGGGCGAAGGTCAGCTGATGAAACGTCCGGAGCTGGCGACTCCTTGGATGGACCGGGGGCGGCACGGTGGCCAGGGAGGTCGAGTCAAGTCTTCGTCGTCGTCCTGCTCCTCGTCGTGCTCGGCGTCGGCCCCGCATGCGGATGTTTGCGGTGGAAATCGAATGGATAAATGATTGCATTCGGAATGATTTCTGGTGGCGGGGTTCGCAATTTGAATATCGACTCGAGGGGGTCCCCAAGCGCAGCGATCCCGCCCACCCCGGCTCCCTCTCCCTCTTGAACCCCCTTCTTCCCCTCCTTCTCTCTCTCTCTCTCTCTCTCACTCTCTCTCTCTATCTCTGTCCGTCTCTGCCCCTCTGGAGAGCCGTTTGAGCTGCGGCTTTTTGCGGATTGCGGGTTTAGGAACCGAGGAGTCCGAGTCCGACCATGTGTTGTGGTTCTGTCTCGTAGTTGTTGTTGTAATTTTCTCAAATGTCGTTGTTGTTTTTTCGGTGTTTAAGTAACCGTGGCATCTCGTTTATTGCTGCGATTCCGATTCCGACTGCGAAACTAGGTTGAAGGCTCCCACGGCAGCCATCGCAGCGTCCCGGGAGCCGCTGGAGTTGAATTTTCCAAAGCCCAGCTCCTCTCCCCTTCCCCCTTTTAGCTCTCTCTCTCTCTCTCTCTCTCTTCCCATAGCACTCCTTTCCCCTCTTTCCCCCACCTTGATTTGCCTCTCGCATTCACGGTTTAAAAACTTCCCAATGGGACTTTTTCTCTCGCTTGTTGTTGTTGTTTTTTCCACTTTTGGGCTTTTTGATGTTGATCTCACTGTTGTTGTTGCTTCAAATTCTTTCGGTTTTATTGTCGGTGTTGTTGCTTTCGGTTTTATGCGTTGTTGTTGTGGCTTCGCTGCTGTTGTTTCTGTATTCGTGTTTGGGTGAACGGAATTTTTGGAGCCGCGGCTCGCTGGAGCGTGTTTTGAGCTGGGCGGCTCGCGGAGTCCCTCCAGGGCGCCGGTTGCGCGTCGATGGTGTCCGAGAAAAATCCCACACGTGCCGGACGACGACAGCCGGGTCGGGAACGAGGTCGGGTTCGGGGACGAGGACGAGGACGAGGACGCTGAAATCCACCGAAGCCGTGTAACTGTCAAAATTGTTGAAGCCACACAGAAGCGGTTCAGACTCGGCTGATCCCCCACCCCCATCACATCCCTCCCTCTCCCTCTCCTCTGACGCCCCTCGTCACCCTGTTCAGATCCCCTTGATCGCCCTGCGGATCCCCCAATCTGTCCGATGTGAAGCCGAACATGTGCGAAGGGTGCGGTTCAGGGATTTTTGGGGTGGGGCCCGACTGCCTGCTGCCTGCTGGCTGGCCGACGAATGTGGCTTCGAATCCTTTATGCGAATTCAAATGCGCGGAAAATCCGGAAATAAGCGAGGGAACGAGCGCGTGCTTGAGCGGAAGCTGAAGGCAAAGCGATTCGAAGTGCTTTTATACCATTGAAAGTGGTCCCCGCACGCCGCCATGTTTGATATTTTACCGTTATGCGAATAAACTTCGCAATTGATTCATTCACAACGGCGATAGTGCTTTATTTGGCACTATGTTGTGAAACGAACACATTGCAGGGTAAATCGGGAATTGTTTGTTCAATGTTTGTGTTTGTAAATTTACGTAGATATGCATATTATTTTTATAAATGTAAAAAATAAATGTATAAAATTAATGTACCATAAAGTTAATAAAAATAAGGTTTATAACAATCGAAATCCAAAATTCAAACAATTTCAAATACTAAATCTAACTCTAACTAACTGATTTACCTTAGAAAGTGGCAACGCCAACGTTTCCAGCGTCCTCTGCTCCGCACTCGAGCAACTAAAACCAGTTGCGTTCAAACTGTCGCGTCTTGTTTACAAAACAGAGCCGATCACACACACACCCTCCGTAGCGCGCACCTGTCAAAATCCACGTAGCACTCACACATGCACCCCAACGAAACGTCTGCAGGTGTGAGTTAAGGCACTAACAAAGCACAAACGCGTGCGAGCGACAGAGTCAGAGGGTGAGCTGAGCTCAGCTCGCAGTTGGGGAGTCATATTGACGGAGACCGAAGCCGAAGCCGAAGCTAAAGCCAAGCACGAGTTTCAAACATTGACTACAACAACACCAGCAAAACACACGAAGAGACCGAGCTCGGCTCTTGGTAGAGTCATTCATTGAATTGTTTTTGTGTCGCGCTGTCGTCGTCGACGTCGTCTCCGTTCGTGTCTTCGTGTTTAATAAATTTTGGGCGTTGCTTTTTTCTTCGTTCTACGATTTTCTTCCAATTTGACTGCCGCGTTTGTTTTTCTTTCGTCGTAATTTTCCCGTGCGAGTGAAAATTCTGGAAACGCAGTAACTTCGCGAAAGTTTGCGGTGGAATCCAAGCCAATGGTAGGTCGATCGGTGACTCGACGCGCAACGAAATCGGGTCACGCCCAAAACCGTCTCCGGCTCAAGGGCCGCTTGCGCTTGAACTGAATTCCATTGATCCATTTCTCATCGAAGAATTTTCTAAATCCTCTCTCTCCCTACCGTATTCAGTTACAGTTATCAAATATAATGCACGAGTGTTGTTGCTGGAAGTCGCATTCTTAAAAGACACGCCTTCCGCCAGTCGTCCATCCACGCCGAGGACCTCGTCCACTCACCTGCAGCCAGCCCAAACGACCACCAGCGCCCTACACCGCGTCCGCCCCACAGACTATGTCAACGATCGAAGAACGCTCCGAATTCAAGAAGAATCTCTACCTGACCGCTAAAATCTACGGCGACTGGTCGCCGTTCTATGTGACCATCTCCATCTGCACCGTGCTCTTCATTGCGATCGTCTTGCTGAACGTTGTTATCGGCTGCTGCTCCAAGCATCGTCGCTACTGGCAGGACAGACATACAGGTCAGTCCATCTGCTCCGGTTTCCTTCTCCAATCCACTCTCGCTCACATCCATCTTCATTCTCTATGCAGGCAATCGTTTTCTGGTCTCCATCTGGTCGGCCACGCCCCACTTGCAGCCCCCTCTAGACTTCACCGAGTTGCAGGACGCCTCGCACTATCAGCGCGCACGAGTATGTCCGATTTGGGAATTTCTTCCACACAGGCAAAATCATTGATAATCGTTCCTTCGTGTCCACAGGGTCCCCAGGTATTCGAAGTAGAAGCGCCCGGACTTGAAGAGGTGTCCGTTCATCAGTCGCATCACCACCACCAGCGTCCGCCACGTCCGGAGGGTCACGGAATCCACCATCAGCGTCAACGCGAGGAATACGTCGAGTTGCAGAAGCGCGAAAGCGACATCTAATTCTAAGAGCAAACAACTACACGAACAACACCCCCTTCTTCACGATGGCCTTCATCATTCTGTATCCCGCCGTAGCCGCGCTGGCGCTCTTTATTATGGGCGTGATCGTCGTGATGCTGCGCTATGGACCGCGTCTCTGCGGCTTGCGTCATCACGCCTTGCCCGACAACCACGAGTGGCGTGAGAAGGGCTTCGAGCATGAGATCAGCTACGCCTGATCGATCGTTCACTTAGATTTAAGTTTTCATATTAACCCCTTGCAAAGGATTGCATTTTCATACATTCTAATAAGATATCGTATTTTCTTGTTTATTGATCGTAGTACAAAGTTTCAATGTTTATGTCTCCACTAGTTGTGCCTTGACTTTAGTGTCTTTCGGAGAGTTTTCTCGATTATCAATTTCTTTAATTAAAACTCAAGACTGCGAAATTGCGTAACATTTCCGTCCAGTTGCTGTTCGTACAAAAAGCTCGTCTTGATCTAAATTTGATAGAATAACTTCGTATAAATTTATTACACAAATATTCGTCTGATGAAAATGCATTTCGCACGAATTACTTTTAGGTAATGTAGGAAATTTTGAAGTTTTTCAAAATATGAATGCAATCGACAATTTTACAATTACTTGCAGTAACGTTACTAATCGAATGTATTTTTAAATATTTACAGTTTTTTAAATAAAATGCAATAAATAAAACATTCCAATAAACAAGTTTTAATATAATTTGCTTCTGCTGTAGAAACAATGTCTTTTTAACTCGTGTAAAAAGGAAACTTCTCGAGTTTTGTCAAAATATTTTCTTTCACTTTTATTATTTTTTTTTACATACATTTTTCACAAATTTTTGTAATTTTTTTTAACCTTTTTAAATTTAACTTTCCAAAAAGCTAAACCGTTTTATACATTTTTTTGTTGGGTTTTTTATGTTTTTTTTACATTTTTACTTTCTTTTTTTTTTTGTATTTTATTTTTTGTATTTTTTATTCTGTCAAAAATTATAAAAATTAGAACATTAAAAAAGGGTTTAAAAACTGGTTGATGATGAGTTCTTCTTTGAGGCTTTGTTTCAAATGGTTTCATGTCTGTTTTTCTTTTGAAAAATCACATTTTTACACTGTCGTTTCTTCGCTCGTTTCGGACATAATTAATTTATGTTTCACGTTTCTTTTGTTTATCTTCAAATTTTTTTTTCTTTCCATTCAACAGAATACGATTTAAAATAAGGTGAATAGGAGACTTAAAAGTATATAAAAAAACTATTCGTGTAAATTAGGATTCTGAAAAATCATACTCTACAATAAATTGGGAATTCAAAGCATTTGAGCTTCTCAACTTAAGTTAAATGATATTTGTTTTTGTAATTACATCAAAATGTTTGTATCTTGTTTTGTTTTTAATTTTAAAACTTAACTGTCGCAATGCAACTTATGGTAATTATTTTACGTTTAAACAAACTATTCGTATTGAATTAAAACAACGTTTAAAATTTTCAATTTTCGTTTTTTTTTCGTGATTTTGCTTTTAACTTTATGATTATGTTTAGTTTTAGTTTATTGAAAGCAAAATTAAAGAATGTGGAAACTTCTTTATCGCTTCAAGATATTTTCACCACGAGTCCAATAGAACTGTCGTTAGTGTGTCACCGGCTTTTGTAAATCGGTATTTGAACTTTGCATTTCAAATAAGATCTTCGCGTTTAATAAATGATCGATCGGTCTGGCTGCCTGTTCACTGTTCACGTGGGCAAATCATCGAAGGAACTTATTCAACAGAAACCGGGATAGGGAGGAACATCTGCCAATTGTTGGTGTGACGAATCTTGGAAAGCTCTTGGCTTTCAATTCAAATAGTTGATGTGTACATTTTACTGCAATTTATTTTAATATTTTATAATTAAATATAAGTCTTACTTTCAAGTACAATAATTTAAGTTTACTTAATTCGCAGAGGGGGAAGAGAGGGGAAAGAAACGCAGGAGTAAGGTAGGATCACAGGCGTGGAAAGGTGGATGAGGTAATAATCAATATTTTTATATTCATTTTTCTTTTCTTTTTTTATAACAAAAACGGAAGGAGTTTTTAGGCTTCTCCTACCAATATTCATTCATGACAAATTTAATAGTTTTTTCTTTCTTACAAAAATAATCAAAAAATAAAACTAAAACAAAGGAAAGGAAGGGAAATGGAAGCTTTTGTATAGGTGATAGGGGAGAGAGATGGGACTAGGATTGGAGTTTGGGGTTTGAAACTCGTCTGTCCTGTGTTATCGTAATATGTTTTCTGTTTCATGTTCGCTTCTGGGTGCGGCTTCGAGCAAAAGTCTCAAGGTGGTTCCTTCATATTCATATGCTTAGACTGTATGAGTACAAATTCAACGTTCATTTAAAAGGTGTGTTTTCTTAGTTTGATAGAAATGTGTGTCTCTGACGATATATATTGGACGCAGGCGGAGGAGTTTCCCCCGCCGAATGTTTGGATTCGTTTAAAAGTTGTTTTGTCAAAAAGTTTCTCAATAAAATGTTTGTAAAAATAATGTTTAACAATTTTTTTTCTCTTCGCTTTCTCAATTTCTTTCAATTGTTTTTCATTTAGTTTGTTTTTCATTTCATCTAACATTTATTAGTATTAAATTTATATTTTTCGTTAGCAATCCTTTGCCTAATAACAAGGATCTACGTGTTTTCGGGAGTTAACACGTGGGGCATGGGGCATGGGGACGGGATTGGGGGTGGGGTGTTGGATGAAAAAAAAAAAAAACAAAATTTTACAATATTCTACTAAGAGGATCAACAACATTTGATGTGGTTCCTTGTTTCATTGTTTCTTTCGTGAATTTCGTTTCGCTGCTTTGTGTGTTTTTTCTCGTGTTTTTTCATTTTTTCATTATTGTTTTTTTCCGTTTACAAAAATTCTTTGATTTTATTTAACCTCTTCAACTGTTCTTCTTCTATCTTCTGGTTCTCGTGCTTTTATATCGTAAATATTTCCGTATTATTTTTTGTTTTTGTTTTTTTGTAAAAATAGACTTTTGTATCTTTTCTTCTTTGTATAACAATTTTTTGTTGCTTTCAAAAATTTACTTTGTTTTTTATGTTTTCGTGGAGAGATTTCGATTTTTTTGTTTTCTTTGTTTCTTACTACCTTTTTTCTTTTTACTCGTATGTACTTAGTTTGGGAGAAGTAGGTGTATGTGAGTGTTGTTGTAGTTGTTAATGGTTCTTTTTTCAGTGTTGGTTTTTCTTTTTCATGAATTTTTACGATTCAACATCAAATCTTTTTAGCTTAACAATTAGTTCTTTTCTCTATTTATCTCGGTTTCATTTGGATTCATTTAACTTTAAAATTAATGTTGCGGTTACTGTTGTTGTTGCGTTGCTGTTGTTAATAGTTTCCTCGATGATCGCTCCGGATTTGTGCATGGAAATGAACATGGACATGGGCATGGGCATGGGCGTGGATGTGGTTATCGCTATTGGCTTCACTTGCGTCTTCATCTTCTGCGGCGATTCCGTCGTGGGCTCGGGGAGGGGTGAACGCAGGGGAAGCATTGATTACGAGGCAGCATTCGCCAGCAGCTCGCTGAACGCATTCTCCAGACAGTTCTTGAGTTCGGCGAATGTAACGATCAGTACCGATTGCTCGTCGCGCGACATCAGTTGCACCTGCAACGAACAATACTTGATGATCCATTCGATAAACACAATAAAATTTAATACTTACGCGCTCCAGCGAACCAGCGTCCAACTTGTTCAAGCACTGGACAATGTGCGCGTGATCCAACCATGGTCGACCATCCTCGGTCACGGAATGGAACAAATAATCACGGAATAGTTTCAACATATACCTATCACCAGTCTCGGACCACGTGCAGTCCAAGTTGAAGCTGCAGAGAAGGAGACAAAACAAATTAAGTAAACAAATCATTGTCAAGTATGAAGGAACGTACTCTGGTCTCTCGTTAATGCAGTTCAATTTCACCAGAATCCTGTAGAGACGTCCGTTCTCCATCTCCTTGGCCAGTTCGTCCTCCTGCATGTCGCACTGGTTCTGCAGCGCGTCCAACTGTGTGTAGAAACGAGCACCGATCATCGGCATCAAGTCAGTCACGGAGCGCCGTTGTGTCGTCGTAAATAGATATCTATGAGAGAGAGGGAATCATGATGGTGATGATGGGGAGCAAAACGATAGCAACATACACAATAAAGTTTCTCAGATCGGACGAATAGTGTCTGGAAACGAGATCGATGCTCGATTGTACGTTGTCGCGTTGCACTGACTGCAGGCACCGGCAGGCCAAGGCCAGCACTAGGCGCCCCAGGGCCGTGAGATCCTCCTGAGAGGACACAGCGAAACAGATAAGTTCATGATCGATGAGGATTTACTGGCATCCTCCTTACCTGCTGATGCATGCTGACCACGGCAAGAGGATTGGTCGCGTTCGGGTCGAACTGGGTGATGTCGCTGGTGCCGCAAAAGCTGAAGCGCACGCGTTTGCCGGTCGCGATGATCTTCGTGGGATCCAGAACCCTGGGGAGGAGTGTTGTTAGAGTGAACCGGAGCGTGTGTGGGAGAAAGAGGGACAGAGAGAGGAGGAGTTGCTCACTTGCAAGCCAGACCCGCCTGATGAATTGCACGTAAGCCAGCGGTCAATTGCATAATGATGGCCCAGATGGTGGCCTCCGGCAGCAGCGGTCCGTTATTCGTTCGCTGCAAGTTGCTCTTGTGACTGCGCGGAGGAATCACCGGAAAGTCGGAAAGAGACAAAGGTTAATTAAAACATTGCTGGGGGGGAAGGGGAGCGTGAGTTGGGTGCTCACCTGAAGGGACGGGCATCGCCTTGGAATGGATCGGTGTAGCCGTTGGTCTCTGTGGTCGGTGTAAAGTATTTCGTGAGTAGAGTCTGTGAGCCCGGATGATAGTCATACACTAATACTAATGCTGTGATCGTGTGTCCGTCCAGGCGAGCGCGGGACGTGGCGAGGCAAGGCGAGGCGAGGCGAGGGTTGGGAGGTATGGAAAGAGGATATTTTTGTTTTGTGACTACAATTTGAAAGGGTTTTTCTTATGTCTGTGGGTTTCTTACAATTATCACCAAATGCTTTTGTTGTGAAGACTTCACGCAATTGTACCACGTTCGAATGTGCGAGTTTCTTCCACATCTCCACGACGGCCATGCATTTCGTCGACTGCGGACGGAAACCTAAACAAAGCAGAGACCCAGAGAATCAATGGAGGGTGGATGAGGGAATGACGGAAAGATCGGGCGATCGTTTCTCACCATGAAGCCTGCGCAGACAGTACTTGATGCCGGTGGTGCTGTGGGTGGCCTTGTAGGTGGACGTGGGCAGCGCCAGCTTCGCGTGCAGCGGCTGCACCGGCTCCAGCGGGTACAGCGTATGATAGTTGTCCACCTCGAGGGGCAGACCGTGCTGGGCGGCCTCGGCGGAGTCGAGCATCAGATTCGAGATCTCGTTGCGGGCAAGTATTTCCGAGCGCATCTCCTCGGGCATGAAGAACGCCGACTCCAGCTGCGTCTTCGGCTGCATGGAGATCACGTTCGATGCGGGTCCCGGATAGACGTGGCCCGTGTACAGAAGGGACGACGGCACCGGGGTGATCGGCGTCACCACCGACGACTGCTGGTGGGCGAGGGCGACGGGATCGACGACGGAGTTGACGGAACTGCTGCTCGGATTGGAAGTGTGATTGGCAGTTGGATAGAAGTAGATCGTGCCGCCGACATTCTCCTACAAAGAAACATCGAAAATTCATTCGAATTCATGTCAATGAACTTGGGACCAGTTCGAACCCACCTGGTGGACCGGCAGGGTGCTGGGGATGGGCGACGCGTGCGGGGTGATGCGCGGCGGCGACTTCTCGCCGATGCTCGAGGGCGACTCGTTGCGCAAGAGGTTGTTGCGCGCCTTCAGGGGCGTGGTCGTCATGCCGCCGTACGTCTGGGTCGCGGTCGGCGCGATCGAGACGTTCGAGACGTGCCCGATGCCGCCGCCATTGACCGCCGTGTGCTGTTGCTGCTGCTGCTGCTGTTGCTGCTGCTGGAGCTGCTTCTGTTGGGCGACGGCGGCCGCGTTGGCCTTCTGCAGGCCCAGCAGCGAGGAGGGCGCGCCGTTGGCCTTCGTCGGCCCCACGGAGGTCGTCAAGGGGTTGCCAGTGTTGGTGCCATTGACGAGGTTGCCGCCGTTGCTCAGCATCGGCTGCTGGTGATATGGTGAGTAGAAGTTCGGCGACGAGTTGATGCGCGTTGGAATGAATTCGGGCGACTGTGGCGTTACCTGAGATGGGAGTCGGCGGACGATGGACGAGTGGAGCGTGGGATGGGCGGATTGGTAGGTTTGTTGGTTTGGTTGGAAGGTGGGGTGGAAGGTTGGTGGTTTGGAGGATGTCGGGGAGGGATAAAAGAACAGATAGAAACAGATTAGTAAAATGCAATGGCAGTGGAAAGGTCGGACGACAATGGGAGTAGAATAGAACGACAACTGTAAAAACAACAATAACAATAGCAAAGGTGATGTGATCACAACAACAATAACCAATCGATTTTTGGAAATTTGGTTTTAGTAAAACTAAGGACAAGGACCTCGGTTAGTTGGAAGAGAGGGAGGAAAAGTTGGAACAGAAAGATCGAGAGAGAAAGAGTGAGAGGGGGAGAGAGCGAGCGCTGTTGCTCACTCACAAAGACAACGAGACAGACATTCAAGAGCGACAAGAACTAGAACTAAGCGGGTGGGTTCCTAAGACCGAACTAAGGCAGGTCAAAACTAACAGAACAAAGGACAACAAAAGAGGTCAAACGAAAAACAACAACACTAAGACTAAAGTCGATCTCACTAGGTCCGACTTTGTTCCACGTACAACAATCTCAACACACTCTCTCACTCTTTCACTCTTTCACTCGGTTCCAACTTTTCACTCACTCCCGATCTCTCAACCTCTGGCTTAAACTAAATAATGAGGAGTTAAATAGAATTTAAAAAGAGTACGTCGTTTGTTTATGTGTGTAAGAGGGTATGTATGTGTGCATGTGGGGGTCTGTAAGGGTGTGTTTGTGTATGTTTTCAACGTTTTGATTTTTTTTTTGTTTTAGTTTGGTTTGCTTTTGTTTGTTCATTACCTGAGCCTTTTTAATGGATAGAGGCGAGTCCAAGTTAAGTAGTGAGAACCCAGAGTTAAGACCGTAGGTCGGTGTGGCAACATTTTGTCGATTCTAACGATTAGAATAGTAGACAACAACAACAATTAGATGAGCTTTCTTTCTATCATTAGTCTAATATTTAAGTATTTTATGCATGTGTGCTTAAACAATATATATGTATCTATTTACGATCGTTATATACTACCTAAAAATACTCCTTGATGATCGATGTACGATATGCGATTTAGATGTTAATGTTACTAACGATATATATGTATGTAAATAATTATGTTAGGCAAGGGGAAGAAGAATAAAGGAGAATAAATAAAAAATTCATAGAATGCAACTCCTGACTCGAGTCAGGCGTGGGTCCAAAAGCGACTCGGCGAGGGCCACGAGAGGTGGGCCGAGTATGTGTGGGTGGGGCAAAATGTGTGTATGTGGGTGTGTGTGGTCGTTTGGCGGTGGCGACGATGGACACATTTAGTGGAGTAGGGCAAAAAAGTAAGTCTAATCAAAGACCAATCGGGATTTCCATTAAAAGAATCCATGAAGAAATGGGAAAATAGTAAAAATTAAATAAAAATTACTTTCAAAGAAATACAAAAGAATGATAAAACATAATTATTCGATATAATGAAAAAAATATAATCAAAGTTACTTAGAAGATATAAAAAATAATTCATATAAAATAATTCATAAAATCAAGAGGAAATAAAAAGAGAAACAAAAAATAATTCATACAAAGAAGAGAAAAACAATTAAAGAAAAATTAAATGCTTACGAACAAAATTAGAAAACAATAAGAAAAAATATGAAAATGAGAAAAAATATGAAAATCAAAAAATATATAAATACAAAGACATTTCAAAATAAAGACAAGATTAAAAATAATAATAAATACAAAAATAAGAACTCGACTGAACCTCTCGACGCCGACGAAAAATACTTTGATTGAGTTTGAAATTTCGGCAATAAGAACAATACAATAAAGAAATTCGCGTCGCAATTGGCGGGGTCCAGGGCGAGGCAGTGAGGCTGGAGCGAGAGGGAGACGGAGATGGAGCCAAAAGTTGAACACGCGCGTGTTCGGGAACGAGGACGAATCGATGGCGATGTCGATGTCGATGCCAGACGGCGGATCGACCGAGAGGGGTCAACAATCAGATCGAATATCGGATTCAGTCGGTGATTGAAGGAGCGATAAAAATAATTAAAAATATGGTCTTTAAATATATGACCAAGGCAAAAAATTAATTTAAAAAACACATGTCGTTGCATTGATTTCTTTTACCTTTTAATAAATAAACCAATGAGAGAAAAGTAAAGAGACGATGGTGAGAAAACAAAGCGATTTAAGAACCCTGAATTCTGAATAAATAAATTGAAAAAAATACACAGGAGTCAGTGGAGAACAAAAGACAGAGCCGGAGACAGAGAAATCGACAGATGTCGAAGTCAACCGGAGTCGAGCCACGGAGAATGAAATTGACACGAGCTCGAATGAAGTTCGGAAAAACCGAAACTGGGTCGTCGCTGACAATGGCGAACGGCAGGGCGAGGAGGGCGAGGCGATTGGTGGCCTACAAAAGGCGAAGAGGCGGGAGGCGGGACAGAGCGAAAGGAAAGGCAAAAGGGGGACAAAAAGTCCCCAATTTAGTATGTAGAAAGTGTCTAGATCGAATAATTAGCAAGTCTGATATTACAATCGATCGGCTCGACTGGCGTTTTGTATTTAGGCCAGAACTGGAGACTTAATATTGCTTCAGAAATGCGTCCGAAATTTTTGTAATTTCTTATTTTTATCATTTGCTTTTACTTTATTTCAATTTCAATTTATTTCAATAAAAAATTTATAAATTTACTTCAAAATATTTTATTTCACTCTATTTAAATTATTGCTTTTGCTTCATTTGAAATTAATAATTCAATTAATTTAATAATAAAAATATTCTCAAAATTATGATGTTGATATAAACAGACGATTGTACTTTTTTAAATTATTATTAAATTTATAATTATAGAAATTGAATTTTCATAAATATTATATTATATTATTTTTAATATTTTGATTTTGTTTTGCCTCATGGAGGACGATTAAATATAAGAATATTCAGAAAATGAAATAAAAAAATAGTTTTATTGAGAACAGTGGATTATTTTTGGAGAAACAAAAATGTTAAGCGGGTTCGTCGTTGTGGAGAATCAGCTGATGATGTGCACAGATGGACGCTCGAACACATCGACAATCACTCCAACAGCTCGCATTAAAGAGAGCAAGAAGAAGAGAACGAAAGCGATCAACAAATGCAAAAGAGAACGAAACAAATCAACAATTCAAAAGAGAACGAAAGAAATCAGCAACCAAATGAGATCAAAGCAAAGTCAACAGATCGCGACTGCATTTGATTGATTTGTTTCACGAAATACAGGAGTAAATGAAGAGAGGGAGAAGAATGGGGGGAAAAGACCAAAAATAAACAAACTCAATTACAACGTTCGCGTCCGCTTCGGATTGGAGAAGCGGAGGGTCGGAGCCGGTGTCAGAGACTTCATCAATCAATCAATCATTCAGTCCGTTCGGTCGGTCCAGCAGAGCATTTTTTGATTGTAGGAGAACTTCCTAAAATGAATGATAAACCGATCGAAACTCGGGACGAATGGATAATTAATCTGAAATCAATACAGGAGGCGGGGTCGCAGGGTGAAAGGGCAAAAGGCAGTGGGCGTGCTAGAAAAGGTCGCCTAAGGTGTTGGAACCTGGACTACAATTCTCATCAACTCGGCACGAGGATTAGCTTCAATGGAAAAAAAACAGAAAAGGACAATAAAAAACTATAATTGAATCCTACTACAGAAGATAATTATTCAAAGGAAAAATATTAGAAAGCCATACTGAATAATCTTGCTATAAATCAGACAAAAACAAATTGTAATTTAATTGAAAAAATTATACAAAACAAAATTCTAGGGAAATTCATAAAAATATAATTCAAGAAGAAACATCTAAATATTCTAATATCTATTCCTAAATCTATTTTGATGTCTTCTACATTAGAATATTGAAGATAGAAAATATAAAAATAAAAAAATGTAGGCCTAAACATTCTTAATATTGAATTGCTGAACAACGATAGTAATGCAAATATAATAAAACGCAGTCTATCAAAAGTAGAGTGATTAGGAAATAATTATGGATAGTTTAAGTAATGTCTGTCCACGACGCTGGTCCGCCACACGATGATCTGCAAATGTGTCTTAACTGAGTGTGGACGTTAATAACAGGGGTATTTGGATTTTAATTACAGGTGTTTTTGTGTTTGTAACTGCACTATTATGTGTATGTGAATATGGAGCATGTTGAACAATTAATAGAGAGTGATTATCGAGTTGCGGAATGGAGCTGATAAAAAAGCACACGTGTATAATAATATATACAATAACAAAATCATTCCACGAACATGAATGTTACACTGACTTGAGCAAAAAGCATGACAACATTGTGGAGGATGAGGGGATCATGTTGCAATGGAATGGATAAAAAGTAAATAATAACATTAGCGATTTAATGACAATGCAGTCGATCGACTAATCGATTTATCAATTCATCGATCTAACCATCGATCTATTAATCGAACTAACGATTGATTGGTCAATTCATCGACAAACTGTCTCTGATCTGAGCGGGTCAAGAGCGAGCTCTCAACAGGTGACAGAAGTGGAGAAGGAATTAATGCGAATCTTCTCAAGAATCTGCCCTGCTTTAACTTCTGGCACTCTTGGTGAGTGATTGTGATTGTGATTTTGATTTTGATTGATTGCGGTTAGTGGAGGGGGAAGAGGAAGAGGAAGTGACCTTACCATATACGTTGCGAGTTTACTTTCTGAAGGAATTCCATTCGAAGGGGAGTAAAAAATAGGATCCATAGCAGCCGTATCTGGAAGAGGAAAAAACACAAAAACAAAAACAAAATTAACAAGGAGTTCTATAGGGAGGAAAACTGAAATGGAGGTAAAATGTTTATGAAAATTCCCACATACATTTCCATATTCTCGAAATCGTATCAGAAGCCCTGAAGCATCTTGAAAATTAATTCTCAATATTGTTTCGATTTCGATTACATGAATTGTTTCTTTTTTTCGCCCGACGATAAATAAATAAATCGTCATTTATGTTGGAAATCCCATTTAACTGCGTATTAATCAGAACTACTGGCATAACAACAACAACAACACCAGCAACAAAACCACGACGACAAGAATGACAATAACAAGAACAAATGGCGGAAAAAAATCGAAATTTGGCGCCAGACGAACCGGAAGTTTCAGAGCGAGAGAGAGAGAGAGAGAGAGAGAGAGAGAGGGAGAGAGTGGAGGGAGAGAGCGAGACGGCAAAAGGTTTGCCCCGGAGAAGAAGGGGAAGAGGGAAGCGATGTGATTTCGATAACAGAGCAGAGGAAGAGGGAAGAGAAAACCAGAAGTAAAAGCAATAAAATTACGGCGACGGGAGAGACGGAAAGGAAAGGGGAAAAAAGAAAAACAAATAAACAATTTTCGATAGCGAAAATGAAGAAGAGGAAGCCGCGAAGTCCAAAAGACAGAGGGCCAGAGCTGGAGAGAGAGGGAGACGACGTGTACGTGTTTCGCTTTTCATCATTTTATCGCCTCCATTTTTTGTCCGCCAATTGTTTATTTATTGTTCTTCGATTATATTTAATAATTGCGCAGAAGCGAATTTCGACTGCGATAATTTTTTTCCCTTTATGATTTTCACTTATTATTTCCCGACAGCGAAATCGCTGAATAACAACAACAACAAAGGTCCTCTTGATGAAGGTGGCATCGCATTTAATGCACTAGTGTTTGGAATAATTCGCGGAGCAGGAAGGCAAAGGAAATGAAATCCATTACAGTCGCCTGGAAATGCGAATTTAATTGAAATTGATTTGATTTTAATTTCGCCCACCAGAGGAAACGAGGACCGGGCAGAGAGAGAGAGAGCGACAAGAGAGAGAGAGAGAGCGTGGGATAGAGTTGCAAACACAGCTTTCAATTAATTAAGGTGGGATGCGTGTAATTAAATGCCTCAAAGTTCAGAAATTGTTCCACTAATTGTGATTCAGTCTCAAATAATTGTGGCGAGAAGATAAATCAGTGAAGGCTAATATGAAATTGCCAACTAATTGAATGTTATTTCATTTGGGTTTGAGTTCATTAAATTACAAATCTAATTAATATAATTATTGGTTTTGTTTTGATCAAATTACCAACATGGGAATTACAAAATTCTGAATTCTGAAGAATTATTCCAATTCGATACCATTGATTTAATCGAGAACAATTATTCAAATTTACTTGCTGTTACTAAATTAATTCCCGAATTTCATTGCAAAGAAAAATTTATAATCAACTTATTTTCCGTGGAAGCAAATTAATTGAGGATAATTCAAATAATACAAAGATACTGGAAAGTGAAGAAATTCACTTAAAAAACAAACAAAAAAATATCGTCTAATTACGCATTACTTCAGGCATGGCGACAAATAATTAGCAAGAAACACGGCGACTGCTTGAAAAACGAAACAAAACTAAAGTCAACTGGGAAATAATGCAAACGAAGGCAACTGATTGGCGACCGTTGCCGTACCAATATATAAAAATATATATAGATGTACATGGGGAATGTGAGTAAACAACTGTTTCGAACAAATCGAAATAAATGGAACAGAGACTGAATGGAATAATTCTCGCTTGGTTTCGTCGAAAGCAGGGAGGCGGCGATAAATGCGATTAAAACCGAATTCTCGGATGCACTTGGCTTGAGAGGCCGAATGATTTACGAGATCAGATCAAACCAGTGACGACGACAGTGACAGTGGGGAGAAACGACGACGAGGAATTTTCTTTCAATGATCTCTCGATCTCTCGAAATTCGGCACGCCAAAGAGCCAAATAACCGAGCTCGCGCAACGATTAAGTTTGGGCAAAGCAGCTGAATTGCGTGAGAGAGAGGGAGAGATAGCGAGAGTGATTAGATTAGGTGAGAGAGTGAATGTGGCATCAGGGGAGGGAGAAGCGAGAGAGAGGCCCGACAGACCGACGGGTGGGTGAAGAAGCGGCAACAGCAGAGGCGAAACACTCGAAACGACGACGACGCCAGACCACAGAATGTTTTGGCAATAAAAACAAGAGCGGACCGAGCCGGGGAGGGGCCGAGGCGGAGGCAGCAGACGACAATGTCTTCTCGCCGACACGTTGGCCTTGAAAATCGCGCCCCCCGCCCTCTTTGGGGGCCGGCTTCGGTCGAGCGTGGAATGATTTTTATTCGGCTCAATTTGCTTGAGTAAATCGAGCAACGATTGAGGACTCATCGGCTGATCGTTAGGGAAAAAATGTGTTGTTTTCGGGCCTTTAGAGGAGCCTAATTGAAAATCGATACCCATTTTCACCGATCTACGACGAATAACTACTGAAGGGGCACGGGTAAAAATAGCCAGCAGGTAACGAGGAGACAGCCGTGTGGGCGGCAGGCAGGCAGGAGACCTTGGCGTTATCGCAGGCGACCGATAACGATAGAGAGAGCAGAGGGAATCGAGTAGAGGTAATCGAAAAAAAAAATTGCTAAAAAAATTATCTCTCAAGGTTGTGTTTTTATTTTGGTTGGTGTCTTAGTCTGTTGGAAATTATTCAAAGGTATGAAATTAGCCAAAGGCCCGAAATTAAATATCGACGATATGTTATCGTTATCGATATCGATAGTATGTGCGTGAAAACCTTTTGGAACATCGATAAATATTTGCCGGAAGTTCCCGGAAATTAGAGATCGCCATCTCTCAGACCAAGGTCGCGGCCAATGGGGATGGGGATGTTGGGAAAGGTCACGGCCATGGTGTTGGCCATGGATCGGTAATCACTTACAATTAATGCATTACCGGCAATGTCATTCCCAATGTTATTGTTGTTGTTGCTGTGGATGATGATAGTGCTGATTATATTTAATGTTTATTTTTGCCTTTTCATAAATCCATCACCTATCGGTAGCAGCATTTGAGAATTGGTGAAAACGTCGATTTGGTAACAAGGTATTTTTATGATTTATGATTCACGGCTGTTTGAAAAAAAAAAAAACACCACAATAAATACAATTTTCTATCGATTGGGATATCTTTACTAAGGGGATTAATTTTTGACTCCCGGAATAAATTTGAATTTATTTGAAGCACATTTTACACAAAGAAGAATTTTAAATTCGGAAAACTCTTCAGTCAATCCTGTGGATTCAAGGAAAAAAATTATAAATATCGATTGCACAAACAGGACTTTTCGATAAAACTCGATGCATTCAATGGCGTTTAAAAACAGCAGATTTTTTATAATGAGATCCATGAGATTAGCTTAGTTCCGGTATTTTCTCACATTTATCTTCCCGCGATTTGTTTACGTTTTACGTCGGTTTTCACAACTACTCTTGCAAATAACTGGCCAATTAACACTAACAAAACCTTGTACACCGCAAACAACAACAACGATGGCGTTTTTCTATTGCGATCGTTTAAAATAAACCAAACAAGCAAGCAATAACAATCAATGCCAACTGCAGCAACAGCAGCAACAACAAGAAGATGAAGCGAACAAATATTGTTAATGAAAATCTGATGATGGCGACAATTAAATGGCAGCAGCCGACAACAACAACAACGACGACAAATGTCCGTCCGTCGGCACGTAGGCCGTTGTGTGGTTTTGCAAACGAATTCATTTTCTCCGCATTTGCCTGGCAGAGAGCGCGGCGCTGGTCGAGTGGCGGGCGGGAAGTCAAGGTGAAGGGAGGAAGAGGAGGCGAGCGCGGGGGAGGAGGCGACAGATCATGATCACGTCCATGGAACGTCTCTGTCGGCGCGTGCTTCTTCGCGTTACATCACATTACATTGCGTTACGTCGGGTTGTGATGTGGCAAACGGCCTGCTGTTGGCATAAATTACACAAAAGCCACCACACAACAACAACAATAACGAAACCACTGACAACAAACAGAATATCAACGACGACGAGGACAAAAACAGCAACAACAACAACCACGAAGGCGATCACAAAATGAATATCGATAAATATTTGCGATAGGATGAAATGAGCCGCAAATTCCGATAGTGCGACAACGTGATGGAGGGAGGGAGAGAAAGCGAGAGAGAGAGAGAGGGAGAGAGAGAGAGAGAGAGAGAGAGAGAGAGAGAGGGAGAGAGCGCAGTAGAATGAGAAAGCGAAAAGCAGGCAAAGACAACACAAGGCGACGTGCGTGAAATAAATTTGTTTGTTGTTGTTGTTCTTATATTGGATTTATGCGTAATTTTTGACTTTGCTTTGTTTTTATTCTTGTCCTTTTGTTTTTGTTACCATTATTTTCGTTTTTATTTTTATTGTTTTTATTCTTTGTTCAATTCATTTCTTCTTTCGTATTTAGTAATTTAACAATTTTTCCTTTTCTATTTTTTGTTCTTCCTTTATTTCTAATAATATTTTTAATTTCTACAATTTTTACTCTTTTTTATTTGTTTCCATGTTTTGTATTTATTTGCACTTTTTTATTTTCTCTTTCTTTCTATTTGCTTTTCATAATTGGTTTCTTGTGTTTCTTATTTGTTTATTTTTCTTCCACAGTTTGTTTGGGTTTCGTTCCCTTACTTTTTCATTTCTACCGTGCCCCATGCGTAGCGACGATTTTCCGTTATCGAGAGCACTCCTCCTCTTCTTCTTCTTCTCGATTTTCCTTCCCGGTTTCTGTCGATAGACGGCGATGGTGGCGACGACGACGGCACTCGCGGTTGCTGCTGCTTGTTCGAGCTGACTGACGAGCGCAACCGACGGCGGCGAGCTGAGAGCCGAAGCGCGACAAGCGAGGGAACGAGCTCCCCGTTGCTCTCTCCGCCGAGTTGGAGTGGGAGAGAGAGAGAGAGAGAGTTTGGATTTGCTCTAATGCCACGATGATCACATGCGATCGATCCGGCTTCCTAGCGCTCGGTCGATGACGGTTTTCCCTCATCGATCAACATCGATCGAACATATGTTGCTTGCAATGTTTTCCCGCGGCTCCCTCAACCTTTCTCCCTCCCTCTCTCTCTCTCTCTCTTTCTCTACCCCTCTCCTGTCATCGCCTTCGCTTTGGCGCCTCAGCATAAAATGCAGCAGTCGTCGTCGTCGTCGTCGTCGCGCAGCTTTGTTTATTTATTTATTCCTCGGTCGTTGTTTACCACGTCTTCTCGCTCGCTCTCCTCGCTCCATCCCGCTCTGTCTCTTTGTCCTCGCCTTCCCGCCTCTTCTCTCCTATTCTGCGGCAGTGGGCTTCGTTGTTATCGAATGCACCACGCGATGCAATTAAATGCCCACTCGCCATCGCGGTCGAGGAGCGAGAGGAGGCGCACGGGGCCGGGCGGCCGAGGGACCCAGGGAGCGACCGACACACGTCGACGTCGACGTCGTTGACCCCCAGTGCGCCGGGAGCCTCGCACACGATTAGCGGTTGGTTGTGTGCTGGTGACTTCAAGTGCTGACGTCAAAATGCAAAACAATTCAAAACAAAAATGCAAAAACAACCCAAACATAATCCGCGACAACAGCAGAAAACACAGAAATTTAATAATAAACAAAAGCTATTTGAAAGCAGGTTAATGGAAATGAAAAAAAACAAAAAACATGTACAAAAGTATTATAATTAAAATGGCTGAAAATAGGATT
Source organism: Coelopa pilipes (assembly GCA_947389925.1). NCBI lineage: Eukaryota > Metazoa > Arthropoda > Insecta > Diptera > Coelopidae > Coelopa > Coelopa pilipes. The sequence continues at coordinate 38,342,445 of OX376699.1, read as the reverse complement.
TAAAAACAACTTAATCATTTGAAAAAATTAAGAAAAAACCATAACAAAAAACATTCAAAAAACTTTTTTTGAAATATTGAAAAAATAAAAATTTGGCACCGGAAAATTAAAAAAAAAAATATTCAACCAAACAAAGGGACACGGAACAATTTTAAAAATATATCGGAAGAAAAAATACTAAAATAGTGATAAGAAAATTCCAACAACAACAAAAACATAAATACAAGGAACAGACCAAGGAACAAAAAATAATAATAAAGGGAAATGCTACTAAGAGGAGAGGAAACGCCGACAGATAAAGAGAGAGGGAGAGAGAGAGAACGGGCGCTGATGAAGGTTGTGAACAGATTTCAGAGCGCGCGATTTTCCATTGAACTTTGTCTGTTCCCAATGGGAATTCTGCAGATTCTAGAGCAAGGGAGAAAGGTTGAAAGGGGGGTACGGTGAGTGAAAGCGCGAAGGGAGGGGCGGAGAAGACGAGAAACGAGAGGGCAAAGGTGGGAACATGTACGTAAGTATATCGGGATAATGGTGTGGAATTCCACGATCCGGTTTCTGTGCAATGAGGTGAGAGGGATCGCTTTGAAACACATTTGCTTTGGAAAACAAACAATCACAGGCAGAGACAGAGGCAGAGGCAGGTAATTAAAATTGTAGAGAGGTTGTAGAGGAAACCCGGGAAACCAGGAACGTCATGAATATAAATATAAAAAGTATAAGTTGAAAAGTGTAGAAAATACGAAACTGAGGTGAAATCATCGAGGGTCTGTCGATTAATCAATTGCGTGTAAACAACCAGGAATAACGACAGTGACAAGGAACAATAATAAAACAAAACCCGAGAACCACAACAGTGAAAAAGAAGGAAACGAATAATTTCGATCGGAGCGCGAACACGAAGCGAACAAATCGAGGTTCAGCAGCAACAGCTGTAGGCAATCGACAGCAACATTTCACTTCGACAGGAGACAGCGACAGGGAGAACGGGAAAGAAGATCGACCGATTACAAAAACGGAACCCCAGCGTAGATATGGATTTGGGGACCAGGGACAGAACCGGTTTCTTCACCCGAATAGACAAAGGTCTATCGATGGAATCATTCGTTGAATTCGTTCGTTCTGTTTTTCTCCCTTTCTTCGGGTTGTCCGTCTCTCGATCTGTCTGTGTTTGTCCATCTATGGGTTGGTGTCAATTTGACAAATGTCGCTGAACCGTGACAAGCCTCAACAGCAAGACAAACGGCAATCTGATGAACAAGAACAATAGCAGCAATGGTAACAAGAACAATAAGAATATGAGTACAAACAACAGCAACGGTAACAGTAACAATGACAAGACAACGAGTGACAGACAACAGAACTATTGGAAAGCCCAAAGTAAAAGCAACAACAATGATCATGTTTAGCAAACTAACTGCAAAAGCGGTATTTTTTCGTCTGTATCGGCTTCTTTGATAACTTCTACAAGGAGTGAAGATAGTTTTCATATGGTTATAATCGATGAAAAGAACGTTGTAGAAGCAATTTTAAAATTATAAAAAACTATATTAAAATTATATACAAAAAAATGAAATATGAAGACATCGAATATAAAACCATAGAACACAGAAAAATAAATAAAAAATATAAATACAAAAAAATAAAAATACTAATATAAATACAAAACATGTTGAAAACATTATTTTATAATTTCGAAAAATATACAATAGAATAGAATATAATAGAATAAATAACCAAAATATCACCAACACCAATCACTCCATCCCACCTTGGAGCATGCGGAGGATTCTGAGGCCAACCTATTGATTTGTCACGAACCGCGCAACAACACTAACAACAACAAGAACACCACCGCCAACAATAGCAACAACAAGAGCAAAATCTGTGGCTGCAAATGCAACAAATCTTAATGGTTATTGCGGGCGAATCGCATTCGGTCAGCACCGAAGAACCGCATTTGGCCACCGTGGGCTCGACTCAGTGCAGCTCAGCCGACAGTGGGCTCGAAGTGTGAAATGTGTAATTGTCATTGGTTGCTGTTGTTGTATTCTGCTTGTTGTACAATAAATCGTGCTTTCTGTGTTTGTTGTGCAAATAAATTCTGCTATATTGTAAATGATGTTAATGCGATTTTACATAGATGTTGTCTGGCGAACCTTGAGGTGTTTGTTGTACTAAGATGTGGCAATTGTTGTTGGGGTTGTGTTGTGATTGTTGTTGTTGGTTTTTAGTAGCTGCTGTGGTTGTTGTCGCTCAGTTCGAAGTCACTAAAGTAGTTATTTTTATACTGGTTGTTCTTGTACTAGTCAATGTTGTTCTATTAGCAGTTGTTGTTGCTGTTGTCGCTGACTAATCGCAGTAGTTCTATGGGTTATTGTTGTAGTTGTAGTTGTCGCTGGTGTTGTTGTTGTAATTGCTATTGTTGTTGTGATAGGCACTGCTATTGTACTTAAGTGTATTTATCTTTTCTATACTGCCTACTCTGTTTGCACACACATAGCAATCGTAGAAGTTGTAAAAATCCCACAGTTTGTTCTCCATTGCTTTGATTTTTATTACCACTTCCCCGTTCCCGAGGGCCAGGGGCCAGGGGGAGGTGGTGGTGGTGGTGGAGGACGTGGAGGACACAACCATGGGTTGCATCGCAGGTGGACGGATATCGACCGTCACCAGGAGGCCACTAACATCGTGTTAAGTGTCGTTAAGTGGAGTCATTTCCAGGCAAACATCGAGTGAGGTGAAGTGAAATTGAAAATGACACCTCCAAGGCTAGGCCATGTCTTTCAATGATCGCTCTTGTTGTTGTAATTGTTGTTGCCGAACACGGCCAGTTCGTCTGTGGTTCTGTCTCGGAAACATTCTCGAATTAGACTAGAGATTATCGCACGGAATTAAGTGCATGTTTCCGTAATTAAGCTTGATTGCAGCAAGTACGGATTTGATTAAGTCGCTAGAAAAACGAGTTAGGACAGAGTTTTTTCCAACTATAAAATTCTCTAATTCTGCTAATTCAATGTTATTTTTCTCTTAACTAGATTCGCTACAACGGAGATCTTTTCATTATTTTCTATTTCTTGTTGCAGAGAGTTAAAGGCATCATCGTGAGAAGGAGGCATGATCTGCCTCTCTCCTCTCCCTCTCCCTCCCACTACGAAAAGTCGTTGTTAACAGCAAATTAATTTTTTCTTCGACTTTGATTTCAAAGTCAACGTAACACGGACGGATTACTAATTAAAACGATATAAAAATTAAAGCGAAATTAAACAAAGTAATATGCATATAAAAACCTCAATAAAAAATGGATGAGAAAAAGCATTCATCACGGCGATAACCACGGCGAAGAAAACTGCAAACGTGACTGAAACTAGTTTCTGGCCACACGAGCTTTCGACAAAGCCACAATTTGACCCAATTTAATGCACAGCACTCGATGACAGACAGGGCAGGGCAGGGCAGGGGGACGAGGGACGGACGGACGAACGAATAAACAGAGCCCGACGATGAGCTCCAAATGGAGATCGAAGAAACGGGCGGATGGAGCTCCGGAGCTGGTGGATATTTAAATCAGTGGCAAATCGAGGGAAAGACACATGTGACTCGAGCGACGGACCGATAGAGAGAGAGAGAGAGAGAGAGAGAGAGAGGGGGGGGGGGGAGATATAAACTGAGAGGAAGAGAGCTAAAAAACTGAGAGCGAAACTACTGGAAGCCCAGCTACCGACTACTTACTACCGGTTTCTATTACAAACAAGTTTGTTGTTGATTTTTGTTTTTGCTTTTCTTGTTCTTCTTTAATTTTTTTTTATTTTTCTCTTGTAAAACCTCAGGCACAGCTGGGTGCGAGCGACGACGACGCGTGCCTGACGCCGCCCACGCCACGCAAGGGAGCTGAAATGACGACGGATGGAGGGTGAAGAGCATCAGAAAGGGAAGGAAAAAGTGAGAGAGAGAGAGAAAGAGAGGACGAGGAGATGGTGCTCGAGGAAATGCGTGGGTCGCGGTTGACGGGCGTCGACTGCAGAAATCCTTTGCAGCAGCCGCCAGCGAGAAATTCATGTCGATTCCACGAGGTAGAAAAGTTGCAATGAAATTTCTACATATTGTTGTTCTTGTGTTGTTGTTGTGTTGTTGTTGTCGTCGTAGAATTATGAAAATTAGTAACTTTCCAAATAATAATAACTACAGCAACAGCAACAGCAACAACAACAATGACAACAAATGAGAAGAAACTCCATGCTCGAGCATGTAAAACGAGCGGATGAGAAATTTTTATAATTTCATCGTTTTCAAAACGAAAAAGGCAAAGTGAGTCGTTGTTGTTGTTGGAAAGTTGTGTTGTTGTTGTTGTTGGAAAGATGTGCTGGGTTGTTGTTGTAAATTAATGTGTTGTTGTAAATAAATGGGCTGCTGTTGTCGAACTTTTACTTACGCACAAAGGTTGCGTCGTATGCGAAACGCATCGCAGACGAGCGTCGACGGGCCAGCGTGTAGGAGTGTGTGTGAGCCGGCCGGGTGTGTGAGCGTGTGTGTGTGTGAAGGAAATCGACGCAGCAACAACAAGTGTGGCAATGAGCCGGCGATTGGCTATTGTTGTTGTTACTGCTGCAGGTACGGTGTTGTTACAACAACTCAGACGCGAACAAACTGATCTTTTTTTTGTTGGTCACAACAACAACAACGACAGCAGCAACAGTACAAGAAGAAAAAAGCATTTGAATAAAAATTTCACTTGCTGCCGGCTGTTGCGGCTGCCGCGCGAGAGACGGGGAGCGAAAAAATCACTCAGCTGATGAATTGTTTTTGCTTTTTTTGTAAGTGGTTTGTTGTAATTTACAATTTCGTTTTTTTTTTTTTTTCTTTTAATTACTTTTTATTTTAATTGCAGCCGTCGATATTTTTCGAAAGCGATTTTCACAATTGGAATTTTCTCTCGAAAATTGGTTTATTTTATTTTATATTTTTGGATAAACTCTTTTACCCAAATTGCATTCTACTCTCTAAAAATAAGAAAAATAAATTTAAAAAAAAAACACTTTTTAGCCAAAAAAACACCGATTGCGACTACTTCACGCTCTTATCAAACAAATTCACAATTTTTTCATAATTGCGGAGGAATTTTCATAATTTAAGAGGATCTTGCACTGGACTTTGCGTAATTCAAAGAAATTTTGTATTTCTATAGATATTTCAATAATTAAAGACACTTTTTCATAATTGTTGAGGATTTTTCACAATTTTTCGTAATTGAATTTTCATCTTTGAAGAGGATTTTTCAGAATTTCAGAGGAATTTCCATCATTCAAGAATATTTTCCACAATTGCAGAGAATTTTGCTAATTGAATTTTATTTTTAAGGGGAATTCAATAAATGACAAAATTATTTGAAGAGAATTTTTCAGAATTTAAGGGGATTTTCCATAATTTAAAGGAATTTTTATCTCTGAATAAGAATTTTCATAATTGAGGAAGACTTTCAAAGCCATCAATCAAGTTCTCATCAAATCCGTCTCATCTCATCAATCTCTCCATATCGATGATTTTGACCCTAAATCTGTCCGAATTTTGTCAGATTTAATTTCATTAAACTTTTCCAGTTCAATTCAAAATTTATCTCGATTTACTGATAGGATCGATTTTCTGCGATGTAACGCCGTTTATTTGCGATGATTAGCAAATATTTTGACGACCGATGGAGCGGAACATTTTTGGCAATTTCGACAACGCGGCGACTCCAGCGAGATGTTGGAAGACGATGGTGACGTTGATGATGGTCTCCAAGATTCAGTGGTGAAATGTTGACTTGACGAAGAAAAACAATGTCAACGATGGGAAAACACGAAGCATTCGCAATTACAACAAAACACAACGTGTCATCACCGATGGACGGATGTCACACCTTCTGAGACGCGCCGGTGGCGACGACGGTGGGCGGCAGGACGAGGCCGGAGGAGGACCGAGAGACGGCGACAAGACGGAGCCGGCGACAACAAAAACAACGACCACAACGACACGATAATGACAGCAACAGCAACAACAACGACAACAACAACAACGACAACGACGACGCAAGACAAACGTTGGGCGAGCAGACGTCGTTCATCAACGGCGAGCGATCGCGTTCGACTGACGGGCCGGCGACAACAAAAACGACGTCGGTGACTCACGAGCGACGCCGAGACCGAGACCGACGACGAGGAGGAGGGAAAGAGAAGGAAACAAAAACCAAAAAACGACCGGAGAAGTGGGCAGAAACACGACGAAAATCGGGGGAAAACAAAATGAGAAAATATACAAAAAAAAAAAAAAACGAAACGAAGAAAAGAATAGAAGCAAAAAAATTGAAAATAGAAGAAAAAATATTTAAAAAATGACAAGAAAAGGCAATAAAAAGGAAGGAAGCCGAAAAATGACTGAAGAAAATTCAAGTTGATGCCGCGACAACAACAACAACAACAACAATGACACCGCCAACGATAACAGCAACAAAATTGACAGCAGCGACAGCCGCAATATCAGCTTCAATCGTCATAACAACAACAACAACAACAAAACCAACAGCAGAAAAACAGAAGAAAAAAACAATAACAAAAACAACGACACACGATCACCGACAACACCAAACGAAACGTGAACGTGAACCAAAAGACGACAACAACAGGAAAATTGTTGGTGGATTTTGTTGTTGACAATGGCGATGGTAGAAACAGGCCACCAACAACAAATAACAACAAGAACAACAACAAGGGAACGGGGGAAGCAGAAGCGGCGGACAATGAAAAAATGAACGAATGATGGTTAGGAGGAAACCCCAAATTGCTCCACTTCCCTCCCGCGTGGAGGTGGACGGAGCTCTTCGACTCTCGCTCCCTCTCTCTCTTTCTGTCTCTCTCTCTCTCTCTCTCTCTTAACCTACTCCCTCTCCGTGTCCCTGTCCCCATCTCACTTTCTGTCTATTTCTGGCTCCCTGCAGATCGCTCCCAAAATCTGTCTGTCGCTCCTCGTCGTCGGTCTCGCTCTCGGTCGGTATTACAAAATATCTCTCTCTCTCTCTCTCTGCTTCTCCTGTAAAACTTTTCTGCCCTGCAACTTTTCTCACCTTCCTCACCTTTTTTACTCTTCCTAACTCTCTCCCTCGTCCTCACTCTCTCTCTCTCTCTCCTGCACTCTGTGTCTCGACCTCCAGTAATTTGTATGTTGTTTACATTGAACCAGCTGAGGTGAGCGTCTACAGCAACAACAAGGGAACCCATATCAACAACAACAACATCCATCACATTAACAACAACAATGAGAGTCATATCAACAACAACAAACGGTTAACCATCATTGTTGCCGCGATTCGGAGAGATCCGAGGGACGTTGCCGGAAGCAGTAGACAGACAGACAGACAGACAGACAGACAGAAATCGAGGGAATTACGAAATGCTACAACAACAACAACGTGCAATGCAGGCAAAAAAAGTCAGAGCGAAGCAAGTGATAAACGAAGGAAATTGAAGAGAGTTAATTGTGGCTATAAAAATTAGGCATTCATATAAAGCGAATTAAATATTTACAAAGGCTAGACTAAAACGAAAAACTATGGGAGCAGGAGGAAGAAAAACCATTTAATAAAAAAAGAAAACATTTAATAATTTTTAATACAAGTATAAAATTAATACAAATATAAAATGATATCGAATAACAGCAAATAATACCATAAAATATACAAAAATGAATAGAAAATAATTATATAAAAAATTTAATAATAGTAATCAGACTATGGAAAAAAAGAGATTAAGAATCAAAGTTTAATTATGGATATCATGAAACCAAATTAAATGAGAGACAATGACAAATTTTTATTTAAAAAACATTAGTTTAACTTTAGAAATATTCATAAATATATACATATTTATGTAAAATTGATATTCCCACACAATTAAAAAACACAAGAAAGTACATGAAAGCGGAAGGAGTTTTTTTCTTTGCGGAATAACTTTCGTATGATTAAAACTTTATGAATATAAACAAAAATAAAAACGATGACTTCCTATGATAAGTAATGAAAGAAACATATCGTTTAAAAGAGGGAGAGGGAGGAACGTTTTAATTTTAAAGACTTTTCGAATACCGAAATTCAACCCGAATAGACGTCGATGCCGCTGGTGTTGCTGGGGGGAAACAACAAAAACCAACTACAGCAACAACATTGTTGTAATTCAAGAGAAATTGTGTAACTGGAGGGCGTGCGAGGGGGCCACGAGGGGGGCTCGGGGGGGGGGGGGGGGCAACGGGCAGACGGACGAACGAAACACCGACTGCGGACTGATTACAAATATCAGAAGAGAAGAGAAGGAGAAGCAGAAAAAGCGCCAAAAACAACAACAACAACGCAAAGCACGCTTCAAGCAGTTACCAAAACGATACAACAACAACAACATCAGCACCAACATCATCTACCACAGCAACAACAACAGCTGCTGCCACGGGGCTGAGGAATTGATAAAATTTTGTAATGAAACTTTTTAAATTTCCAACAAATTGAAATGCCATCGAGGGCGAGGGAGACGGCAAGAGAGGACGGCGGCCGTGGAGGCAACAAGGTAGTGGTACAACAACAACAACAACAACAACAACAACAAAAACAGCAGCAGCAACAACAAACAAAGGCAACGCGCCACAGACACGAAGACGGAATCAGCGAAACAGAAGCGAGACGAGCCGCCGAATAAAGTTGTAAAAGCGATAAAAGGAAATGGGAGAAATGAAAAACACAAATGTATTAAAAAAGTGTAAAAAAAATAAATAATAAAATTGTTTAAAAATAAATAAAAATCAATTTACCGTTACATCAAACCAGTCTGCGAAGGGAGTCAACGCAAGGGAGGAGGAGGACGAGGACCGGGTCAAGGCGAAGGGGGTGGGAGAGCGCGAGCGACAGGGAGAGAGGAAGAGAGAGAGAGAGAGAGAGAGGGAGAGAGAGGGAGTGAGTGAAGAGAAGTCAGACGGGTGGACACGAGCAACGAGATCGCAGAAGACGACGAGAAGCAAGAGGAGAATCGAAGGCAAATTGCGAGAGAGAGAGAGAGAGAGAGAGAGAGGGAGGGAGAGTGAGAGGGGAAGAGAAAGAGAGGGGAAGAGAAAGAGAAGGAAAAAAAACACACCAACAGCAGACACCACGAGAACCAGAACGAAGAACAGGCCGAACCGTAACGAGTTCAGACCGAGATCCGAGACAAAGCGAGAGATCGCCGTCGAGAGCAGGAGGTGGCGATTGGGAAGGGAAAGAGGGGGCCGTCGGTAAGAGCAGGAGCCGCCAAGTCCCGTTAGAGCGATGCATAATGGGGGGAAAACAGCACGCGGAGCCAAAGGCTGCCAGAGGAGTTCAGTTCAAGTAACTGGATTGATTCTGACGAAGACGAAGACGATGATGATGATGAAGGCGACGACGAAGACGACGGCGAGAGAGGCGCGAGATAATGAAATAAACCGCCAGCTGTTGGCGGCCACGGAGGCACAGCAACAACAAAAACAAAAACAACAACAACGACGTTTCGGAAGGGCTCGCGCTCGAGTTCCAGCTCCAGCTCCGGCTCCAGTCGGCAAATGTCAATAATGGCTCGAAGGCGTTAATGTCTTGATTACATCTGTTGTTCTCGTTGTTGTTGTTGTAGTTACAATGATTGTTGTTGTAATTACAGGCGCCGAATTTATATAAAACAGCTGATTTCTGTCGTCGCCGTCGTCGTCGTCGCTGACGCCACCGCGAAATGGGTCAAAACGGCCTCGTCATCGCGCGGACGTCGGCAGCAGCATCGGCCGCTGTCGTTGTTGCTGTTGTTGTTGTTGTATCGTTAATCAGTTAAAACCAATTCATTGTTGAATGAACAAGAACAACAATGAAAAGCGGAAAACAATACAAAAATTACAACAACAAGTGGAGAAAAGGCGCTAAAAACAGACGTCGGAGACGCGTTAAATTCGCGACGAGCCGCGATTTTGTCACGTCGCCGCGAGACTCGTTGGTTTTGAGTCGAAAATCCGTCCGGAGAGAGTGCGATGGAGCGAGAGAGGGAGGTGTGTGCGAGAGGATGAGCAGGGCGAACGGAAGTCGCACCGAGCGAGACCGGAAGGAAGAAGAGGAAGGCCGGGGATGAGGGCGAAGTTGCGGGTGGCAGAGCTTGGCAAGAAGAAGAGAAGGGAAGAAAAAAAGCAGAGAAGGGTGGAGAGGAGAGGAGAAGAGAGGGGAAGGGGAGGGGGCAGAGGAGAAGCGAAGCGAAGCGAAGCAATCGAGGACCCAGTGGAGTGAAGGAAGCGTGAATAATGAATGCGAAACACACACCATCGCACAGAGAGACGCAGAGAGAGAGACAGAGGGAGGGAGGGAGACAAGGAGACCGACATGTGTAATACCTAAACACACACTCGCACACACACATTCACCGAGTTCTCGTCCCCGCCCTCGCCCTCGTCCCCGTTCCCGGCGGGACCCCCACAAGGACACCACAGAGGCTGCCGCAGATTCTTCTCGACACTGGTGGAAGCCATCAGCGTCAGCGAAAAACGCGGATGCAGATAATGTAATGAATTCCCGCCTCTCCCCCTCGCCCTCTCCCTCTCTATCTCTTTCCCAGTCCATGTGTAAGGCGATAATAGTAAACGTGGCTGTCTGTGTGTGGGTGTGGATAATGTATATATTTTTGTATAATTCCGGCGAGCGAGAGACCGATGGCTGCTGCTGTTGTTGCCGTCAAACGCGGTGCCATTTTGTTGCATACTTTCGGGGGAATTCGCGCGTTATAAAAATCTGCTGAAAGCAGTCAGCGGCAAGGGAGGCGAGAGCGATTGAGTGAGAGAGCGACAGATAGAGGGAGGGAGAGGGCGGTGAGTGGAGCAACAGGAAGGACACCGAGAGACAACGAGATCCATCCAACGAAAGCGCCGAATAGTTTGAGGCGAGCGAGGATTTTCTGGCTCTTGCCTAAACTAAAGCGTGTTTTGGGACCTGCAGAAAATGGACAAATCTTTCATGTTGAAGTAGGAAAGTAGAATGATAATCCATCATAAAATGAAGTAACAAAAATGTCATTGCACGAAAAGAAATACATCAAAAACTAAGAAACAACACAGAAATAAAAATATTTACAAAATAACAACTAATGTCAGGCATAGAAAATGATGAAATTACATGAACAAATATTTAAATCCATTTTCAAACTTCATAAACAATAACAACAAATATAATTTTTTAACTATTGCAAGAAATCCTTAAATAGAAATCTTTCTTTCAGTTGACCTTAAACCAGTGGAAAGCACTTGAGTCCGAGGTAAATCGAACTAAATCCTCCCGCTTTGACCCCAAACTTCAAAACGCAGAAAGCCAATCCCTCCAATTAACCAAATTGCTGCCTGTCCGTCCGCCGCCCGCAGCCCTCCAGCCAACGGATGGACAGATAAACCCGTGGTGACCCCCTCGCCGAGTCGGGTCGACTGGGGTCGCGACCGCCGCGAGGCGTTTGGGCGAAATAATCGCTGGCACCAGATCCAATTATGACCGGGGACCGGCGCCTATTTGGCTTCGAATGATTATGGGGCATTAGCCAAAGTGCACGACGCACACACGCACACACATGGACCCATGCACTGTGTGTGCGTGTGTGTGTGTTCGGCGGCGCTCGAAAGTATGCAACACTCTGTAGTGATTGCCTCGTGTGCGTCGCCCGGACGCATCAAAGCGCGTCGAAGCCGCTTTCGTCGGAGCCACTTAAGAGTGGCGACGGGCGGAGGTGGGCGGAGGGCGTGGCAGACCTTCCACAGACAGTCTGTCGGTCCCTCTGGCGGTTGTCTGTGGATCGCCGAGCTCTCCACCCTCTCTCTCTCTCTCCTCTTGCAGCAGAAACAGCAACAGCCACAATGGAAAATTACTCCAGAAATTGTTGCATTTTCAGATATTTCGTCAAGTGGAGCGCGCGTTCGAGTGCGTTGTTTTTATTATTATTATTGTTATCTTTATCGTTTTAAAGTGTCTACAACAGCACTTAAAGGGCTTACTAATGGCGATAAGCGACGAGGGTAAGAGGGAGAGAGAGTATGCGTATGTGAGAGCGAGCGGGAAATTCTGTCTAATGGACCATTATCACAATTGTTAATCGTCAGATGCGAGCAGAGAAGGAGAGGAGGCTGAAAAAGAAAGAAAAGGAGGGAGAAAATAATTCGAGAAAATATTCGAGAATTATCCTTCTATTCCATGCCATCCTTTAGTGTCCACCATAAGCTCCGAGGACAGTTTAAAATTCCCGTTGACTTCTAAAACAAAACATTTGTTTTTGTTTTGAATTACTGCAAACTCGGCAATCGTGGAAAAACAAAGCAAAGTCACAAAAACAAAGGAAAAACAAACTTCATTCACTGCTCATTCGGTGCTCAGTGAAGGGTTCGACCTCGCCAGCGATTGGAAATAATTGTTTTTAACAATTCACTTAAGTAATGCTGAAACCATTGAGAAACCGACTTCTTTGCGGAGCCGATTTCAACATGAGAAAGGAAAAAAACAAAAAAACCAAAACTGAAAAATATTTTTGGCAGTTCCAAAAGAAAAGTGGAAAAAGAAATAATTTTTTGGAAGTTAAAAAGGAAGTCATTTTGTGAGTGGAAAAAAATCAATATTTGGGAGCTCAGAAAGAAGTTTTTTGAAGTTCAAAAAATGAATGTCTGTGTTTTTTAGAATTAACAAAATCGACCTACAGTTCAAAGGGTTCCTACAACTTTAAACCGGAACTCGGTTCTATCGAAAATAAAGCCCACAACTTTTGTTCTTGTTCCTCCTCGACTAGTGGTCGGACACGTAAATGGAAGCGACAATAAAACAGAACACGGAAAGAAGCACGAAAACATCGCCAACAATGGCGGACACGAACGGGGAAAATTGCAGATGGAAATTGAAATCACGTCGAAACAAAAACTACATGACAACAAAACAAACAACACGACAAAAACAAGTAGAAAAAACCCAAAACCAACTGCAGATGCAACCGGCAGACAATGGAGAAACAGCAAAGACAACAACAACAACGACAACAACAACAACAACGAGAAATTACCATCGAATAAAAAGTCCAAAACAAAGATAATGTTTATCATATTTCGGACTGAGGAAAAAAATAATTCAAGCCACGGAAACAATAGGAAAAACATTGTTGACAAAGTAATACTGTTGCTGGTGTTGGCACTATTGTTGTTGTTATTGTAATGATGCTGTGTTTTAGTTGTTGTTGTTGTTGTTATTGTACGCGGAACAATCCCTTGCGGCAACTGCAATAAATATTGCACAATTATTTGGATTGCAAATGAATGAAAACCGGAGAAGTTGGAGGAACGAATAAACAAATGAGGGAGAGGGAGAGATAGAGAGGAAGAGTGGAAGAGAGAGTGAGAGGAAGAGGGGAAGCGACAGTGGAAGAGGTGGCGAAAGAGTCCGCTGACAGAATTTAGAATTTCATGAAGCGATTTATTCGAATTCGGATTCCGAGGCAGGAAAAGCAACCAGAGAGAGGAGAGGGGAAAATTGAGGTTGTTGAAACCGGAGAAGTTTCGGCAGACCAGGGATCGATGAGTGGAGGCCGACATGGTTCGAAGGTTCCAGGAAGGCGAGGAGAAATCGAGGAGAATCCCTTGACAAAGCACAACACTAAAGCCAAATGGTCTGAAAGGCGACAAAGGTAACCCCGAAACCCGCACCTGCTCCTGTGGAATCGAAGCCCGGCAGCAGGAGTTGGAAACAAAGAAAAAGAAGCAAAAACCAACTCCCTCCAGAGAGAGGCATGAGAGAGAGAAGAAGAACCCATTTCGGAGCAAGTTCAAAAACAGCTGCTCCCGAAGACGATGACAAAATTCAGAACTCCAGACAAGAGAACAAACAAATAGAAGAACGAGCAAAGGAGTGGGACATGAGAACGTTAAGAAAAAGGAGTACACGAGAGTGGAGTAGGGAGGGAGACGGGGAACTTCATGTGTCGGTTTGTTTGTTTGCTTGGTCTCGAGAAACCCGAAGCAATAACCTCGCTCGGTCAAGCACGAACAACGGCAGCTCGAGCCAACCGTTTGTTGGCGAAGTTCTGGAGTTGTCCGAGGAGATGTGTGTGGATTCCAACAAAGGAGCAACAGCAAGAGTGCGAGAAACATCGACAACAGGAAGGAGCAACAGAAACAACAAGAGTAATAACAGATGATGATCAACAGGTAACCCGACATCGATCGAAGAGGACAACACAAAAAACCAAAAGCAGAGGCAGACACCGAAACAGAAACAAAGGCACAGAAAGGAATCCCAGAGTAAATACAGAGGTCGAATCAGTCTCGGGTTCCGAAGCCACGATGGTGTAGGTATCGATGATGACGGTACTGAACCGATGATGATGATGGCACTGATGATGATGGAGCTACTGCTGATGACGATAGTGAACTCATTATGCAGATACTGAACTGAAGATGATGATGGTGGAGTTGGAGTTGCCGTCGCTTTAGTGGTCGTTGCAACCTGCAACTGGGCGGCAGGATGGAACGGGCCGGAGCGACGAGGGGTGGGAGGAGCCACGCACAAGTCTCGGTGCTGGGGCCGAGTGGCAGAACCAGTTGGGGCAGGAAATCATCAGGAAACGACGAACAAAAACAAACAGACCTCGCAGCCGAAGCAAGGAAGGAAGGCAGGCAAAGTAGGGAAAGCCGAAGCCAGGCAAGGCAAGGCAAGGCACCGAATGACAGGGAAGAAGACAAGGAAAGACAGGGGAAAGGCCGAGAGAGCAAGACGGAGACCGATAAAAACTTGTCTGGGCGAGGAGTTCGAGCAGAAGAAGATGCGAAAAGGATGCGAAGGAATTGCAGACGAATGAGCAAATGAATGCCCTGGCGCTGGTAGGTTGGTAATGAGGATGAGTTGCAAGTGAAACAACACAAAGTCCGCTGAAGAGGATTTAACAACAAGCGACACAACTTCCCTAAGCCTACAGCGGAGTTCGAGTGGGGATGAGTGAAAACTAATGACATAGGGGAAATATAGAAAGTTGTGCGAGGGACGACGATGGTGAGTTGAACATCATTAATTGAGCCCGCACCAACCCACAGCAATGCCATGAAATGGTCCATGGGCCCACGGTGTGGGAGGAAATAAATTGATGAGAAAATATCTGGTTTCCCCAGAGAGTTGTGGTTCAGGCACCGTAGGAGTCACGCCCCACACACGATTGTGGGCGTGCCGTGAAAAAAGAAACAAAGAGAAACCATCTATTTCCAGAACTCGACGACCAGACAGCAGAACATGGCCAACAGTCGACACAATAACAACAATCGCTGCAGCAACAACACAATAACAACAATAACAGCCGTAACCATGTAGCCAGAAAGACTGGAGAGGGGCAGAGAGAGAGAGATAGAGACAGAGAGAGCGAGAGCGGGTGGAAGGTGAAGGCAAGAATTCAACGTGATGAATAATTTCCAGGAATCACCTGTGGATCCCGAGTCCCTTCCAGGTAACGAGACGGAAAACGTGCACCAAGTGCTGGAGAAGACAAAGCCGAAGACAGAGATAGAGACAGAGCCAGATAGACAGAGAGAGAGACGCAAGACGAAAACACGAGCACACGAAATGTGCAACGATATATCACAAGACGAAAGGGGACGGAAAATAAGAGAAATCAACGCAGGGGTTTGAGGATGTTTATGTAAGGAGGGCATTGCAACGATTTCGAAAAAACTCGGCAACCACGACGACAGTACGAGAGGCAAGAGCACGACAAGCAGCAAGGAGAACGACAATAGCAAAAAGAAAAAGAATTTGCAACAATAAGAAAAAACCGCTTCGCAACAATGGGAGAATCCGCAGAT
The DNA here is from genome assembly GCA_947389925.1 of Coelopa pilipes. Taxonomy (NCBI): domain Eukaryota; kingdom Metazoa; phylum Arthropoda; class Insecta; order Diptera; family Coelopidae; genus Coelopa; species Coelopa pilipes. The sequence continues at coordinate 38,326,584 of OX376699.1, read as the reverse complement.
AATTAGAGGAAAATAAGACAGAGATGCAGAATATGAAAGGAGATCCTGTGAATTCTTCGGGATTTGTTGCCAGGGCAATAGCGAGGAGTGGGAGACGAGGACGAAAGTCGGGGAAATGAGGGTCAGGGGATGGGAAGTAACTTGAGACAGAGCCCTAGAGAAGAACCTGGAGGCAAACAATTGGAAGGCACAGCTGACGAGGCGAACAAGTGGAAGTCGCGAACAACTCGAAGCAATTAAAAATATTTGCCCACTGATGTGGAGAAGACCAGAAGAACCTGGGCAGGGAGAACGACACAGAACAGCAAAGGAAACAAACGCCGACAGATGTTTCTAAAAACAACATGAAGAGGTCAAAGAGACGGCATTTGGATGCACCAAATTTGACTCAAATACTCATGTTCTTCTTTGAGTTCGTCGTGAATTTTTCGCTAAACACCTTTTGATGTTTATGTTAATGCTCCTTCCACCGTCATGCTTTTCACCCCCCTCCTGATAACCCAGATGCAGTCAACCACGACAGGCCATATTTTTGTATCTCCTTCCCCTCCCGACTGACCAGACGTGCTTCCTTTGGCGGCTCGATGAAACTGGTTCCCACCCCACGTCAATCAAACGGCTTCTGTTCTTTTCGCCGTTGACCACCAAGTATGCAAAAATGCACAGAACTCAATTTGCTTTCCATCATTTTTGACAACTTTATTTACGAGACGGGTTGGGGTGGAGGCCGAAACGACCGACGGTCGCTCATTCGACGGTCTCGCTGTCGTTCTCAGCGTGGGCGGACGTTGTACATATAAATTTGCTCGTTGCCAAATTAATCGCAGAGTGCGTGATTCAAGGCACTAATTGGAAACGCGGTGAAGGTCCACTGAGGCTGTCTCTGTCACGCAATGTCTCCTTGGCCGACTGTTGAATCGACCGTCGCCGACCGTCGTCCGCCGAGTGGGCGAGTGGGAGGAAAATTCGGGCGGCAGTCAATGAAAACAAAGAGAACCCAAATGCGACATAGGGAAAGAGAGAAAAGAATCAGGCGTGACGAGCAATTTTCGGGCATTTCTTCTGAATTTCATCGAGAGTCCGCATCGATTTGGGATCGAAACCAAACACAGGAGACCTTTTGGGAACAGGGAAGAGCATCAAGAGAATGAATGAGCGAATGAAGGAACAAACACCAGCAGACAGCAGATGACGTGAGGAAGATTGTTGAAAAAACAACCTGCGTTCTTGGGAATTTCGGTGACCAAACGCTTTGCCGATTCACGATGCCGAGAATCTGTGCGAGGAAATGGTCTGGTCAAAGCATTCATTAGCCAACAATGGCGGCCGGCTGGTAGGCGTTCGAATTGGAAAACTTTTCGGGCAATTAATATGACAAATCGAGCCAATAAATTCTGCACAGAACTACGATAACCGAGCTCACTTTGCGGTCTCTCTCTCTCTATCTATCTCTTCACCAACGACCATAGGCAAAGTTGCGGGTGGCATCGGCAGAAGTAGAAGTAGCAGAAGTCACAAGAACTGCAGGAAGGAGCTCAGACAACACCGAATAATTAAGCATGCAATTACGAGCCAGGGAGGTGAACCAGAAGTAGGAGACAAGGCAACGAAAACCAGAAGGAAATGGGAGAAAAGGAGAATTTTGAGGAAAATTTGGTTTGTGGTTACCTCGAACTGCAGTCAAAGGGACTCGTGATCAACTCGAGTGGGAAAAGTTTTTCCACGAATGTGAAAGGAGGAAAAGTTCTCGAATAGTTTTGCAAGAAGAAACGAAGAATTCGTAAAAAAAAGTGTTAAGACATTTTCATAGAAAAAGGAGTTCACAAATTTTTGATTAGCGGGAAGGTTTCGTTGGCTTTAAGAGCGATAAGTAAAGGAATAACGAAAACTGATGATGAGGTTGCAAGGAGGTTTTCTTTTTTGAAAGGTGCTTTTCTTTGTAAGTTAATTTATTTATATTTATATTTTCATAATAATTCGGAGTTCCTGAATAAACATGGATTTTACTCCGAATCGTTAAGCCAACGACTTCTAGGTTCTGAAATGCCTGAGGACGGATTTCCAGAAGATTTTCCAGAAGCAGGATTAGCTAGTGTGAGGATTTTCTCTTGAATATTTTCTGGACAGATTATTGAGGACTATTTTGCGACCCACACAGAGAGCTCGGGGATATCTTCCCGTTTATGCGAGGTAAGAGGATATTTCCCCAACACCGAGAGGTAGAGGAAAATATTTAAAAATTGGAAAAATGGGACATCGAAATCGAATTCGTTGAATGTGAAGCAACAATTGTTGCCGTTCGATAAACAAATAACAGCAGACTTCGATACCAATGAGAACGCAGAAACAGTTCAATTTAGACAGCGAAATGTTTTCGCTCGATAAATACAGAAAAGGCGGACAGACATCACCGGAGGAAGGACAAACAGAGCGGCCAGACTGACAGACAGACAGACAGACAGACAGACTCAATGACAGAGAGAGAAAGAGAGAAAGAAAAATATTCAACTCGACTCACCTGCTGGGAAAAAATTATTCAAGAACGTTGACATTTTCTCGCAGCTCAATGTTTGCCCTGCTTCTTCTTGTTAATGTAGTGGATGACGGGATGTTGTTGTTGTTGTTGTGTTGCTCTTCTTGTTGATGTTGCCGCTGCTGCTGGTCTTGCTCTTGTTGCTGTTGCTGTTGTCGTCGCAGCTGTTCTCAAGAAGCACTCCTTCTTCTTCTCCTCCTCCTCCTCCTCAAACACCTACTACCTCTTCTTCTTCTTCCCTGGCGTATACGTGCGAGAGCGCCCGTGTTAACTACACCATATGGATGGACGAAAGTGTTCTCGCTTCCCGAGAGCGAGCGTGTGTGTGTGTGTGCGTGTTCTCAAAATCGTTGCTCTACACTGGTATTACAAGAGCTGTCTCCGTCTCCGTCTCGCTCGCTCGCTCACGCCTCAGCCAACACTGCGCACAGCGTGTGCGCTCTCTCACTCTCGCTTGCACTCCTGTGCTCGCTCTGTCAATGCCGGCGCGGTCTCCGGTTCTCTCGCCGTGGCTGTTGCGCCGAGTGACCTCTGGGAAGAGATTGCCAAAAAGTCAACTCCTACTCCGTCAACTCCTTTGTTGTTGCTCTGATGGTTTTTGTTTTTGTTCTCACTACTTCTTGATCTACATCCAAATAACAAAATAACAATAACAAAAGAAGAGTTCGTTCGATCGACGCGGTTCGGATGATGTTTTTCGTGCACTTTTTATATATTTTTTATATTTTAGTTTTTATTTTTGTGTTTTTTCTTTAATGATTCTTTTGTGGGAATTAAGGGAAAGGTTATGTTGTGAAACTGTGGAAGTGGAAGGAAATGAAACATGGAAATTAGAAAAACTTCACAGTAAGCTTTGAGTTTCAAGGCTTGTTTATGTTTGGCGAACTTTGCAGCAAGCCGAACTGCAGAGCCGGGAACAGTTCGGGAGTTCAGCTGTGGGCTGTTTATGTATTTGGCGACGGGAACAGTTGGAACCGAAACACATTCGTCTCTCTATACTTGTGCCGCGCATCGGGATCAGTCGACGACTGACTGTGTTTTGTTTATCGCGAGGCCGTGACCACTTTTAACGGGGAACGAAAATTGTGCAGAAATCGTGCATTTCAAGGCTGGGAACGGTCGGAGGTGCGGAGGTGAAGCGTCCAGCTGGGAACAGTTCTTCCACCATCCAACCCGCAATGTCTTCCTTGGCGAGTTTTCCCATTGCGAGCTGACCATTGATGGAGGTCGCTTTGATTCCGTTCCCTCGCTTCTCCTCCCTAATTGAACGAGCACCGAATTGAATCAGGATGCAGCGCGACCTGTTCCCAGGCGAAGGACGAAAGAAAAGCAAAACGACGAAGTGAACCAGGAAATAAGGATACTTTTCTTCGTCCATCCATCTGTCCGTCCGTCCGTCCGTCTCCCTTTTCCCGTTCGTCCAGTCGTTTTATTTGTTTTTTTTTTCCTCTTCCATTTGTTTCTCTCCTTTCGACTTTACGTGACTTCGACAGCCCTTACTGTTATGTATGTAAGTATTTATTTGTGTGTGTGTGTGTGTGGTCCCTTATTTACTTCTGTTGTTATTGTTGCCAATGTCCAGCACAATAAATTTCTGAGTGGGTTTCGCGTCCCTCTCGCTCTCCCTCCGGCCCCCTCCGCGGACCTGATCATTGAAATTTTCCTACGTTTTCCTCTCTCCTTGTTAAATCAAATATTTTGTGTACACTTTCGTCCCCGCTTCTTCCCCCGACGCGCTCCCTTTGAGATCCCTCATTTTTGAGATTATAAATTTTTAAAGGGTCCAGCGAAACGAGATGCAAAAACACTGCCAAGGACCTCGTTCAAAACCATTGAACTCTCGATTCCATTTTCACAAATTACTCCAATTACACGAAATTGCAGAGGCAATTTTTTTTGAAAATTGCTACAAATGAAATAAGTTGAGGGTCGGCCGAACAAAAAAAAATATGGCGCTTCGGGTCCCAACACAACGGCGCCGGCGACGCCAACGACCAAAAATAAAAACAACACGATAAACACAATAACAAAATATAAAAAAAAAAATAATTATTGCGCGCCTCACACGCACTCACACAAATAAATCGAAACAAAAAACGCGCTCACGCTGAGGTTGGTGTCGGACGCGCTCTCAGTCGCATTCACAACGTTTCAACACCGAAAACACACTGCAAGGGACCTGGAGCTGGCTGAGCCACGGACACCGAACGACAGACGACGGCAGCCGACGACCGACGACGAAGGCAATGACAGCAGCGGCAGCAGCAGCAGCGAAGCCTGTCCGCCTGTATCCAGGCAGACGCTGTTAAATCGAGATCCACAAATGTCCGACAGCTCTGTGCGGACGCAAAGGGTGTTGGCGGGGGTTGCAGGGACGGCGACGACGGCGGCAGCTGATCGGAACCGACGCCTCTGCAGCCGCAGGACGAACTTGAGCCAACTCCTTTGTCTGTAAACCGCGTTCCACCTTCCACACGCATACTCACACTCACGCTCACCGACACGTCCCACAAGAGAATCCTCATCGGCTATCGGCTGTCGGCTGTTGCATGACGTCGTTGCGCTCCCTATCCCGGCTGAGCTCTTATTGCTGTTGTTGCTTTGGCTGTATTGTTGCTGCTGTTGATATTCTCTCTCCATTAACTTGTTCCTTCCTTCCTTCCAACAGCTGTCTCGAGTGCTCGTCCCACCCCTCGACCTCGGTCGCTGCAAAGAGGTAGACAAACATTGGCTTCACTACATTGTTGTTGTTTGCCGATGTTTGCTCTTTCGTCTCTGTCTCCCCTTCAAAACTTCGGCCGCATTTTCACTTCGTTCAACCTTTGTTTGTTGTTTTGTTGCCTTCGCGTTTTTCGAATCTATTTTTGGAGCGTGCAATTTTGGAAAACTGCCGACGATTCAACCAAATCCACCAGAAATCAAAGCGGTTTCAACTCCATGAGGGAGTTCACATGAATGATTCGGGCCATGGAAGAATTTTGCGGTATGAAGTCTCGTTGTTCAAAGTTCGCCTCATCTTCTCATGGACATGTTTGCCCAGTTCCGCAATACTCTAGAGGTCAACGGGGCCGGCCCGAGGTCAAAGCCATCTCGGATGATCCCTTCTTCGGCAAGGATTTAGGTCTTTTCCAGCCCCCCCGGGTGAAGATGACTGAATGGGTTCGTCGTTGGAACCCGCATGAAGATCTCCTGCTGCTTCTGCTGGTGGCTTCAATTCCTACGTGGGTCCCCCTTCTGCGGGCAACTGTCGTCGTGGAAGCGACTGGAGAATTCGTGTCGTCTTCGTATTCTTGCCGTTGTCGTTGTTGCTGCTGCTGCCGTGGGACGCGCTCGTCGAAGGTGACGTCGGGAGCACGAAGCCCAAAGCGCCGATCGCTCGAGGACATGGTGTACTAAGGATGAGGGTGTGTGCGTGTTGCGTCCCATGCAAATACTAAAAACAGAATAACGGCAAGTCGAAAGAACCGACGCAACACAGGCCGAGGAGAGCCGACGATGACGATGGCAAGTGATTGACGTTGGATGGAGGGGGACAAAGAGACGCATGGAGAGTGCGAATCTCGGACTTGGAGAGAGAGAATTTATAATAAACGAAACGAAGTAAAGTTCTGGCAGCTGGCGCTCCGACGAACTGGTGCAGGCGGCGAAGGTGGCGAGGGAGGATGATGGTGGTGCTGGTGATGGAAGCGAGAGGAGTGGAGGGAGAGCGTGGTGCTGAATTGCTTTTAAACCACACAAACAAATAGGCTGGCGAAAGAAACTGCGTAGTTCGCTCCAGAACCGAGCCGAAAGCCGACGAGAACTTTTCTGATTGTGTTGTTGTGACTGCCGAAAATGGGCGACAGTAACGCGAACCGGCCGAGGGACGGACGGACGAATGCTTGGACAGACGGTTCGACGGGTCTTGCAGGCCACGACTCGATGAAGACCCGTTTCATTTCCGCGGCTCCGAAAGCCGGACCAGAATAACTTCGACGATGACAGCGAAAACCACGACCGGGATTTTTATTGCGCAATTTCTATAGGCGACAAACACATGACGGCCTGGTGACTGTAGGGTGGCGATTACCGAGGAGCGAAGGACCACCTGTAGGGTGCCCTTGCTACTTTGAGTCCATGGTCGTCGTAGTCGGAAATGGCCGTGGAAACTCCTCCATCCATCGGTCCACCAGTGCAGTTGGAGGCTGGATTCGATTTGTTTCGATTGCGCGACCGAGCGAGAGATCGGCGACGTGACGCGAGAGCTTCGTGGGGGACAGCGTCGGGCCGCGAATGAACAAAACAAAAACAATGCCCAGAGGTCGTCAGCGCGCGTCCTCGAGTCGGGTTCCGACCGCTCCCCCACACAAACGGCCACCAGACGATGGTCCCGAACCAATTTCGATAAATTTTTTTGTGTGGCCTTCCAACGATTTCTGCACACTTTTCGAGGCATTTCACACTATTTCCACTTAAATTCGGAGTTTTTTGCAATTTTATTCGGTTCGCTTCTCTTGCATGTTTGTCTCTGTGTGCGCGCAGCAGACACAAGTTTTGAAGTGATTTTTTCGTTTGGACGTCCCTCGCAACTCGCGCACTTCACTCACTAGCATCGCACAAACAATTGAGTTCTTAATATAAACAAAATGCGGGCAATAAATTTACTTGTTTTTGAGGTAATTTTGCAAAAATGTTCCAAGTCGTATTCACTGAGGAACAGCTGTAGTCGCCATCTTAAAAAATATACCTGCCGTATCGAGTCGTCTCGCTCGCACGCTTGTTTACATTTTCCCTATTGCGGAGCGGTGGAGAGTTGCGCGAAAACGGTTCGGAGAGGGAAAGATAGTATGTGCGAGAGCGACGGGAGAGCAATCTGTGGACGGTGGCGACAACTGGCGGAAAATACGAAAACGTCAGCGAGTGCTGCCAAATCGGCGAAACGAATATAAGGCAACGCATACAGAAAATCCAAACGAGTCGAAATGTTTAAATATTCGTATCGATTTATATATTAAAAGGCGAGGACTTCCTTGAGACGATTAAAAAATCAACTTTATTTCATTTTAGTTTTTTCTCACTTGAATTTTAAACATGATTTTCTTTTAATTACAATTCTTCACTATGGAATTCTGGCGTGCGCAGCGCTTGCTCTAAATACAATTTAATATACGAATTTCAACAACTTCGCCACTAGAACTAAACTATGAACTATAACCAATCACTAAATACATACACAGTATATAATGTAGTACATATTTATAACTATATAAACGATCAGACGGGTCTGACTAAATCTAGGTGAGTTTAAGCGTCATCGAGAGAAGCATGAGATCGAGGGAGAGACCGCGACAGAGACGGAGGCGGAGACGGAGACAGAGAGAGTGAGAGGGTTCTCGATTTGACATAAACGGGTTTTTGCGCCCAAGAGAAATTGCATTTATCCTTCTAAGGATCAAGGATAAATCCCTGGACGATGGCCGACAGTTCGGATCAGCTGGTGTTTAATCTGGGAGCAAAAAGCTGTTTATGCCAAGCGCCCCGGGGGACGGGTGTGCAGTGGAACGGGAATGGAATGAAAACGAAACACTGTAAGTGACATGGAAACGCAATGAACGAAACGAAACGAAATGGGAGTGAAACGGGCACCGAAGTGGGACCGAAGGGGGTGTTCGCGAACAAAGTACAGTGGGACGAACCGACGCACGGCCCGCAGTCTAATTCTACAGGGTTGGGCTTGTCTTCATTCGTAACAGCTAATTCTCATATCCTTACACGACTGACTCTCTTACAACGACTTCCTTACAATTACACAATTTTAATCACACTGAAAGACCGAAATAACTCAACTCTTCTTCTTCTTCTTCTTCTTCTTATAATGCTCAACCTTTTATACATCATTATTGTTATTTTTGCTCAAATTTCGTGCTCAAATGATTTGTTTCTTGCTCGCATTCGCTTGCGCCAAATTTTAGATTTTCGAAACAGAAACGCGCCTCTGAAGCAGTCTGTGCGTTGCGCCTCCGCGCCGTTCCGCAAAGCCACGCGAATCGAACGAAGCTGGGAGCTAATTTAATTAATCTCTGGAACACGCGTTGTTCCACCATCCCGTTCTGTTCCGCTCTGAGATCGGACTGCTGGAAATAATTTCATTTAATTTTTCTATTGTAGAACATTATTTTTTAATTCATATATGTGTTTGTTGTTGTATATATATATATATATATTTGTTGTTGTTGTTGTTGTATATATAAATAGATAGTCAATTGAAGTCTAGTTAAGTTAATGAAATTCAAGCAATTCTCAATATTAAATTCAAATTTGCGTTAAAACTTGTAAAATCCGTTTGCTTAATATTAGGTTTTAATTTTATTTCTTCTGTGTTGTTGTTGTTGTTGTTTTAACTTCTATTAATCCCTTAGGTTTCTAAATTCTCTGTACATTTTTGAGTCAGGTTTTATTGAAAAATATTTTCTTTGTTGACGTTAGAAGTTGAGTTTCGTATTAGTTATTAATTCTCTAAAATAACCTCGTAATTAATTAGCATATTCTCTTGTGGATGTGGATGTGGGAGTGGGGAGCGGGGTGTTCCATTCCGCTTCGTTCCGGGCGCGAGAGTGAACCAGAATTTCGCTACATTTTCAACCACAATTCAAGCATTTGTTTTTGCGACGAATTTTTCCATTCAAATCGGTTCGAATTCAATGCAATTTCGAAATAAAAAGCGTTCCACTTCCACTGCGTTCCATGGGCATTCCAATTGCTTCGCTGCCCCAAAAACACTTCCGTTAATTGACCGAAAATCAGAAGAAAATTCAAATCAATGAAATTCTGAAATTATTAGAAAATCAACCCACGGAACGAGGGCGAATCGGAACACGGACTCCCACCCTCACACCAGCCATTTTTTGTTACTATATCGCTTAATTCTATTCATATTTGTATAAAGAACGTGAAGAGTTTTAATATTTCTGCATTTAATTAAATTACAACGCGCAAGTTTCATCACTTTTACTTTTGGCATCGTTTGTCACTTAAATCCTCAAATTTCTAATCTATTAATCAGCTAGTAACGGTTTTTCGAAAATATTTTCTTGATTTTTCTTACAATAATTTTTACTTATTTCCATAGTTCTTTCTCTCTTATCCTCATACTTATTTTAATTTCATTTTAGGTTACAAATATTATTCAAAATATTTTGAATTTTAAATCTTTAAATCTTTTTGTTCCAAATCTCACAGTTGTTCCATTTCCGGAGCGGTTCAATCGAGAATCCGCGAAATTTTGCCATTTAAATTTCATCTCCACATTGTTCCATCCATAAATACGCGTTCCATTCCCACGATCTCTGGAATGTCTATGAATTGAAGAACCCCGGTTAAATGCCGTTTGAAACGTCGACTGAAACGGCTGGAAACGGAACAGAGCGTAGTGACTGTGAAATTTATACACTTTTTCCTCTACATATTTTTGTGTAGAATTTGCTTTCATGGAATTTCTCTGCTAATTTACAAATTTCGTAATTTTATAAGCTCTTCAAATATTCGACTTAAATCGCTACGCGAACCGAGTGAAATCGAATCGAAGCGGAACGGAACGAAGGGAAACGAAACGAAGCCCTACCATTGCGAGTGCGGGCGAGGGATTTGGTGCGAATCGGTGTCTGTGTCTGTGTGTGCGTGTGTGTGTGTGTGTGTGTCTGTGTGTGTAATATGCAACTCTTGGTTCAAAAACATTTGCCTGTTAAGCCGAATAATTCAGAATTTAAATTATATTAATAATATATAAAAATAAATTAATAACGAATAAAAAAATTTCAAAAACACTAAACCAAAATATTACAAAAAAAAAGTTTCAACTTAAAACTTTCATTTCTTTCATACAAAAATCACTGCAAATTTAAGTACTAATTAACGAAAAACTAATTAAAAAGAGCCATTTCAAGGTATGAAATCAATTTTTACCTTAAAATGAAGTAAGAATATTATTAATAAAACCAAAAAGGATCTAAAAAAAGTATTAATTAAAAAGGAACTTCAACTGATGATTTCATTATTAATTGTTAAGAAACTCCGATTAAAACAATAATTAAATAAAAACCGAAAATGAATAAAATAAGTAGTCAATAAAGTGGCATAAAAATTTTGTCAAAAACACAAATCAATTACGTAAAGAATAAACGATTAAAACGCCAATTCAATTAATAGAAAAAGCCTAATCAAATTTCAATTGAATTTAGCAAAAATTTCAACCCAAACGAGTCGAGGATTTCTGTCTGTCTTTCGCTTGGTGTATGTATATATTTACATATATATATTCATAGTCATGTGAACACACATCTATATACATATATATGCGGATGGGGCAAATTGGGACATAGATGTATATACGTGTATATCGAGAAGAATATTGATATAGATATATATATATATATATATATATATAGTGATTCATTGTGTGGAGTACGTAAACGAAAATCTAACGACTCTAGTCATCTGGGTCCAACCCGATTAGCTCTGCTTGCAAACGGCCCTTAGTCTTACAGCATATCGTTAGGCAAAATACTCTGAGTGCGATACGGAATTGCGGCGACATGCCGGTCATAATGATAATCTTCCAGAATGAATTCAGTATGCCGATCCAGACGACGGCGAAGTTCACGAGAGTACTTTGGATAACATCACCGGTGGTCGCCTCATAGAGCCGGACCACCATCCACGGCAGCCATGATATCCAGAATGCAAACACTAATGCGAATGACATCATATGACTAGGATTCGATAAATTTTCCGCCAGTGCGGTTGCATATTCTTTGTCGTGTATGGGTTCGCCCGACCGCAGCCGCTTCATCATCACGAAGATGTAACCGTAGTTGTGCACGATCGAGATAACGCTAGGGCCTAACACTAAGATCGCGAGGGTCGCGCTGTACGCGGCCATGTTGCCCCAGTCGAGCATGCAGATGTGGGTCACGTTGTTCTGGATCGGCATCGAGTAGCCCAGGATCGGCGGGCAGCACAGCAGGGCCGCCGAGATCCACGTGAAGGCCATCCAGCACTGGCATCTGCGCGGCAGCGTCGTGGCAGCGTCGTGGCAGCGTCGTGGCAGCGTCGTGGCAGCGTCGTGGCAGCGTCGTGGGATCGTCGTGGCAGCGGCAGCCGGAGCGAGAGCGAGAACGAGAACGAAAGCGAGATCGTTAGTAGTTGGAGCAGGAAATGATTGCTTTAATTCATTCATACAATTCTGTTCTTAATTTATTTATTTATTGTATTTATTTGTTGTCGTCGTTTTTCGAAATTTGTGCTCAATCTTAGAAACATTTGAATTTTTTATTTTTGTCTTCGTTTATTTTTGTATTCATTCACATTTGATGCATTTATTTGTCATTTTTTTCATTTATATTCATTGTTCTTTTACATTTTGTATTTATTTTCATTGGCAATCTATCATTTTTATCGTTTCTATTTTGTATTTAATTTTGATATATATTTAATTTTTAATGTACTGCAAATTTGACTGAAGCCCTTGTTTTATTACTGAAGATTTTTGACTGGGATTTGGAAGTGTTGGAAATTGGTATTTTTATTTTACTTATATTTCTGAGTTTTGAAGTATTTTATGTATAATTATCTATGTATATTATTAATAAAATTTGTATTTTTTTCAAAAACTAAACTCATCGGTAATATTTTTAAATATTCAGACTTGAAGGTTTTTTATTCCCAATATGATTAATTGATCACTTTATTATATATTTTCTAATTTTATAAATTTATACTACTTATTTGAGAGTTTTCTGCACGATATACAACAAAAAATACAGAAAATAATTTAGAAATGCTGTGCGGGATGTGTGGAGAACAAAACTACTAATGAAGGAGGAAGGATGTAAGGAGAGAGCTATACTGAAGAATATACAATGAGGAGGAATAACGAAGGATATGGACCGGAGAACACATAATGGGGGATATGCAGAGCTTCTGGTACACTACGATGCACATGAACACGTCTTGATCTGCGGATTATTGAGGTGTGGCCACTCACCTGGTCTTCGTTTGGACCGTCTCGTACCGGAGCGGTTTTCTAACAGCCAGATATCGATCGACCGAGATCCACATGAACGTGTACACTGAGACCGCCCACAGGGTCACCTCGAGGTACCCGGTGAAGCGGCACAGAATATCGCCGTACATCCACTCGCCGGTGAGAGCCGGATAGACCGAGAACGGAACTATCAGCAGGCCGCATAGTAAATCCGCTACGGCCAGCGACAGCAGGTAGTAGTTGATGACCTCGGTGGGACCTGGCGGCGCCGGCGGTTCCCCATTGTCCCCGAGCGATTGACCGGCGGGTGGCGGTGGCGATGGCGGTGGCGGTGGATGGGGCCGACGGACGAGGAAGAAAGACAGAGAACGGGAAACGGCGTGTGAGTAAGTCGGAGCGAGCGAGCGGAGGGGGAGCGAGAAAAGAAGAGAGAGAAGAAGTGAGTGAGAGAGCGAGCGATAATTGAAATCAAATCAAAGCGTGGCCAGCCCAGGTGGGGCGGCGCCAATGGACCCATGCAACACATGCCACGCCCATCTGGAATTTCGACTCGCTGGCTCGTTGTCGATTTGGGGTACTTTTCGGGGATTTTTATTTCGTATATTTCCTCCTTGTCGGCCGCGGGACTTTTCGTGGACTTTTTGGAGACTTCGTCTAATCCATAATTTTGTTCCACTCAATGATTTCAATCGGTTTTAATCAAGATTCACAATAGTGCATTTCGGAGACTTTTCCCACCAGCCGGCTGCCGTGAATGCCTGGAGACCTCGTGCGGTGACGAGTGGAGACTTTCTGTTTCTGTCCTCACGCCTCACGATGTCACACGTTTTGGCAATTGTTATTGTTTTTTCTTTTCATTGTTCGCTTGTGTTTAGAGAAGAGTTAGAGAATCACTTGGGACAGGGATGGACGGAGGATGGAAAGGATGGACGAGGGCCACGGCGGACGTCGGGCATTGGAGGGGGAGTCAAGAAGAGGAGGAGAGGAGAGGAGAGGAGAGATATATTGACAAGAGAGGAAACCAAGACCGCTCGGCGGAACCACGCAGACTCACCTTTGAAGTTCGCATACGTGGCGATGATCACCAAGTTCGAGAGGACGATCGCGACACCGAGTATGGAGATCAGGACCGCCTTGGTGAGAGCCTCCAGCTTCGACTCGTCCTGCAGGTAACTCATGCCCTGCATTTTGGCACGACCTGCGAGAAGCGATAGGGAACAAAAAGAACTTCAATGAGAAAGGGGAACTGGGGGACCGTGTGGAAGTACGAGGCCATTTGTTATTCGAAGCCTTTCGCCCTCCGCGCGCGTCTGGCGCAATTAGCGCCATTTCCTTCCTCCGCGGCGAATTCCTTCCACGTGTCTGCAGCGTGTTGTCCGCCGCCTCCTTCCCGCCAGCGCACGAACGAGGAGGAGGAGGAGGAGGAGGCCGAGAACGAGAACTCACCTGACTTCCGGTCATGACGCTTTCGTAATTTATTGTAAAATCTGTTGCGCTGCCCCCTGCGCCGTCCTACGCTGTGCTGACGATGGCGGGCGCTCGGTGTCGGTCGACGGTCGTCGGTCGGGTTCGCAGAGGAGCCGAGCGAGAACACGCGACGGACTCGGGTCGGCGTCGGCTCGCGTTGGTGCGAATTTCAGCTTTCGTGATTCTCCTCACTTTCGCTGCCGCCCGTCTCTGCCGCTGCCGCTGCCGCTGTCGCTCTCGCGCCCTTGTTCGCAGCTATTGCACTGTCTCTGGCTCTTTCCCACTCCGTCGCTCCCTTTGGATAGCGTCGGTGCCCTTCGTCGGTGGGTCCTCGGGTTTTTTGTTGATTGCTCGCCAAGTGACTCCGTGTGAGCTCGTCGTCGTCGTCGTCGTCGTTGTTGTTGGTGGTGGTGTTTGTTCTTGTAATTGTTGTTCTGGGTTTTCTCTTGTTCTTGTTATCGTTGTTGCTGTTGGCAATTGTTTACCTTCGAGGCGCTAAGGTTAAGGTGAAGTTTAATTGTTGTTGTTTTAGTTATTGCTGTAATACTCGTAGTAATTCTGCTTATTCTTCTTATGTTTCTGCTTCTTCCTCTTCCTTGCTTGTTAGCTCTCTCAACGTTGTTGTTGTAGGTCTATTCAATTGCGTGCGCCTTCGAAATTGTTTTGTTGAGTTGTTGCAGTTGTTGTTGTTGGTTGTATTTGTTTTGTTTTTTTTACCGAAGCTCGTTAAATTTACGCCCTTGTCGACATGAAACTCTACACAAAGTTTACTTCTACATTACGCTATGAGTGTGAGTACGCTTAATACTTATCATTACTTTACGTTACGTTACGTTACGTTACGTCACGTTGAGCTACGTGAATAATTGATGTATTTATTTGCGGCTTTGCCTTTATCTCTCTAAGTTTTCTATGGAAATTCACAACACGATTTTACTTGCAAGCACTAAATTAATAATTCTTTGCTTTTTACTCTTTGCGTCCG
Source organism: Coelopa pilipes (assembly GCA_947389925.1). Taxonomy (NCBI): domain Eukaryota; kingdom Metazoa; phylum Arthropoda; class Insecta; order Diptera; family Coelopidae; genus Coelopa; species Coelopa pilipes. The sequence goes on along the minus strand of OX376699.1, from coordinate 38,311,578 downwards.
TTAAAGACTACATTTGTTTACATGTAAACGGATAATTGTTTACGTCAAGAAGAACAAGAACGTATAGACAAAAACTATTTGAATTCTTAATCTTCTTTTCAACTATTAATATGTGAATTTTTAATTTTTCTTTAAGTTTCAACGTTGGGATTATAAGTTTTCATTAAAATAGTGATTACAAATTTTTAATTTATACTTTTAGATAAAGTTGAAGGTTTAAATTTCTGCAATTCTACTGGCTGAATTAGAGTTTTGATATTTATTTGGAGTTTTTTGTTTTGGTTTTTTATGTGGGGATTTTCCGAATTTTTAGACCTTTCACTAGTTTTGGAAGAATAAAGATTTTAAAGTGCTTTCGAGAATGTTTTCTTCTGGCTAAACTTGCAGTTGTTGTTGTAATTGCATTCGAAAAGCTTGCGTGCTGTTGTAAAATTTTCTACTACGATTTTGTTTGCTCCTCTGGCGACTACGTTTTTTACTCCCTTTGCTACTATTTTTTGTATTTTTTTTTTTATTACTGTGGGGCGAAAAAAGCTCCCTCTAAGGCCTCGTTTATTTTGCGTTTTGTTTGTTGATGTTTGTTTTTTATTCTTTTATTTTTCTTCTTTTTCTTTTCTTCTTCTTCGTAATCGTATCGGTCGCCCCTTGTTGTTGTTGTTGTTGTAGCTTCAAGACTGCTGGCGCTGGCAGGGAAGGCGCTGCTCACTGTTGTTGTTGTTGTTGTTGTTTTAGTGATTTTGCATCATTATTAAATTAATAATTCTTATTGTTGTTGTTCTCATCCGTTCGTCATGTTGGCGCGACGTGGACTGGAATTGTCAAAAGCATCTGAAAGAGCGAGAGAGAGAGAGAGAGAACAATGTGAGAATTCGGTGGGTAGAAGGAGACGACGATAGAAGAGTGACAAAATAGTAAATAAAGTAACGTCAAAATCGTATTGAACTACAGAAAAAGCCTGATCGTCAAAGGACTTTTTTGGATTTGGACAATTAATTGTGAATTGATGAATGATTGCTGCTGTTGTTTCAGTGCCTTCTTTTCGTTGTTGTTGCAATGCCCTTGCCTTCCATTGCTCTAATGGCTCTTGTTGTTGTAATGCCCACTGTTCGTGTTGTTGTTTGAGACAATTCAATGAATTTCAAACCCAATGAAAGCTTCTTCAAGCGAATCGAAACGAGACGAGACGAGACGATGGGACGTCGGGTCGACCCGAAGCGAGTCGGATCGAGGCGACGAGGACAATAAATTGGAAGAAGAAGAAGAAGAAGAAGGGGAGGCAGGAGAATACGGTGAACGATGATGAGAAATAACAAATGGCCTCGATTATGGACGAAATTTCAGAGCACTTAGGCAGACTCAGTGGGCTGGGGCTGCGGCCACAAGAGAGCGAAATGGGCGGAAGGAGGAGGAAACGAGACACACAGAGAGGGAGGAAGGGAGTGAGACAGAGGGGAGGGGAATCTCTGAAAATTTGGAGGGCGAGGGGTTCGAAGTGGGCGTGGCCACCACCTAGGGCGACGGCAATAAGCAGAGAAGCTCGATAAGCGCGTTTAAAGCTCGCATTAATTGACAAGAGAGAGAGAGAGAGAGAGAGAGAGAGAGAGAGAGAAAAAGTGAGAGAGAGAGAGAGAGAGAAAAAGTGAGAGAGAGAGAGAGAGCAGAACGCGTGGGAGGGAGAACCATACACAGGGAGTGAGAGAGAACGATCGAAGAGCCAGAAGGCGAACAAAATGAGCTTCGGATGCCAGAAAGTGGTCGAACCTGGTCGCAATTGGAAAAGGAAAGGGGAGGAAAAAGCAATGAGTTTGACAAAGGATTCCTAATGGAACGCAGATGACGGATAGATGATAGAAAAAATGGGAAAACTTTTGCGAGAGTCATCGGGAGCAACCTCGAATGATTGGATGAAGAGCGATCGAATGTTTGCCAGTGGTGGAATCAGTGCTGAGAATGCAAAAACCAGAAAAAATATGAGTTCAAAATAAATGTAGGAGAAAAACAAAAAATGGGATAACAAAAAATAGTGCAAAAGAAAAAAGAAATGTGGAAACAGAAAACTATACGAGAAGAAAAAAATATCTCGCAAATAAAACTCTATGCCGAGGGAGAGACAGACAAAGAGAGAGAGAGATAAGGAGAAAAAGGAATAGTGGAAAAAAATGCCGATCCGCTTGTGGTCAGCAGGACGTGGACTTGAGCAGTGGAGCAGGAGGAGACGGGGAGAGCGAGGAGGGCGAAGCCGTCCCAAATCCACTCGAGCGTGGTTTGGCGAAATCGGCGGAAAGTTCGGCGGTGCCATTCGAGAGGCCCTTCGAGCAGGACGACGGCCGCCCGACGGCTCTGCGCCCCTCGCGCCGCGGGGTCGCCGAAAGCCACGGGTCGTTGAACTCGCCTTGGGCACTTCCTTTCAGTTTGTGTCCTTTGTGCCTGCCGTTTGTGGCCTTTTGTTCATCCCGTTCGACTTCTTTTGCTTCCGTTCGACTTCCTTTGCTTAGGCTTCTTCTTTCCGTTTTTTCCCTCGTTTTGCCTCCTCGCGTCTTTGCCTTCTGTCCATTTGCTCGACAACGCCTCGGGCTCTTTGTCTTATGTTCTTTTGTTCGAGCTCTTCTTGTTTTTGGGCGATGTCGGATTTTTGCGGCTTTCACGTTCACAGCCCCTGAAACCGCTTCTCGACACAAGAGTCGCCCCCACTGTCGATCGATCCTTGGCTATAACTTCGCCTCTGTTCCCCGTTTCCAACTTCCTCCAACCCTTTTCTTTGCTTCCTTCCTCCGCTTCCCTCGACTTCCTGCTTCCACAGCCTTCCTGCTGCCGCCCTCTTCAAATTGTTTCTCCTCCTTCTCCTTCTCCTGCCTCATTTACCTTCCCTCGCTTCCCTCCCTCCTTCCGACGTCCGCTGAGCCCCCAGCCCGGCCCCGTCGCCGGAATCTAACAAGTTGATTACTTTTTAATTTCTTTCGCAATGATTAACGTCCCACACGTTGTTGACCCTTCGACCACGCCCATCGTCGCCCGCCCCCTCTCCCCTCAACGACCCCTCTGGCCTCCCCACTTACGCCACCGTACGTCGAGCCATTTAATTAATTATTTCGCGCGTCCGCCGGTTCGTGGGGCGGTGGCGGGGGCGGGGGCGTGGCAGGTTGACGAACAACAGGACGAGTCCTTGTTCTTGTTCTTGTTATTTTTGTTGTCGCTCAATTTCTGCCTTTTCTTCGTTCCATTTTTGTTTCCTTCTGTCGTTTTTGTTTTCATTTGGCGCGAAAAAATAATTATAGAATCATTTAAGGAAGGAGGCCAGTTAATGGTGTTGTTGTTGTTGTTGTTGTTGTTATTTTTGTAGTTATTTTTCATTTTGCATTGTCGACTTGTGTTGTTGTTTTTGTTTTGGCGTTTTTGTTCTTGTTGTTGTTTTAGTTGCTTTTCTTGTTATAATTTTTGCTGTTGTTTTTTCAGTTCACTTTTCTTGTTGTTCCGTAATCCTTTTGTTGCTATTTTCATTCCTGTTGTTGTAGTTGTTGTAGTTGTTGTTGTCGTTGTTGCTATTGCTTTGTGTTGTTTTGACTTTCCGTAAGCATTGGCAACGCCCCGTGAATGTTGTTTGTGCATGTGTGCACTTGTTATTGTAATTGTGGTTAATTCTTTGGTACCAATTGTTGTTGTCAAGTCAGTTGTTGTTGTTGTTGTGGTTTTCGCTCCTGTGGCCGTCGTTCTAGTGGCTGTTGGTGTTGTTGTTATTGTAGTTGCCGTTGCCGTTGTCGTCCTACCTCCAACCGGATGTGTTTGCTGCGGAATGTCGCGAATTAACTTCCGGTTCATTAATATTTTTTACGCCGCTTTCTCCCGACCGCCCAGCGCGCTCTCCGTCCCTCACTCCCGCCCTCTCTTTTCATCACCGTCGCCCCATCGGCGAGCGGAAGCCCCTCGATTTGCGACGAACGCGGCTGACGAGCTTCGACCGAGCGATCATTAGTCGAAGTTGGAGGGACGAGGAGGGCCCGGAATGCGAAGAGGGAGATGAAACGAGAGTGAGAGAGCGATGGTGATGAAGTGGGCAGGAAGCAGGGGGTGGGGGCGGCAGGGGGAAAAATTTGCCCAGCGATTGGGGCCCCTTCCGGGAATTCGCGTGCCAGCGATTTCGAGGCAAATCGAGCGCATTCGGTGGGAACCGACGCTAATGCGTGGAGGCTGGGGGTTGTGGCCAAAGAGCGGCTGAGGGGGGAGGGGGGGGGGAAACGAACGCAATTCATGCGAACACCATCCTAAACAATGCGCAAAATGTTCCTTGATAAGGTTGAAAGCATGAAAAAATCATACGAAATACAAAAGTTAAATTTAAAGCACCGAGAAAGGGAAACGTGTTTAAAATCGAAAGGAAATTTCGTAAGGATTCGTAAGAATTCTCAAGAAATTAAAACGAAAAATGTATGCACAAAGTTAAAAAAAAAACAAAAATAATAAAAGGGAAATAAATAATCGATCTTAAAGCACACAGCAGACAAATTGTTTACAAACTAAAATCAAAAATTCCAAAACCCACTTTTGATTTAAATTTGTTCTTAGATAATAACAATTTTTCAATAAAAATTCTGTTTAGATTTCACATAAATTCTATTCAAACAAATTATTGAATGAGCAAACTATTCGATAGAGCGACAATGACATGACGTCCTCCCTCCAAGCACCTTAATAATCGATTTAAACCCTCTCAAGCTCAAGCTCAAAGCCACCTCCGTCGAGTTCACTCAAGGGGCGATGAAATATTTTCGCTTATTCTTCTTCTGTCTCCTCCTCGATCTTGTTAAATCAATAAATTCTCCGACCTCCGCCGGCCCGCCGGCTGCTCATTAGAGAGGTTTTTAATTAACCTGTGTTGGAGAGAGCGGGAGAGTGAACATGAAACAAGGAAAGTGGAGGAGGAAAGTGAAAAATTGCAGCCCTCGACGAGACACCTGTCAGAGGAGGTGGACGGGCGGGGGGGCGTGGCCTATTGAATTTTAATAAGCGTCTCCAGACGTGTTGATTTCGCCATCGAAACCGAGCAGAAACCCACAAACACACAGGCACACACAATTACACTCGCACTCGCACCCATACCACGAGACGCTCGCAGGACGCGGCGGGACACGAGCGAATTAATTAAGTTCCATAATTTTCCGAGAAACCATCGGGATGAGAGCGCAGGCATTACGGGGACGGGGAACGAGGACGAAAGACTAAGACGAAGAGACCGCAGAGCGAGCGAACGCGGAGGAGAGAGAAATATTTAATTAGAGAAACGATGAAATAGATCATGATGAAAAATTGGTGTTGATGCTGTTGGGGAGATGAGGATTTGGAGATGATGACATGGAGATGATGCAGTTGTGATGACGTAAATACGATGAAATGGAGATGATGATATTAAAATAACGATATGTTCATGGAGATATGGAGATGACCTGAAAGGATGGCATGAAAAAGAGAGACGAAAGATTTTATATTTGAAATCATTTCTTCATTTGAGCGCTTTTCCCCAGCTAAAGAAGCAGCAAAGGAGGAGAAAAGGGGTGTCAAAGACAGGGAAAATGAAACCAAACGACCTGATTCGTTTCTCACTCCTCCGGAACATTCAATTAGTCGGAAACGAGGTCCGAGGAGCCGCCTCACGACCTCAAAGGACAGCATTCAAATCGACCATCCGGCTAATTGCTAATTGTTCCAATTATGATCGACCCTGGGCAGGTGGTTAAAAATGGTTCAACAACAATAACAACAACACCAACAACAACAATAGCACCAACAACAGCAACACCATTAACACAACAAGAAGAAGTGGGAGAAACTTTTGAAATTAATTTCGAATTTAATTGAAGTCCGAGGGAAATTGCAGCTGGTGCAGAAAATAATTGCAGCAACAACAACTATAGCAACAGCAACAACAACGACAACAACAACAACAACAACAACAACAACAACACGTAAAACAGTCACTACAACAACAGCAATAATTGCCGTCGAAGCCACAACAACACAACGGCTTCTGACGGCAACAGCGATTAGGCTAATTACAACAACCTCTCCTCACTCACACACACGAACACACGCACACACACATGGATAGCCAGGAAGAAGAAGAGGAGGCGAATTTCGTTCTAATTGGGAATCCGCGCGTCCTCCAGAGTTGCCAACTATGATTGACGGGCGTTTGAATGCAGCGCAAGGTGGTCGCAACAGCAACAAAAACAAGCTCAGAACAACGGCAGCAATCGCAGCAACCGACACAAACAACAACAGCAACAACAACAATCATCTAAATTACAGCAATAACATCACCAACAACAACAATAACAATGACAACTCCACCTCCGATGGCCTCGGGCTTCAGGCTTCATCTCCTCGAGTGCCAGCGCTGCCAACTGCGGCTGGAAGGTGCAGCCGGAAACGGGGAAGCAACACAACAATGCCTCGAACAGCAACCGCACTACTCGCGACAACAACAACAGCAATAAAGCTCCAATTAGCGATCCGAGTGGATTTCGTTGAAGGCTGTTTAGAGAGCGTTCAAGGAGCGATTTCGGGAAACGGTCGGCAGAGAAGGATGGACGAAGCGAGGGACGAAGCGAGGGACGAAGCGAGGGACGAAGGTACACGTACATTTTTTATTCTTGAAATGTTGTTGGGGAAAAACTTGGGAAAAATCTTCAAACCGTCATCCATTAAAATATCACTCATACGCCGTGGGGTCTCCAGGCAAGCGATTGACTTCAAAACCCATCGACCAAGACTTTTCCAAGTGCAAATTATGCATGTCTCGGACATATTTTCCATGTTTTCTCACAAAGCCCACCGTTGCCCAAGGTATTCAAAAAAAAGTTCGATCCCTTGAACTTTTTCATTTACTCAGGCACTCAGGTGCCCTTCGGACTTTTTAAAGAGCCTTAAAAAACTTTGGAACTCCTTCGTTTTCACTTCCGCCCAATCGATTTTCGTAACCTAAACGAGACCCCCGGGCATCTATTTTTAAAACTCTACATTTGTCCTTTCCATGAACGAACCAGGCGAACGAAGTCCTTTGTAACGAAATCCCAACGAAGCGAATGGAAATGAAGCTATTTAAAGGGAATACTTCAAACGAAATACTCGAAACAAAATACCCGAATTAAAATTCTTTAAATAAAATACTTGAAATAAAACACACCTCAGAAAATCTGAAACCGATTGACTGGAAAGATGTGAAGACGAAATCAATAAATTGCATGTCGAGGCAATCGAGAAACAGTGGGCCACAGACAGGCCGACAGACAGACGGACGGACGGACGGACGGACAGACGGGCGGATAGCCAGGAATGCACCCGCATACATAGTACATAAATTGTTATAAAAATACACTTGCGAGGACGATTGCGTAAAAGTCGTGTGACGTCGGAACGAATCGCCGACATTTGTCACGTTTTCCCACTCGTCGCCGTCGCCGGAACTCGTTCTGCGGAAACTTGAGCTCAAGCTCGAGTTCGAATCAAATGCGAACTTTTCTGCGAATCGAAAGCTGGGCGAGGGCGGCAGCAGAGACAGGGAAAGGGAGAGACAGGGAGGAGAAGGCGAAGAGAGGAGACGAAGGGTTCTTCAAAGGATATTAAGTTGGAAATCCGAGATCTCAATTTGGGGACAATAACAACTCATGGAGCCAATTTCAAAAAGACTTTCATTGAAATTTCCCACGAAGCAATTTGAGCGTGGTTTTTTCCAAATTTCCACAGAAGGCAAGGACTTTCCCAAAGGACATGCGTGCCACGGGCCACTCAACGCCGCGGCGACGAGCTCCGGTGACAGCTGCGGGCGAGCGCAAGGATCGCAGCTGTCCTGGGCTGTCCTGGTGGACTCTGACATATGTTTTGGTGGCCGAAAAGTAGAAGGATAAAAACTCTTGATGGCCTTTGAATTATGACACATGTGGGTGTTGGTCCGTCGTCGCTCTGGAGACGATTAGTGGACACATGGACACCGATGACATCAGCGCGGAAAGGACGACGGATGGTTGGAGGACTTCGCCAGGCTGAGGGACACCAGGATGACGAGTCGAGGCAGTTCCAGAGGCTCGACTGACAAACTTGTTATGAACGACGAATAAAATTAATTATGGAGAACAAATGAATGCACAAATGAATAACGAATTATTTTGGAGACCCTGGTGAGTTTCATCCTCTCAAGTTGAACTTCTAGCATGTTGCATTTTGAAATAAATCGAAACTATGCGAATATCCTTGGAGAAAAGGTTCCTAAGCGCATTCCACGCTGCAGGGAAACCCAGCCAAAGCTACTCAGAACCTATTTGCATCTCCATCGCCCTCTCCATCTCTCGCTCTGTCTCCCCCCATCACCAGACCTTCCAGGACGACGACGATTGGCGACGTTTGTGGCTGTCGGTGCATCTCGTGCCATCGGCCCAGCGGCCTGTGGCAGGTGTCGGGGCTCAGTCGGCTCAAGGGGCGATGGTGCAAGGCTTAAAGGATCATCCCCTCGCCGGCAATGGGGTTGGGCGAGCGCGAGCGTGAATGTGAATGTCTCACCAATGGGATCGCTGAAGGACGACCCGCGTGGTGCGGGGTCGATAAAAAATTCAGAAGGACGCGTGTGCGCGAAATTAGAGCCTTTGAAATATTCAGAGGCCTCGCGCGGTCGGAGGACGGCCGCTTGGTCCTTTGGTCCTCGCTCCGATGACACGTAAAACGCTTTACGAGGCTCGTGGGAAGGAATTCATTTATTAGCGGAAATTGTTTACATACGACCAACGACAACGACAACGACAGTGACTGCGACCCCGACTTCCGACGGCCTTCGTCGTCATCCTGACGATGGACTTTGCCGCGAAATTCAGCCATAAATTCTCGAACCTCTTGCCAAAGGACTCCCGCTCGACAAGGGTCCTTCTTATGGCCGCTTGTTCGTTCGACCGAAAACAAGGAGGGCCTTCGAGAGCCACCGGACCGCATCCGACGATGCGACGACTAAAGCTCTGGCTGTGACGTCAGAGCGCCGGCAGCATGCCAAATCATGGCGGGGAACTGGAACTGGGTCAAGCTGTGGATGACGGTGGTGGGGTTGTTGTTGTTGTTGTTGTTGCTGTTGCTGTTGTATATTCGCTGTTGTAGCTGTGGCTGTCGTTGTCCGAGATGATGGCATTTCTGGCGGACGTGACGGTGAAGCTGTGACGAAGGCGGACCGAAAGGTGTCATTGATAAGCGAGCGGGCCACTGCGAGCCAGGGAGAGAGAGAGAGGCGAAGAGAGAGAGTGAAAGAGACAGCTGGAAACCCCTCCGTCACAAACCTGACACGATTGTATCGAATTTAATTAAAATCGAATCTCCATCGACCGGAAGTCGTTAAATTTTCATTTTTCATTTCCCTCGAAGGACGTCGACGACATCCGCCGACATCTGGAGACGGCGACGACGACGACGGCACGGCTCGTAAAAGTCGCCTCCACCCTTCCTCCTCTCGTCGTCCCCCTCGCCCTCGCCACGTGACCGAGTCACAAATTGTTTCTTCTTTCTCGTGTCAGGTTCGGCCTCGGCTTCTGCCTTGCGTTCTCCTCGTGTTTGTCCTTCCGCTTCGAGAGAAACCCTGCAGCTGCTTTCGGGGTTTTCGTCGTCCTCGTCGTTGTTGTTGTTGCTGTTGTTGTGGTTGTTGTTGCATATTTCCTACGTTGTTGGTTCAATAAAATGTTTATGACATGTCCTTATTTTCTGAAAGCCCTCGGCCCCAACCGCCCTCGGCAACCGCCACAGGACGTCGTCGTCCGCGTCGTCGACGTCGTCGTTGTATGACGTGTGTCCCCTGCAGTCACATGACAGGTGGCTCGGGGCAGGGGCTGATGGGGCTGGAGATGGGGATCCACAGATGAGGAAGGCATGAAAAAGGCTAGGGGAAGGCAGAGGGAAGACATGAGGAAGGCGTGGGGAAGACCGAAGATGCCATGAGGAAAGGGCGAGAAAGGAATGAGGGAGAATCGAGGCTAGGGATAGGGGAGGAATGACGAAGGCCCGCGGAAGCCATGGAGAAGGCAGGTGAAGGGAGAAAGAGAGAAACAGAGGCAGGCCGTGCCATCCGGAGCTGCAGGAGGCGCTGCAGGCACAGGCATAAATTTGGCCACCTCATGCGAACAGCAAGGAGCAGGCGACATAAATAAAGACGGCCAGAGGGAGAGAAAGGGGAACACGGGAGGACGAAGGTGCGGAAAATGAAAACACCGACAAGGAGCCAGGAATGCCTTTGAAGACTGGCTGGAAAAAATTGAAAAAAATTGCACCGATTTCTCTCGCCACATGAGCCGGCGACGTGAAAAAACAGTTGACAGTGTAAGGGAGAAGAGCGATGAGAGAAGAGCAGCCGGAACGAGAGAAGAAGGGATGCAAAAAGAGCTGAAACGGAGGTTGAAGGAAAGAAAGGTGAGAGGAAATAGTTAGGGGAAAATCCAAAATGTATCGAAGAGGAAGAAGGGAGCAAATATAGATGCCGAAAGGAAAAACCTGCTGAAAACTGAAGACAGATCATCGACGGTATTCAAAGGCTGATGAAGATCGGAAGCCATTCGTCTCTGTCTCTCCTTTCTTGCTGTCTACGAGGCAGGAAGGAATAAATAAAAAGGTGAAAATGTCGGAAAATCAATCAAAAGTGAACTCGAATTCAATTGCAAGCGAGGCGCGAAATGAAATTTATGCACAATTGCGGAGGTGTAGGCGTTGAAGGTGAAGAGGAGGTGAAGAAGGGCAGGACAGGGAAGATGAGAAGTTGAAACCGTGGCAGGTGCGCGGGCGGAATTCGCCAGGAGGCGACGTCAATTGAAAGCTCAATGCCAATCGATTTGTCGATTGACGCCCATATTTTCACAGTCTTGGCGTCGACGCGGCTGGCGAGGCTTCCGTGGGGCTCTGGGGGGCTCCGATGGCTTCGCGGGTCCTGCTCTAAGGTCTCTCTACGGCCTCCATCGAACCTTGGCCAGTTGGGCATGGCGGCGACGACGACGTCCTCAACCTTCGCCGTTGCCTTTTATTGTTCTTTTTTGTTTTAGGCTCTTGTCTGTTGAATTATTGAAATTCTGAATTCTGAGTTGTGGAGTGTCGACGGCGAGTGGGGTGGCAACGCCGCCTGACCCCGGCCGCCGGTCGCGAGGCTTCGTGTTTGCAGGCTCGCGGCCGCTGCTGCGTGTCGCGCCCGGGTCGGGGTTTTTGGCACAAATATTGGTTTTTCATAAATAAAAGAGCGGGCGACCGGGTCGGAGGCCGCGTCCCAAGGCAGGTGGAGCGGCCGGCGGTGGGTTGGGGTTTTCGCGGTTCGACCTTAAACTCCCGCGAAGGATTTTCGCTTCGGGCGAAGTTGAATTCTGAATATTCCCTTCAAAAGTTCTCCTGAGCCCTCGTAGTTGATGGTTTTGCACTCGAACATTTTCTGTTAGCCATTTGTGTTCTTGATTCTTTCATTAATAAAAACATTTTGTTGTGGATCTTTTTTTTAAATTGTGCTATATTTTTGTTTTTGAAATGTATTCTTATATTTTATTGTTGATATTCTTCGGTACGTTATGATTTTGTATACATTTTTTAATATTTATTTTTTTAATTACTATATTTATTTTTATTACTAATTTATTACTAATTACGTTATTTTTTGATACTTTCACTATCTTTTTATTTTCTTGTAAAGTTGTTCTTTAATAGTTTTTTGTTATTTTTATTCATTTTATTCATTCAGTCATTATATTTTTGATTATAATAATTTTCTACATTTTGTAATTATAATTTTATTGTTCTCATATTTCCTCCTTGTTTTCCTATTTATATATTAATGTTTTTCTTTGTTTCACTTTGAAGTCAGTTG